>OX638269.1:1277500-1735000 GCA_951806755.1 Brenthis hecate | reverse complement strand
TTAGATGTTGCTAAATGCCTTTTTTGTTCAAACTAACAGTTGCAGACCATATGCTTGTAACGTAGTAAATATTGTGTCCCTTGTTTCTATTTTTGAAGTATGACCTTTTTTTTTAACGTTGGGAAATGCATTTACGCACGAGGTGTGGGACTCACCGGCAAAGCCAGTACTACCCACTAAAACCCAACAAACCCTTCCTCCGTCTTAATGGGGCGTCGCAGGATCGCTTACGCATTCAACTACGACGCCCCGACGGTAGGTCTGCCGAAGCAGACCACAACAACCACGGGGATACTCCAAGGTCCACTCTGCTATCAAAGAAGTACCAGGAGCAACCCGCACGGTACACCGCCCTCCAAAGAGGGTCACCTCCCACCGCCCACCGAAGTGGGCCACCTCCCTGTGCGTTTCTTAGCTTCGCGCCCGGCTGTATTGCCGGGCAATACTGAGCCCCCCACTACGACAAGGTGAACGCACGTTGGGGGGGATTTGAAGTATGGCCTGAAAATTTTGAGATAATATACAGCTTACAAAATACTTTCAACAAAAGTTATTATGATAGCATACATTTAGTATTTTCTTAAATATCAGAAGATTTCTATAGCAATACTATAAAATAAAAACTTATTTATATCATCTACAAAATGAATATTGAAGATGGGTAGTTATTTTGTTATATTTTTAAACTAACAAATTAGCATATTAAAAATAACAAATTTCATGCTACGGAACCTTGGGTGTGCGCGTCCGACGGCACTTGTCCCATTATATTTTTACTGCTTCCATCACAAGTAAGTCAGCTGCAGATTTATTAAAGTGAGCCAAAAAAGGGAAATAGAGAAAGTGTTGGGGAAATTCATCAAAAGTTTTGATTGTATTACGTACACTCCAACTTAAGAACTTATTAATCTTTCAAGTTTAACATTCTTTTGTACCAGTAATATGTAACTGTTATTCAAAAAAAAAAAATAGAATTCTTGTAAATACATATTTTTTATTTTTTTATTAATAAAATTAGGATATTTTATGAATAAATGTTACCACAGAAATTTTTTTATTAGGTAGGTAGGTATATGTATATAGAGTTTCGCACTCATAATATAATAGTAATATTAAACAAATAATAATAATATCAAGGACGCGAAATAGTGTTTATTGGTTTGTTCTCCTTCCAAATACAGTAACAGAGTAAACAATCAACACGATTATTTCTGTACATACTCGTACATGAAATGGTCTACATTTTCATAGCCTTAATATCTCGGTACATATGTATTATGTATGTTTATCAAGCGATTAACATAGGGCTATTAATTTGTTTTAATAAGATAGGGATCACTCGATCTAAGTGAGGGTAAATCTTTAGGGGATGTAGTATATTTTTTTAGTACATTTATTTATTATTAAGCTTAGAAAGTGTGTTCTTTATAACATTAAAAATTGTATGAATATGTTTTAAAATATTTATAACTATGCTTACGTTTTAACGTTTTGTATAGATTTCTCAAAGATGAAATATTTTCTCGCAGTTAAAAGTATCCTATATGTTGACCTGGATAACCAGCTATTACCATACCAAATTTCATCAAAATCTGTCCAGTAGTTTTTTTGTTGACAGTTGACAAAAATTCTAAAAACTATATATTCGGCTTCTGTATCGATAATTATGTCTATTTCAATAAAATTTCCAAAAAAAATATTTAATGTACAGATTCGGCTTAGTTACAATTTTATTATATGTATAGATTGCATATACATCGTATTATTACATATTTTAAAATATATATAATCATTTTTATTGATCCTAGCAATTATAGACCCATATCGGTGCTCCCTGTAATATCTAAAGTGTTTGAAAAAATAATATACAACAGACTTAACGAGTATTTAAACGCTAAAAACTTTTTAATTGAACAGCAATATGGTTTTAGATCTAAATCTAACACATTATCAGCAGCAATTGATGTAGTTACAAAAATAAAGACAAATATTGATCGAAAACATGTCTGTTTAGGAATATTCATAGATTTAAAAAAGGCTTTTGATACTGTAAGCCACTCAAAACTATTACAAAAGCTAAATAATATAGGAATTACAGGCACAGCACTAGATATGTTTGCTTCTTATCTCACTAACCGCCAACAGATTGTACAAATATCTAGATATAAAAGTGACCCTCAACAAATTACATGTGGTATTCCACAAGGCTCAATATTAGGACCTTTGTTATTCCTAATATACATAAACAACATAGTCAATTTAAAACTAACAGGTGATTTATCACTCTATGCAGATGACACTTGTCTTTTTTACTTTGCACATTCAATTCACGAAGTTATATCACAAGCACAAAAGGATTTGGACATATTAAATGAGTGGTTTTCATACAATCTTCTCACAATTAACACGACTAAAACATCTTATATGATTTTCTGTGCTAAAAATAAAAAAATACCTACCTACACACCACTTAAAATTAATAATATTACTATAAATAGATCTAAAAAAGAAAAATACCTAGGCCTATTACTAGATGACAAACTTATATGGAACTCCCACATTGACAAAATAACATCAAAATTTGCATCACTTACGGGAGCATTACGAAAGATATCAAACTGTATTCCATATAAAATCAAACCAACTATTTATAACGCCCTAGCCAAGCCACACCTGGACTACCTTATAGAGATATGGGGTTCAGCCGCACAAAACGCACATAAACAAGTTACAGCGAGCCCAAAACAAACTAATAAAGACTCTATTCCACTACAATTACCTAACACCAACTACAGAGCTATACAGAAAAACCAAACTCTTGAATATCAAACAATTATATACATACAACACATGCCTTATTATTAAAAAAATTGTAACTAAAAGTATACATTCAACGTTAACATTCACACCAAAATATATTAAACATAACCTTAGAAACAAAAACAAACTTGAATTTTGGCAGCCTCGAACGAAATCCTATGGCAATAAAAATATAATGTGTGAAGGTGTACTTTTATATAATAATCTACCGGATACTTTAAAAAATTGTAATAATATTAAGCCTTTTAAGAATAAGTTAAAATCATATGTTATAGATAAAATTTTATAACTGCATGTCTTCAATTTAAAAAAATATGAATATTATATTAGTACAATATTAATATTTTTTAAAAAGATTATCTTTTTGTAATACATATGTACATGATATAGTAACAAATTAAAGTTAAATAAGAAAAAATAACAAAAAAATATATAATGCATGCTACCGTGTAAATACTGTTAATATTATCTTTATATATATTGTACTTAATCTCTATATAAGTGAACAGTGTGTTCTTTAGAGAAATAAATGTCTTTAAACCCATTTATTTATTTTATTACATTTAATGTATATACATTATATATATATATATATATATATATATATATATATATATATATATATATATATATATATATATAATATATATAAAATATATGCAATAAAATAATAGTTTATTCCAAAATCCTGCCTAATGCCAAGTATTGAGGCTTAACTTTCTATTTTTACCTTAAAGTTTTATAAAAAATGAAGTATTAAAGTCTTTGTAAAAGATAAAATTCATATAGCAAACTTTTCAGAAACTAGCACAATACAAAAGATATCCAAGAGAAAATTTCTAGGAAGAATTTGATGCCGATTGCATTTATACCATTTATTCTCGACACGTATATGTATAGTTCAATAAGTGTGTACATTATTATGTTACTGAATGTTGAAATAAAACGCCAAAATAGAATTAGACTTGTTATTTAGTATTACTTTTTACCTTATTTGTCTATTGCTCAGATACGATAGTGGATTATTTGGAATGTGTAGTGGCAAGCATATACGGCAGCAGATCCGGAGGTCCTGGGTTCGAGTCCAAGTCAAACCAAGTTTAGATACTGAGTTTTTCTCTTAAGAAATTCTGAGTAGCAGTTTGGAATTGGAAATTTAACGGTGTATAACTTTTGTGCCTGTTCTGATCCTGAGCTTTAACTCTTACCGTTCGTGTTGAAGTATCGTTATCTGCATCGGACTTGACAGTAACTTGATAGTACTTGTACACTACAATATCTTCTGGACACTTGGCTAGTCATAGTATTATTGGCCACCGTGATCAAAATCGGTTAGGAGGATGTTTATTTATTATTATCAGGGTTCAGTCCTAATTATAAAGGAATAATCGAGACTTCCCATCTTGAAATTCAGAAGCCGCCACGAGTAAGCAGTATTGTACCACTGTATATTTTAGAAAGAACAAACAGCTGTAGGTTCTACTACTGAAGTATGTACATGATGTGTAGCGTAGGACCATTTCATCGAACTGAGAAGAATGTAAAATGACCTATTTCATATATGTATGTCCCCATATAATCATATCTACATATAATCTTCACTTAATTAACTATTTGAATTGACGGATCTTGAAGAATTTTGGAATGAAACGCAATATCTATACATATATTAAAATTCTAACTAAGCCGAATCTGTACATTAAATATTTTTTGGAAAATCTTATTGAAATAGACATTATTATCGATACAGAGGCCGAATATATAGTTTTTAGAATTTTTGTCTGTCTGTCTGTCTGTCTGTCTGTCTGTCTATCTGTCTGTTACCGCATCACGAAAAAACCACTGGAGGGATTTTGATGTAATTTGGTATGGTGATAACTGGTTATCTTGGTCAACATATAGGATACTTTTTACTTCGGGAAAATATCTCATTTCGGAGAAAAAATACAAAAACTGCAATGTAAGAGTATACTAATATGTAAAACTTAAGAATTTGGTTTTTGGTCATCTGAACGCGGGTGAAGCCGCGGGCAATGCTAGTCTTTTTATAAAGTTATTTAAATTAGGAGAACAATGTATTTGCCTTATTGGGTAAAATCAGAAATATTCAAAAGAATAAAAAAAAAAATATTTATTACTGAACGTGAAATTGTAAGATATAGGGGAGGGGTCTGGCGAACCTCACGTGAACAAACTTCTAATTAATAATAGTACCTAGGCGACCGAGCTTCGCTCGGAGTTTTTTTTTATATCGCATTTTTAGATCAAAAAGAAAACTAAAACCTTAAAAAAAAAACAAAAAAAAAAACAAAAGTAAAAACTTTATATCCGATCGGGATTGGACCCCGGACACCTGTGATAGTCAATTTTGCGCCTTCGCCGCTTGATTACGATGCTTGTGCCCGGATTTGTGAAATTAGCGACCATATTTTGCGTGGAATAATGCCAAAGAAAACCGCATGAAAACTCGAAAACACGCGTTTTCTCAGACATAAGACTAATCTAGATCGATTATTCGCCCCCGAAAAACCCCACATACCAAATTTCAGCGAAATCCTAACGATTTCGCTGAAATTTGGTATGTGGGGTTGGTTTAGCCGTTTCCGAGATCAGTATATATAAATAAATAAATAAATATACAAGAATTGCTCGTTTGAAGGCATTAGGTAATACTACCAAGTACCTACGACGTATGAAGTAGAGGCATATATTCTGACCGTTACGTTATAAAGTGGATCAATATTCATGCAAAAGCCAGTTTGAAGATAAAATATATAGTAAAATATTAAAACAAAAAAGAAAAAATGTTTAATTATTTACATATTATGTATATTACAATATTACTCGTTATATTACAATATTAAATCTTTATACTACTCTCAATATTATGTAACATGTAATCAGAAGGCTAGGCACTTGATAAAGGGTTATTGTGGACTAAGTATTAATTATATCCCATATTAAAAGGCATTAACTCAGCTTTATTATAATTATGCAACAAAATATCTTTGTATAAGAACAGTAAAAGATAATACTATATATATATATATATATATATATATATATATATATATATATATATGTATATATACCGACTTATCTTTAGTGAGAGAGTAGCCTAAATATGAAAATTATTATTTAACAGATTCAAGTATTATAGCCCCGAAAAATAAGCATCCTGCTGTATGTGACAAGTACAGAAGTATTCACTGTACCTATACTAATATTGTTAGTACAGCATAAGCTATAATTTCAGGCTTAAAATTTTGTTAATTTTTTCGATTCAGCATGAAGTAGACTGTTTTTATTTTACTAATATAGTAAAAAAATATTTTATGTATTGTAAAATATTACGTCGCATTCATAATTTTAAATATATAGGTCCATGTATCTAATACCCTGCCTTATAATAAAATATTATAAAAATCTTAAAATTTAATATTGTATTTGAGTTTCATCTATCATGTTTACTTGAATTAAAAAAAAATATACTTACAAATATTGGCTTAAAAAGGAATTTGGGATCAGATCAGATCGTATCACATTAAAGATCTATGAAAAATACCACTTAAACTGCTTAAATCTCTGCAGTTAAATGTACATATGTATATGTATGTATGGAGTGCTACCCTTACTTTTTTAATTATCTTTTGTTTATACGAGACACCTGCTTACCAGCTTTAGCTATATACTATTAACTGTCTGATATTATAATAACTGCCTCCCAATAGAATGTGGCATTCGGACAGACAAACAGACGGAAATGGCAAAAACGGAACTCATATATGGCCATTTGGCTATCTAACCCAAACAAAAAGCATGAGTGACTTAAGAAGAACTTTTCAATTGACAAATAATAACCAAAAACTCGTTCGACAAAATTACTTAAAGACTTAGCTATTTATTTTATATATGTATATATTTTAAAACTAAGTTTTATAAAAAATAGGTAGCAGGTAAAAGTAAAAACTTTTAGATATAATACATTAAATAACATATTGCTGTTTCTACGTGCATTTGATAGAGGTCGCTGGCAATATGCCACGATTTGTGACAGAATCATGCGGTGCCACACCGCATCGCGGTTCTCCATAAAGAGCGTAGGTATCGGTTCATACTCGTTTATTTACATTGGAAAAAAATCAATGGGAAAACTGGTTTTTTATTTGTAACTACACATGTACTCAGCCCTTTTTAACGTCCCACAGCTGGGCACGGGCCTCTCTTCAGTACGAGGGGAATCAGGCCATAGCCCACCACGCGGGCAAAGTGCGGCTTGGCGGACTTCACATGTCTTTTGAAAACTTTATCATTGCCTTCATATACATGTTAGATATACTTGAATTATTATGATATTATAATAATTCAAAATATTCATGGAAGCAAAAACATAAATATACATTTTCTATTCATCCAATTACGCAAAAACTTTGGTGAGTTATCGAGCACCCGGGAAAGTTACCATCAATAATAGGGTGGCGGGCGACTTGTTTCAATTAATTTGAGATTTATTCGTCTGAATACGACGGGTACCATCGACTAAATAGATAGATAAAAATCTTAATCACTAGTTGTGACAGTGTTACCATTTGATTACGTTATAAACAGATTATTGTTATTTGTTAATTTAACCCGACTCGGGTAAAATTAACATAAAATATTTAAATATATTGCTGTGACTAAAATAGAAACAATACTTGTACCTTTTTATATTTATATTGTGTGTAATAAAGGTTAAATAAAAAAATACTTTTTCGCGGTATTAATTTGATACAAAAACGACACTCATTTCTGTAGTAATTTACTGGATAAAGGAATCCACTCTATCTATTATAACGCAGTCATGTGAAGTCTCAAGTACTTACATAGGAAAGTTGAACAGAATGTGAACTAACTCAAATAAAATATATTATTAATATATAATCGTTATATATCGTCGTTGTATATTGTATCATTGTTTTTCACAATAGGTTTAAAACGAATTCGGTTTTCATTCGAATTGCTTTTAAATTCCAAGGTTTCCTATTTACAATGATTTTTAATTTTCAGTTTTTTTGTCAATTTACAATATTCATTTGCACTGAGGAATAAAAATAATATGAGCATATGGCTAGTACGACACACTTAAAACTACAAGTTCTAACTTAAAAACTTTTCTCGTAGAAAATAAAATCAAGTCCATTAAATTTTCATAAATTCATCTACACTTCACTAACTGATAATTAAATGTTAAGAAAATTAAATTCCATTATAATAAACTGAGATAAGATTAGCCTTTGGGAAAATATTTCTATTGTGTTCAAATTAAATTCCACTCAGATGTCCCTTGGCTACTGATAAGGAGGGTCTCGTCAAATCCAATCGAGCTCTCCTGAGTATTATTATTTAGAGTTCGACGTAAATGTCCATAATAATTTTAAACGAATTATTGTGAAAGATTGTTTTAAATATCTATTTTAAATTTATTATTATTAGTATTGCCTAATACGACAATATTTTCAGTTTGTATTATTTTTATTTGTTTTGATGTTTATTTACTTTTGCAGCTCTGGTCTTGACATGACAACATAGTAACCACTGCGTTTTAAAAATCGGACAAGTGCGAGTCAGACTCACCGCACACTGAGGGTTCCGTAGCATGAAACATGTAATTTATATTTTGTTTTAACAAACAAATTTGTGCATTAAAAAAAGTAAAATAAAATAGGTGCCCATATACGATATTGGTTTTATTGATGGCATGAATAAGTTTGTATGACATAGTATTACTATGAGAAACAAAGTTAATTTTGCCCCGAATCACTCAACGTATCTTCTTCAAAATAATTTACGTTAAAAGTATTTTGGGAACTCTTTTATCTTACGACCTGGTACTCTGGATTCTGTTATCTGGTACGACCCTAAGTTATAAATGTAACTATTGACGTATAAAATCAGGAACAACTAGAAACTATTTGCGGTTTTGCCTTCGTTTTTAATTATATTTAGTCTATGACAATAAAACGTCATGTTTAGTGGTCGTATTCCTTCATATATTTAGAAGCGAGCAAAAAGAGGAGCTAAAATTAAGCCATATTAGCCGAATACATTTAAGTTTTTTTTTTTTTAATTTAGAATGTAAACTGAATAACAAAAAAAAAAAAACCAAAACCTTGATTCAATGACAGTTATATGTTATGTATGAATAAACATTATAAATAGTATTTCACAATGATAATAATAAGCGTAAATATATAGAATAAAAGAAGTGTCATGCGAATAAAATACCAGAAGAGCTGTAAAAATTGAGTTTTACTTATATATTCTCACCACGTCCGTGCCTTCGTTCACGTGACTCTAACGGCGTAGATAATCGAGACTTACTGCGCACTTTACTCCACTATACCTAAAGTAATAATTCCCTGTGAGTAGTTTTCACGGAGAAAACATCCGGATCGAAGGCTCCTTAGGCGATACAAAAACTTTACTGAGGTCATTGTGCGAAGTTTCCCGACGGAACATTTAACAAGCAACAGGGCACCTATCAAAGATTTTAATTTTCACAAGATAGTTTTTACTGAACTTTTAATTTTGATGGATTTTCCTATAAAATTAGACCTTTGTAATTAAAGCAAACGTTTAATTTATTTCGTACTTTAGAAAAAAAATAAGAAATGTATCCCACGGGAACTGTACATTTTTCCGGGATAAAAGTAGTAGTCAATGTGCTATTCCAGACTATAATATATTTTTGTGCCAAATTTCATCCAGATCCGTTCAGCTGTTCTGGCGTGATTGAGTGACATACATACATCCCAACATCCAATTTCACATTAATACATAATATTAGTATAGATTACACCGATAAATTAAGGGATAAGGCTATCTTAAAAATACCGGGAAGTAAAGTACAAACCTATGTAAATAAATATTTATACTTATTTACACCTTTATAATTATTTACACCTTTGTAAATACACTTTTGTTGGCCTCACTTGTAAGAATTAAATTTTGAAAGTCGATTTTAACTTACTTTTAAGTGACGTATTGATTTGAACTCTCTAAAACTCTAACTTTGCAAGTACCTACGAGTATGTGAAATTCAGATAACATTGTCTGATGACGGAACCAGGAAATGAATAGTTGAACTCTCCAATAATTCTTAGTGAAATTTTTAAGTTTGGGCACATTAAATTCGTTTTATATCATATATCAATATAAAATTATTTTAGATAAAACATTTTCAATAAAACTATCTTTTCGGATTTTTTCGCTGATTTTGAATTTTAGTTCTGGCGTTTCGAATGCTTCACAGCAATTATGGTCGCGAGAGAGACTAAGGTTTAAGATGTCTCAAAGGCATTATATGTGTAGTTGTTACAGGCAGCCTCTACCCACAAAATAACAAAATGAATTCAAAAAATTGAAAAATTTAAATCTAAATGTAAATCTAAGAAAGTATCATATAAAATTAATTTATTCAAATTAAAATTATCTACTTCTTAACATCTAAGGTGTAATATATTTTTGTTCCAAGTATTTATGCTACCTGTATTCAGATCCAACTTATATCTACTGTAAATTGTAGTGTTTAAATATTACTTTATTATAGACACAGATTCACAGATAATGTAAATAAAAATATATATTATAAAAATATATTATAAAAATAATGTAATAATATATGACAATTCAGCTCTATGTTGGTATAACGCCAAGTTGACTGCCCTTAACAAAGGCTTCCTATAGTCAAGCATCGCAATTTAGATTCACAAACACCATTGATAGGTAGAAGAGCGTAAGAGTTGTCAGTCCAATATATTATGATTTATTCGATTCCATCATAACTCCGTGTTATGCTTGGTACGATATTTTTACATTTGTTTGTTATTTTATAAAGAGCAACTATATAGGTACTTAGAAATATATGTATATATAATATTATGTAAATATGTATATAATATTCGTTGGTGATATATATTTATACTCGCGTAGTAGATGCGTCGATAAAAAGTAGCTTTCTTTTAAATTGCGAAAATTTATTTATGTACCATAAAATATACCTATGTTATACAAAATAAAGCATTTTAAGAGATTTCTTCCAGAAACTCTTCTGAATTGACAAAATAAATTAACTAAATGGTATTTTTAGCTGCTACGGCGTAAATAAATAACAAATACGAGTACATTCACTATTTGTACAGTCATACAGTGATGTTCTCCTGACCGATTCCGGTCACGTCGGCCAATCTCATTGAGACTAGCCAACTACGCAGGAGATATTATATTGCACAAGTGTACGCGCAGACACAAGTGCACTCTCTATTCCTGTCACTCTCATACTCCGGTGGGACGACTGTTCGACACGACCGGTGAGAGTTAAGGCGCTGGACCGACGGCTTTACGTGCTCTCCGAGGCACAGGGGTGAAACACCACCAACTTCCCAACTTAGGGCTGTTACTGAGACTGTTACTGATACAGAAAGACTTAATAAATTAACTTATCCCCACCCGGGACTCGAACCCAGGACCTCCGAGTGTGCAGCCGTACATGCTAGCCACTACACCACCGAGGCAGTTAAATGAGCTCAATATACCATGGTTGTTGCTCCAACTAGTATTTTTTATCATATTAAAAGTTATAATTAATTCATTGAAGAGATATTTAATTAAATTAAATCTACAAAAATATCTTAAACCATAATCATATCAATTTACCCATGTCTTCAATATTCTATTTCCCGTAACAAATATTACAGCCGCGGTCGTTCCAATTTCCAATGACAAGACCTTACATTAACTTTAAGAGTCCTCTGTCATCAACTCTGTATACAGAATAAATTTGGTTCAAGAATAAATTAGGGTTTTTGTGTCGTAAAATTGTCCCACTTACCTACAGAACCACCCGGTCGCAGTACGCCAGGTACCGTCGCTCACCTACAAATAAATTCATGATTTACGCTTATATTTTCTCATTCGAATGACAAAATCTTATATTTGGATCGCGTGTTTGTGATGTTATGTGCCATCAACAGAAACTATTTAAACTTTCGAAAGCCTTAAAGTCTTGTATTTCATAGAACTATGTAAAATAGTATATTTATATACGAAATATAATCAAAACGTAGTAATTAAGTGTTCTATTTACTTAATAGTAGGTATCTTAATACATAATTAGTATAACTTGGTAAAATCTGTTAATTTCATAATCAAACTTGATTCTTGCTGAAGTACCTAATTACATATTATATTCAAAAATATTCTTAATAAAAAAAACAAGTAAAATATGTAAATAGAAACATAAAAAACTGATTAGACAGATTAATAAAACAGTTTTTTTCCTATATATTTTGAATTTAAAATATTTAAAACTAGCGACTCACCCTCGCTTCGCTGGGGTTCGTTCCTATGTTGATTCCCCATACAAATTTTCATCCCCATTCATTCACCCCCTTAAGGAATGATTTCCGGGATAAGAACTATCCTATGTTCTTCCCAGGGTCTTAAGCTATCTTCTTACCAAATTTTATCTAAATCGGTTCAGTAGTTTCGGAGCCTATTCAGTACAAACAAACATACAAATAAAAAATCTAATCTTTCCTCTTTATAATATTAGTATAAATATAGACTTAGCATTACATCTATAAAAAATAAATACACAACTAGCCAAGTATAGTAATAACTTTCAGGGAAAAATCTTTACGACACTATGTTTATAAACGTCTCAGTTTTTACAAGATCCTAAAAAATATAATTTGTTTTTTGTACTCTATGTGGTCCTAAATCATTTATCCGATTGTGATGAAACTTTGGTGAGTTGTTCTGCGTACACCCATGAAGATTCCTGGCCCAATAAAATATTTTTCTTTGTATGATTGTCCTCTATGTTCCTAAACTATTCATCCCCCAGACATTTTATGATTGTTTACGATAAATAAAAATTAAAAAGTGTATTAAAAAGAAACATGTTAAATAATAATCATATGTGATATGCTATTCCATTATTTCTCCATACATAGAACTCTTGATAGAAGTTTTAAGGGAGAAATACATACTAATATTATAAATGTGAAAGTATGTTTGTTTGTTTGTTTGTTTGTTTGTTTGTTTGTTTGTTTGTTTGTTTGTTTGTTTGTTTGTTTGTTTGTTTGTTTGTTTGTTTGTTTGTTTGTTTGTTTGTTTGTTTGTTTGTTTGTTTGTTTGTTTGTTTGTTTGTTTGTTTGTTTGTTTGTCTGTCCTTCTTTCACGTCGAAACGGAGAGACGGATTGACGTGATTTTTTGTGTGGAGATAGTTGAAGGGCTGGAGAGTAGCATAGGCATTTTACAGCGGGAGTTTAACTAATTCCCACGGGAAAACCCTTTATAATACAATCCAAAAAAATATGATCAGAATTACTTGAAACTTGGTATTAATACTCTTCAATGAACATTGAAATTAAATAAATATGTGTTTTAGCATTTTTCGAAATTCATCCTATAAGGGGGTAAAATAGTGGATGAAAATTTGTATGAAACTACTTTTTTAGAGATTTTACTGTAGTTTTAGCGCGAGCGAAGCCGCGGTACTGCTAGTGTAAAATAAAATAAGTCACATAAGCTTTTTAGGTTTCCAGAATAGACATAGTTTGTTCTAAACGACATTTTTTATTTAAGCTCATAAGTTATAGCTTTTGCCAAGTAATTTGCTTCCATAGTCTCACTTAGACTTTAATTGTTTGAGCGACATTGTATTAAGAAAATCCTCTCATTAAAAATATTGTAATAATTTAAACGTAAATTAGTTTGATAAAAATATATTGAGTTGTATTTGAGATATGATATATTTTCAGTTCTACGTTTTGTCAATTCAGAGGCAGCAAAATCAAATTAGTTTTCATAGAAATACTATGAAATACAAACTTATTTATTCTATCAATGAAATGAATTTATTAGATAGGTAAATATTGTATTTTAACTTGTAACAGATATGATAGTAAAAATATTGGTTTAATGTTCGATGCTAGTGGATCCAATTTATATAGCTTTATATTAGCAACAGAGATTGTAGAATGTCATCTTGTTAAAACCTTGGTTTATTAAAGCTCTTATTTAAAAATACATTCTTTTTCATAGAAATAACAACAATATTTTACTATTTACAAACAGATTGCTTTAAAGTTTAAGTATTATTTAATAGTACCCACTTACATATTAGTGTAATATAAAGCATAACGTACACACTGATATTGGAGTGCTTTCTGTTACAGAAGCACTTAGTGCATCCATGCGTACTACTTTTGAACATATATTTCGGCGGATTTCAATGTTTATTATACTCGTATGAAATATCTAACCTATATATTGAATTTTGTACTATCAGAGTAATTTAAATTTCCTTTTAAACTGATAGTTTTTCATATTCATACGTGTCGGAGAAGGATTTAGTTACGTTTTTCTACTAGAATGTAAAACAATATTATGTTATTGAGTTTAGTTTTAATTTCGTTTAAATTCGAATTAAGAGCAGAAACTTCGTCTCAAGCGGGGTCGAAACGCTATCATGATCTATGATATCTCTCTCTCTCTCTCTCTCTCTCTCTCTCTCAACTCAAAAGTTGTTTGGTAGATCATGGAGAGTTGTGTTTCGATATTGAATGTGTAGGTAAGAATGATCGGTGTCGAGAAACCGCTGCTTAATTAAATTATTAGAATCACTATTTCGAGTTTATAACATTGTGATTTCGGTTATTAAAGTATATTGAGCATTGAATGCTTTATTACTTGTATTTGAGCCCTGATAACGTCCACAAGATTAGTAACCACTAAAGATAATGTCGGTAAAATATGGATAACACGACATACGTATATTCTATATCCGCTCGTAAGTCTGCTATCAAGAAAAACTACCCTTGCTTTCTATTATGCACATATATGCGTGAGGAGAATATAGTAATTTTGAATCTGCTAACAGTTCATATAAAAAAGTCCCTGAAAGCTGTTTAACCATTTTTGAGTGATCGGCGATTAAATTGATAGACTTGATGAATTGAATTCTATAATCTATTTTATTAATTTGATAAACACCCAAGATAAATGTTTCATATATTATATTATACTAGCTTGCTTGTCAAGTTATAGTCTATGTACCTAAAAATGTTATCCAAATCTGTCCAGCTTTTTCAGCATGAAGAAGTAATAATCATTTTTTGTCTTTGGTTTTGACGTCGGTTTGGACATTTTTGTCTAAATTGACTGGACTATTTGACAATATTTTAATTTTCCTTGTGCAGAAACCTTAATTTTGCAATTAAAAATACCTGTTCACGATGAACAAAAGAAAGATTTTGATATCTTCTCAAAGATTTATATTGGTCTGTCTTAACAGTATTATAATGCTTTTTTATTTGTGTAATATAGGTGTCGTGTGCAAGAAGTAGAATAAGGGTTGTGTTAGATGATGTATGGTTGACGTAGTGAGTGACAAAGTTTTATTTGAGTAGTTTGATTGGATGAGTCTATAGCTCGATATAATAAATTTAATAAAGCGCCTTATGCTAAAGAAAAGAGGGTCGACGATAGGAAATCTGGCGTCGACAATATCACTTTCGATATAGTTTACTAAGGGTAATTTACAACAACATACTTAGTTTCTTCAAAAAAAAAAATGAATTTTCAAGTGCGTTATAATTGCACAGGAAACATTTGAATTTTCCGTGATTACAGCCCTTTGGTGATCAAAAATAAATAAAATAAATAGGGAATGGAGATAGCTTTTATCTTGGATTAACATAAAGGCTACGGACACAAGTTTAGTATATGGGATGCGGTCCCTGAGCAGTGGCGAATATTTTTGAACAGAGAAAGTGATAAAAAATTCTAAATGTAATAAATAAATAAAATCATTTTGAGGAAATGTAGGTGATAGGAATTTAATATAGAATCCTTTCCTATACTTCTCTGCTCCATTGATGTGCGTACATAATATTTTTTTTTATTTGAATTTTGCTATATCTTAACACTATTATTCATAATGCTATACATTAAATTTAAACTCAGTGACAGATCCGAACTAGATATGTTAGGTCTTAGCTATCAAATCTTGGATAAGTAGGGTAAGGCGAGAGCGAAGCGTAATCCTCTAGGGTTTGTGTCCCATATACTAAACATCAACCAGGCCATTTGGCCATATACACAATTGGAGTTACGGGCAAAATCTAGTTGCCTATAATTTTTTTATGACATTAGATTCATTTAAGATACCTACTTATTGTTTTATTATCTAAATAGTATGTAATGTTGATCACAAACTATCGCACAAATTATTTAGTTCTATTCCTATCTCCTCATCCTTCTTTACTGTAAATCTTTAAAAGTTTTCAGGAACATGTATGGGTTCAATTCTAAGTTTCTATTTTACGGGTGTTTCCTCTGTAGTTTGAGACGAGAACTCATTTTATATTTCTGGTTAAAAAGGTTCGGAAGGGAATATTGCAAATAACTTTTTTATAAGTGAATCAAAAGTACTATTATTAGATAAAGATAGATAGAGAGAGAGAGAGAAATAAGAGTGAATGTTAAATATATTTTTATTAAGATATAGTTTAAAAAATGCTGGAATCATATGACTGTCTAAATAATTGATGTAATTGTTGATCAATTCTCTAACTGTTACCTAACAAGAACGAAGATCTGCAAAACGCTGAGTCGGGCCAAGAAAAAGTTGCTTACGGGCCACGTGTTTCGGTTGCGTCGGTCAGTAACAATGTATTGTCAGCACCTAAAATCAAAATAAATCCGCGAAATAATCCGAAAAGATAGTTTTATTTAATAATGTCAAACATTCGCGTAAATCTAAGAAAATATTATGTCAGCACCTAGTTAAGATATTAAGACTACAAATCTAAACATATACTTAAAGAACACTTTATTTAAGATTTACAAAATTCATATAGCTTCATGTTAAATAATTTAAAGCATTTTAACGTAGACATATGTAAATTTACGTTTTATTACACTTAATATTTTATACTTACTTGATATTTTTTTTAATATCATACCTGGACGTCACTGATGTAATCGTAAAGCTTTTTAAGGACTAATAAAAACTCGGACAATATTACGAAGACAATGCCATAAAAATTGGCATAAAATGTTGGCGCCGAAAAATTTTACGACGCGGCGTTCATAAAGCATGAAGAGGGAACATGAAATGATTGGGTAATATGCCTTCGAAGCAAATACTCATATTGGCTTGTATGAAACGGCTTGTACGCTGCTCCAATCAGAGTTTGGAGAGTTTAATTGCATTACTAGTCCTTGAACTACTAGCTTATTCGTTGTCAAATTTAGCCTTAACATGCTACTAACTTTAGAATACTGTGTTGAATAATTAAAATTACCAGAAGATATTTATTATATTATGTTACATTTTCATAGGTTTTTCATACGTTCATAATTGTATTTCCTATTTTATATTGCTATGAAGGTGGTATGGTGAAAAAATGTCTTTGGCAGTTGGCACCCGTAACAATTGTGTAGAAAGTGTTGTTATGAGGCATAATTTTCATCATTTTTGTCTTTAGTCCAATCGGAATCCGGTTTGAGAACAAAATATTGAAAACCTGAAGTTTTATGATTTTAAAATGTTAACAGGTATATAAGGTATTGAAGTTCCTAAAAAGCCCGGTATGCTCAGCTACCCCCGGGAAATGGGGGGAGGCAAAGCGTTGAAAATTATTATTTTTAATTTTCGGCTTATTGTGACGTTCTATCGAAAAATGTTTTTGACAAAAGTTGTAGGTTTAGTAAAAATCTATGACTTTTATAAATAACACCTTTTACAACAACCTCAAAGTTTTCGAAATATTTGCAAAAAACTCGGTTTTTAACTTTTTCTTGGTTTTTTATTTTTAATTTCTAGAATAATCTTTTGATTTCCATGAAACTAAGGGAATATAATCTTTGAAATACATATAATAAAAAAAAAACTTAAAAAATAATAAAAACCAACTTCCAGGCACTCAAATGTAAAAAAATAAACAAACGGGGGTTTTCATTTAGAATAGATACCTAATCAGATATTTTCAAAGTCGATGCCAGCCAATGCAAAGCAAATCTAATATATTTCGATACGTAAAATACATATTTACCTATTAGATATTCATATCTTAAAATACTGTTGTCCCTAAAATACCCCTATTTTACCCTCTTATAAGAGGGTAAAATAGGGGATGAAAGTTTCTATGAAACTAAGGTAGTTTTAGACACATTTATGTAGGTTTAGCGCGAGCGAGGCCGCGTGTTCTGCTAGTATTATATATAAGTATTAAATATGAAAGAATCATTAAGCTAATAATTTTAATTCTTCATACATTGATACTAGGCTGAATTCTGATCATATGTGTACTTGCTCATTGCTACAGATAATTTATTTATTTGAAAACTTGCTGACGGAGGGCGCTTACGGTTAATGTTGGCTTGTCATCGGAAATTGGAGCGGCCGCAGCCGCGCTATTTATCACGTGGAATTGAATGTTCGAGGTGAGTATAGGTGATTCATTTAAGCGTGGTTTGGAGAGAAAATTGCTTTTATTTCTAAGATAAAAGAAAAAAAATACTTCATGCGATATTTTAGCTCAAACTCAACTTCTCGTTTTTTCGGCGGTAAACAAAATTGATTCTATATACCAAATGAATCAGTCGGTATTGGTGCTAATTATAAATATGTTACAATATGGTTATGAGGAAGGCCGTGGTAGCCCAGTGGTAACGCGCTCGCTGCGGAAACCTAGTGAAGCGGGTTCAAATCCCGGGTCTCGCACATTTGATATTTGCATGTGCGAATGATTTCTAACATGATTACCACTTGCCTTACGGTGAAGGAAAACATCGTGAGGAAACCTGTATGTCTAAGAGAATCTATCAAGTTTTCGAAAAAACATGTGAAGTCCGCCAACCCGCACTTGGCCAGCGTGGTGGACTATGGCCTGATCTCCCTCGTATTGAAGGGAGGCCTGTGCCCAGCACTGGGACGTTAAAAAGGGCTGAATACATACTTACATTGTTATGAAAATTAACTATGACGATTTTTCCCCAGTCAGTACCTCAGTATGAATGTTTATAATTTTAACTTTTGCTATAGTTATAAGATAAAGACGTCAGATAATCCGTACATAAATATTCAAAATGCGTAAGACACAAGTTACAGTTGTTACAAGTTCAACAACTTTGGGGGCGACCCTCGGTACCGTTGTTTAATCTCTTCAGTTTACGAATTAAATCTAAACAATGTCCACATAAACGTAACAACAAACTTTGATCAAATCTATTTGAAATTACGAGCTATACTGTTTACATAATACATAGCTGTGACAGTAAGATATTGTTTTTGATTGTAGTTAATCAAAATATATAAAAAGATATTATTTCAGATTTATAAAAAAAAAATTAAATATTGCTATTGCTTTTGTTAATATAGGCGGAAGATTAGAATGTAAATTGAATAATTAAAACCATGTAGGTATGTATAATATATAAATTATTTTATTTTAATAATTAATATATGAATATTAATTAAAATCTTAGACACACAAAAATAGAGAAAACTATGTAGGTAATAATATCAATAACAATAGGAGTGTCAGATAAATGATGACGATGCACGAAAATTATATATTAAGCACAAAATTTCAGATATTAAAAAAATCTTACTACAGAACACTTAATTTGATGGCGTACTTAATAAGGAGCAGGAAGAACTATTTCAAGTTACTGAAGTAAGTTAATCACAGCTACATAAATGTGTCTCAAGGAGGAATATCGTAGAGTCACAGTGTCCCTCTGGACTGCGTCCTGTGCTCTGAGCCAGCTATAAAATTTTATGAGCACACCGTATGAGCGTTATAGCTCTCGTCGATGTCGGATACTGTGTCTAACATAGTTTGTAACGAGAATAAAGTTGAGCGTTTACAAAAAAAATGTTTTAATTTTTCATGTATGGGGAAATATTTTTATCATATTGTTACGTTGAATGTCAACTAATCCGTACTAATATTATAAATGTGAAAGTGTGTTTGTTTGCTTGTTTGTTTGTTTGTCTTTCTTTCATGTCAAAACAGAGTAATGGATTTTCGTGATTTTTTGTGTGGAGATAGTTGGAGGGCTGGAGAGTGACATAGGCTACTTTTTATCGTAGGAGATAATCTCATTCCCGAAGGAAAACGTTAAGCAACGCAACATGAACATTGAAACTTGGTATTAATGCTTTTCAATGCAATTATATAAATACGTGTTTCAGCATTTTTCGAAATTCATCTCGTAAGTGAGTAAAATAGTAAGTTTGTATGAAATCTACCTTTTTAGAGATTTTTTGTAGTTTTGGCGCGAGTAAAGCCGCGGGTTCTGCTAGTAATATTATAAATAAGAAAATTTCTTTGTCTATCTACTGATATTATATACTGAAATTGGTTAAGCCATTTCAGCGATATCAATTTCGAAGAATTTTTACTGCAAATATTTTAATTAAAAAAAAAAAAGAAATGACCAAAATAAAAGATTAATTAAATACTCAGTCTTGGCTAGGTTGGGTTCGAAATGTAATTTATAGTAAATAATATACGAAACATTTAAAGTGACTTATTTTCAAAGCAATGTTTTAATTACGCATGAGATGTATAGCGCTATTAATATTGAAGCATTGTAAAATGGGCGGAAACAGTTTATAAAAACACTTTAATATGTAGGACTGTTCTCTCTCGTATCTTATTTTCTTAAAAATCTTAATTTGACATTTATTTAATATGAATATTTATGCAAATATTAAAAATAAGTTTGCAAAATTTAAATAAAAATTTGCCTGATCTCTATGTAATATTAAAAATCAAAGTGCACAAAGAACTATGTATTCATCACAGTTGCATTTTCTTCCTAAATCCTCGGTCTCAGAGCTAAATTAAAAGGGATTCAAAGGGTTTGTACTCTTGGGCTTTAGAGCTACTGTGCGAGATGTGCCCTAGTAATCACACGGTTCATTTTTCCGAATTTCATGAATATGTGGAATATTCAAATCAAATATTTTCAGATATGATATATTTAGACGAATTCTTTTTTGAAAATAAAATAATAATAAGATATTTACAATAATAAAAAACCCGACTGCGTAAAAAGCGAACTAAAAAGTTGAAAAAAAGTTGACGAAGGAACTATTATGTAGTCTATTATGTAGTCGAGGACATATATGTACACTTTGTGTACATATTTAATAATAGCTGCGTGTGTGTATGTCTCCAACTGCATAATACTCCAACTTCGTTTTTTTTATTTTTGTATTTTATTTATTTTTTTGCATTTCGCACTTCTTATTGCAAATTACATTTAAGCATATGAGTTGCATATATTTTGTAAGGCAATTTATGAAAATATGAAATGATAAGTTTTGCGGACGGAGCGTATCAAAGAAATGAATAACAACACATACATATATACATTCGAAAAACATAACTCTCCTTCTGGCGCAATCGGGTAAAACACCTCTCTATTGGCTGACTGACGTTTGAAAAGCTCGCTTAGATTAGCGAAGAAGTGCAAGATTACGTCGTTGTCAAGGTTCAGAAACTAGGTCATAGACTAGCGTGCTCTTCAGTTTATATTAGTAGGTACTAGGTAGATATAATTTCGCATGTTTTTTAAATATCTGTTACTTATTATTAGTGAAAAACAAAAACAAATCTATCCCACGGGAACCGTAGATTTTATCCGGGATAAATAGTAACCTATGTGTTATTCCAGACTACAATATATCTCTGTGCCAAACTTCATCCAGATCAGTTCAACTGTTCTGGCGTGAAAGAGTAACAAACATCCAAACCCACAAACTTTCACATTTATAATATTTATTCAGATATATTTTGTACAATCCATTAGTATCCAATAGTACATGACTTTAACGTTCGACTGGCTGAGAAGTAAATCGGCGGTTATTTCTTTGTGGAGGCAAGCTGTGAAAGCTTTGCTTAGTGTAAGCATGAATATTACTTAGTCGAGAAATTACTACTCCTACCTATTTACTTATCCTACTTATTTTGTACACTGTAAATGCTTGGGATACAACCGTCTGTTTTTATCGTATTCCTTCTCCAACTAAACAGATGAATTCTGGGTTGTGGGACACTCTTGGTGTTGCGAACTATAACTTTATAAGCCACAGTTAGTACTAACCATTACCGTAGCGAAGTTCGTATTACAACCAGAGATTGACAATAAAAGTTCAAAGAGTGTCGAGTAACCTGAAGGCGTGTCAAGATTGATAGTAGCTTGAGATCTTAATTATTTTTAATCAAATGAAAAGGATACAATTTACCTTTCCATTAATAAAAAAAAATACTATACGTGAAACCAAAACTATTTTTTAATACGTTAGGCTTAAAGTAAAAAGATGTAAATGCTTGTAAATTAGATTCTTACTCAACAAGTGTTTTTACCAATGAAATTAATTTGACGTTGCTGAGTGAGTGAATCCTTTGCTTGGACGCGGCAAGTTGCTCAGCAATTTTCATTCACAAAGAAATTCCTTTAAAAGTCAAGCTCTAGCATTTCAATTACAAATCGAAGTGGAGGAATGATTTCTTTAAATTGGCGTTTCTGTGAGGAATATTGCATTTTAAGTATGTTTTCCAGAAAAATGTTTTCAAATAAGTTTTTGCAAGTAGGTTATCTATTTGAGCTTCATGCGCACTTTTTATATGTAATGAATATACATAGTATATTTGCTAATGCTTTATTTTTAAATGATAAAAAGTTTTTATGTCGATTAATAATATAGAAATTTATAATATATTCTACATTGTTCATGTGACATGTCCTTTTGCGAAAGTCACTGTCCATTTTACACAAAAAGTCCATTCATCACGAGATAACAATGTCGAGGCGTTATCAAAATATTATAACCCGCAAGCGATCACATTATTCATAATGTTTTGCTGCTGGCATTCCCTGAAGCAAAAACTTAACAATAAAAAATGATTACAAAATATTTTACGTTTAATTCTTACCACTCTTAAAATTTTAACACTTATTCAACAAACACCAACAATTTAAGCTATAAAAAATATTTGAATACATCCTTCTAGCAAGTACTAAATATCCTAAGAAACGCAAATTTTAAGTCAGTAAACAAAAGAACGATTAGTGTAATACAGGAAGTCACCTAATATTTTCACAATGCGATTTAGACTACTTTTCCTTTGCAAGTTGCAGTTGGCATGATGCCGAGTGCAACTGCAATTAGCCAAAATTATGTCCAAAAACAAGTTGGGAAGTAATTAGCAGATGTAGACCAAAGTTAAGGACTACTTTAAACCAGTTTACTTGAGCTAAATAAAATCCGGTAATAAATTATACTTTATTTTATTTATATGTTAGTTTTCATTTATGAAAATAACCATAAAAGTAATGAATAACGAAAAATAATTGAATACCCTTGTATATATTACTAAATTTTATTCATATTATTGTAAATTATGATAAGGACCATTTTATTATTATATACTAACAAGTTAAAGTAGAATTGTTTTTTGCAAAAAAATCTTTAGTATAAAATATTGCTACCTTATTTGATTTTTATTTTATTTACAAATTAAAATAATTTTTGTGTTCAATTATATCTTTTTAGTATTATTGAAAATTGAAAAATAAACAATAAACAATCTACGTTTTATTTTAATCTGCTTATTTTAATTATGAAACTTACAAATTGACATTGTGTGCGTAATTTTGGTAATTATACATAAAATAGCTTTTTCGGTCGCTAAACTACTAAATTATGTCACCGAAAATATTTCAATTTCAAAAACAGAATTCTTCCTTCCATAAAAATATTTCTTAATTGTATCATACTAATTTTTTTTTCGCAAAAATTATACCTCGTATTTTAAAGTTAGTTTTAGGGTTTGTTACAAAAATATGTTTACGACTTTAAAGTTTAAAGGTATTAATACCTAAAAAACAGCCATTTAATTTTTACAACATTCAATTCAATATTGTCCCACACACTTAGAACGTATATGAACTGTTATCCTTATTTTACTTTAAGTACATCATCGTTGGGCGGTTCACACGAGACATAAATTTTATCTTTAACGCACTCTTTCATCTTATGTGTTATTCCAGATCATGTCCTTTCTCCAGGAGCTTTTTATATGGCAGTGCGTTCTAGTAGGATAACGGTTTAATTTTCTAAATATTATAATGCTTTATAATTTTTTTAATAGCTGCTCAACATCATCATCTATAAGGGGCGTTATAAGAAGACGAAGAAAACATTTTCACGTTCTCGGATCTTAGGCTATGATAACTTAAGAGGTAAATAATATAGAGTAAATATGAAAGTATCCGTCTGTTTACATAAAATTTTAAGCTAAGTGGTTATTATCAAATGTTCTTAATGTTGAGTAACAATGTCATAAAAATCGATTTTGTCTATAGGTTTATTTATTTAGAAGGCTAAACCAATTTTAATACGTGACTAGAGGATTTATAAAAATAAAGAAATATAAGAATTAAATGGATTACTATGGGAAAAGCGGCGGAATTTGAGCATCATCTATTTATTTACATTACATAAAATGGTAAACAAGAAATTAATAATCATCTCAGCCGAAAGATATCCACCGTATTGTGCCTTTTGATCTTGTGCCATTTTGTGGGTTCCAGCTACTTTAACCACCTCACCTTTCAGTACGCAGCTGCCACTCGAGAAGTCTTTATCCCCAACGATAATCCGTCCTGTAACCTTGGTGCTCCACCCAATGCCACTTAAGCTTGGAGATTCGGTGGGCTGTGTCGGACCTTAGACCTTCTCCGTATCTTCTTATTTCTGATACGATCTCCCAGTGAAACTCCGAGCATAGACTTTTCCATTTCTCACTTGGTGGCTTTGAGCTATCTTATGAGGCACATCGTAAGCGTATCTGTGCCGTATGTCATCACGAACAACACACACTGATCGTCGACTTTTGTCTTGAGACTGCTATATTTGAGACGAGAAGATGTTCGTCTTGTCCATGTCTATTTTAGTTGATGTTCTCCTGACTGATTCCGGCCACGGCGGCCAATCTCATTGTGACGAGCCAACTACGCAGGAGATATTATAGTGCACAAGTGTACGCGCAGACACAAGTGCACTCTCTATTCCTATCACTCTCATACTCCGGTGGGACGACCACTCGACACGACCAGTGAGAGTTAAGGCGCAGGACCGACAGCTTTACGTGCTCTCCGAGGCACGGGGGTGAAACACCGCCAACTTCCCAACTCCGAGCTGTTACTGAGGCTTACTATACAGAGACTCAATAACTAAACTTGGCCCGACCCGGGACTCGAACCCAGGACCTTCGGGTGTGCAGCCGTACATGCTAGCCACCAAACCACCGAGGCAGTTAAGCTCCTTTTTACAATACTAAAAGCTTGATCTCTATTCATAAGATCAAAAGATGTTATTCTCGTATTATTTTTCCTACAACATTTTTAACATAACATAACAAAAAATAATATATTTTGTTTGTATTTCATTATATTATAGCTATAAAATTACCATATTAAAAGAAAAATATGACGCTAAATTACTCATATTACGTTAGTGTTTGCGTTAAATAAATACACCGGATTTATATTATATAATGTACTTAACTGTAAAGAGATTTATTTTGACAATAAAATGATTTGTTTTTGTAAAATTGTCATACTATACAAATAAAGAAGTTTATATATGTATTTTAATAATTGGCTATTTCACTCTGTCTGGTCCCGTTTTTTTTAGCTAGACCAACGTATACATCAAATATGGTATATATTATAGACTTGCACCTGGCACGGGCTATTCCGTATACTGTTCATTTTGACATTTTCTAAAAATATTGTCACATTGCCATTTAATTGATAGTGTAGAAAAGAGACGAGTTTCAAGTGTTGTACTGAAAATATTCTATCCGTATTGGTTCGAAATACAAAAATCTTTTTAATCCTGCCTAAATCATTAACACCTTTTTTTAATGTTGGGAAATGCATTTACGCATATCACCTGCATATATACAGGTGGTTATGTTGGACTCACCGACTAGAAAAGACAGTACTACCCACTAAAACCCAACAGAACGTCCCCCGTCTTAATGGAGACTCGAAGGAGAAGTACTAAGAGCCACCCGTATGATACACCGTCCACCGAAGTGGGCTACCTCCCAATGTGTCTCTTGGCTTTACGTCCAGCTGGATTGCCCAACGCTATTCCTATTTATATACACCTATTTATATAACGATTAATGGTATATATAATACTTAACTAACGAAGAATTTTATGAAATTCAACTCCTCAAAGAACAGTGTTGAGGGATTTTTTTGTATAGGAAATATTTTTCCGATGTCAAATTAAAAAAAGTAGCCTAGAGAGTCTTTTATGCATAATATGTAATATAGGAGATGCAGTTGTAAAGTTAAGAGTTTATTTTTAAAATTTGTTATTTTAGGGTCCCAAAAGGAAGTTTTAAAATTTTTTTTATTAATGTTTTTTTTAATGTTTTTCTTCCAATTCTGAATCGAAATAAATAAATAAATAAATAGTGTATATTTAATTTAAATTTGTTACGAGATGAAGATAGTAAATGCAGTTACCCACTGGAGTTCATTTAAGAGTAATTAAAACTTTGCTATTGATCAAACATTCACTTAAACATTTTCTCAGAGACGACCTATAAAAAAAATATAAAGAAGAAAAGATAAATGAAACATTATTACTTTTCCTAGTATATTAGGTAAATAAGTTCAATTTTATACCTGTATCTATATATAGATATGTGCAGTAATATCTGTACAATTTGGTATTACATTCTGTAAATTCTTGTTTACTTAAATTACTATAATTAATATCTTAAAATTAATTACATGGCCTTGTAGGATTTACAAAGAAATGGTTGGGACAGGACAATCAGTCACGGGATAACGGGCTTTCCAAACCCACGTAAGCTTCTAAGATGATATGCTGTGATGTCTCTCATGTCAACATTATGTATATTTAAGTACATTGTTATATATGTACAGATATAATATTATATTTAAATACAAAACATTACGATGTATTATTAATTGTAGAACATATTAAAGAGACACTTATGAAATAGAGTTCTAAAAACTTTTTACAAGAGAATTCAATTACTAAATAACATTTATTTAGTGTTATTATTTATTTATTTAGACAGTGGTAGCCCAGTGGTATTACGCTCGCTAGGAAAACCGAGTGAAGGTTCAACTCCCGGTTCTCGCAACTCTTATATTTCTATGTGCGAATCATTTCTAACATGATTACCACTTGCCTTACGGTGAAGGAAAACATCGTGAGGAAACCTGCATGTCTCAGAGAACCTAACAAGTTTTGTAAAGACATGTGAAGTCCGCCAACCCGCACTGGGCCAGCGTGGTGGACTATGGCCTGCTTCCCCCCGTACTGAAGGGAGGCCCGTGCCCAGCAGTGGGACGTTAAAAAGGGCTGTATACAATAATTAAAACTTATAACATAATTCTACTAAAATAATTTCGACGTAACATGATTTTTACTAGGTAATTGAATCAATTTGGGCTATGAATGGAACACTATGCATAGTTCAAAATGATCATAAATGGATTTTCCACTATCATGCGTTTGCAGACATATACTCGTACTATACACCAGTGTATTTACATTCATTTCCATTATGGAACTAATGTTATATGAATCACTCCTAATAGACTAATAGGCTAATAGATTTTTGGCTAATGTTAGAATATAATACTTTATTCTAATTATTTTGATTTAGAGTATTCGTTGTTTAAAAGTTATTTGATATTTGTATAAGAAACTAATTAATTTATATAAGCAAATATTTGAAACTCGCGATTAGTTAAAAAAGAATCCAAATTATTCCGTTTTTTGATTTTTTTACGTACATACATACGTAGTTCAAAATCACAAATAAAGAATATCAACATAATCGGTAACGTTATTTTACACGATTAATATTATTTGGAAAAATCTTTCATTAATAATTAATTATTTAAAAGAAAATGTTTTATTATCAAGCGCTTACCCGCGGCTTTACTTGCGTTGTTTATTTATGTATAATTACTCCGCTTCTAAGGGTGTTAGCGTGATGTTAGAAAGCTTTCGCGATAAATAGGATGAAATCCAAAAAGATTTTTTAAAATACCCTTACAGTTTCAGAATGCGTGTACAAACACACAAACTTTTCCACTTTATATATTAGTATGATTTTTATGTAAAACGCAATTTATACATAGCAAGAATAGTACAAAAAACTGATTGTAATACGGCTAAGCGGTGCTTAGAAGTATAATTCATGGATTTAAGTTACTTTAGTACATACATCATCTAATCAAATAGTTGGCATCGGATTTGCATCTAGAATTGGAGTCACGAACTCCTGATTATGTGAATAAGATTTTAGAGCGCAGTATCAAGTGGATTATACATGGAACCGAGATATCAGTGACGCTAATAATTATTATAACTTTCTAGTTAAGTTCAACATAATTTTAAAACTTAATGGGAACGTTTTTAATCCAACTTATGTAAAGTTGATATATGTAAAGAATTGAATTAATGAAGCTCAATATAATTAAATATGATTATTTAATATGTCAATTATATTCTGCAGATAATTTTCGCATTATATTTTCTTAGATTTACGCGAATGTTTGACATTATTAAATAAAACTATCTTTTCGGATTATTTCGCGGATTTATTTTGATTTTTGGTTCCCGACGTTTCGAATGCTTTACAGCATCCATGGTCACGGGAGAGACATGGTCTCTCCCGTGACCATGGATGCTGTAAAGCATTCGAAACGTCGGGAACCAAAAATCAAAATAAATCCGCGAAATAATCCGAAAAGATAGTTTTATTTAATAATTTTCGCATTTTTTCATTCTATAAATATACCTTTGATGAAGATATTTGAGCATGAATGAATCGTATTTAACAATAAATTATTATGTCCATTAAACAACCATTTTGCAGCATTAATCTATACATATAATAAAAATCGTAACTAAGTTGAATCTGTACATAAAATATTTTTTGAAAAATCTAATTGAAATAGACATTATTATAGATACAGAGTCCGAATCTATAGTTTTTAGAATTTTTGTCTGTCTGTCTGTCCGTTACCGCATCACGATAAAACCACTGGACAGATTTTGATGAAATTTGGTACAATGATAGCTGGTTATCCGGGTCAACATATAGGATACTTTTTACTACGGGAAAATATCTCATTTCGGAGAAAAAATACAAAAACTTCACTGTAAGAGTATACTAATATGTAAAACCTAAGAATTTGGTTTTTGGTCATCTAAACGCGGGCGGAGTCGCGGGCAATGCTAGTCTTTGCATATTTATGTATATTTTGAAACTAATTAAGAACTTAGTCTAGTAGTGATCTTTCGTATCTAAGGAAGGTACATAATACGAGTATATAATGAAATTTAAGTAGGTAATTCTTGTACATAATCCTTGAAATTATAAAAGAATTTTATTGAAGTTGATTACTTTTATGAAATATATTTTTAAAACTTATAAGTAATAAAAACCCTCACAGAGTCAAAAAATTTTTAAGTCGCCCATCTTTATGATAATTGTCAATCTACAAGGAATAATACTAAGAAATTGCCTCGTGTTGGAAAGAGATGAAACATGTCCCAGAAACAAATCGTGTTATGAGAACAATTTCGAAAGCTAGCCCATTGGTGACGCGCTCGCTTGGGTAACTGAGTGAAGCGGGTTCAAATCCCGGGTCTCGCATCTCTGATATTTTCATGTGCGAATATTTTTCAACATGATTACCACTTGTCTTACAGTGAAGGAGAACATCGTGAGGAAACCTGCATGTCTGAGAGAACCTAGAAAGTTTTCGAAAGACATGTGAAGTCTGCCAACCCGCACTTGGCCAGCGTGGTGGACTATGGCCTGATCCCCCTCGTATTGAAGGGAGTTAGTGGGACGTTAAGAAGGGCTGAATACATTCTTGCGATAATAGATAATATAAAATGTTAGAAATGTAGGAATATATTTTGTGATAGCAATATAAAAACTATTTTAAAAGTGACCATCTTTATTTTCGATCCTAGAACACAAGTGCAAAAAAACTATCAAATGGACTTTAAATTAAAGATATATTCAAGTGAAAGCCGAATGAATAAGCCGTTGTCGAGACTTAAATGAACGGATGCCAAGTCATTCAATTAGCTTAAATCCTTCAATTAGCTTTACACTGTTTGGCTTACAAACGGTCAGAACGAAATAACAAACTTTGGCTGTCTAAATTCATATTTTACGATTTTTAAACAAGAAATAATATTTTTTGTATAAAAATATTATTTTTGACGTATATACAATATATTTTGTTTGTGATTTTATCGCAAAAAAATCGCTAACCTAGAACTTGTTAACATTGGACTGTTTGATGCATTGGTTGTAAGGCTAATACCTATGCAAAAGTAAAGTATGTTAAAAGTATACATTTAAAGAAGCTTTTGTTTATGGCAGTAGATATATTGCATGTAACTTACAAGAGAAAACAAAATTTGTATTAACAGTTGATGTTCGAAGATGTTAATATCTCATTTAAAATATTAATAACTAAGTTAGATAAGGTAAACCGCCAGACATAGGTAAGTGGTATCGAAAGAGGGCACGTAGTCTCATATAAGTACATAATCTTGGAGGGACATTGTGTGTTCTTTTTCACTTAATATTTTTCCTGCTAAAGGTCCCCGGAGGCGATTACATAAACAGGATTCAACCACGACCTTAATGCGCCTAATAAAGTTTTACGAGGGACCCTCGGCAAAAACGTGAACGTTCCAAGGCGACAATGCTTTTATCTTTTCTGTTTTACTGATTGTTTCGCTCTCAGGGAATTAAGACAAAAATATTATAACCTTATTATGAAGAATCAAGTGGTTGGAAAGAACATAAATAATTTTTTCTTCTGAACTTCTCACTCAAGTTGTGTGGATCGGACATTTAAATATAGCGTGGTCGTGATACGTGCGAAACACTGTTAGTTTAAGATTATTTATTGTATTAGGATCCCACTAAGTTCTATAAAACTAAAAAGTGTGATTATATTACTTGATTATTGTGTTTTGTAGACTTTTATATTCTAATAGTTGCATTAATTTTATTTATAAGCAAAAATCTTTTTTTATCTTACAATGACGATAAGGAAGTAAGAATTTATTTTTTAATCGGCCGAAGTTCCTCGCATTCATTGAAAACCACTTCTTGTACAACCCACTGACATTGATGTATGGCATTTCTTACTCGACATTTTGAAGACTGAAGTGATTTGTTTTATAAAATACTAGCGACTCACTCTCGATTCGCTCGCTAGATACTTTATAGCGGTTAGTATGGACTACATAGACTATATAGTCTATCTATGTGTATAATGTATTCCCCATACAAAGTTCCAACCACATTTTCATCTCCTTTATCAAATTTCGTCTAAATCGGTTCAGCGGATGAAGCGTGAAAAAGTAACAGACAGACAGACAGAGTTACTTTCGAATTTACGTATATGTAAGTATGGATAATACTTTCTTAGATTTACGCGAACATTTGACATTTTAAATAAAACTATCGTTTCGGATTATTTCGCGGATTTATTATGATTTTTGGTTTCCAACGTTATATTAGTATGGATTAGATTTCCGATCAATTTTATGGTTTTTTAAAGTGTTATATGAAATCTCATATTTCTCGAATTGTCTTAATTTTATCTATTGAAAGATCTAGTTATGATTTTTTTTTATTTTATCATTTATTTCAGGCAATATTTACAAAACGATTTTAAATATGTAAACAAAAAAGATCTTAAATATGTAAAAAATATTTTAAACACATAATATTTTGTCTTTTTTTTACAAACTCTATTATACAGACATAAAGATATAACGTATTTTTATATGTATATTCGTTATTCATATATTAATATATTGTATTCAAAAATCCATAATTTGAATTCAATAAAATAATAATAATAATACATATAATAAAATAGTAACAAAGCGATACCTATTTTTTTCAAAACAATGATTATTTCGCATTACTTATCCGCGAGAATATAGACCCCGACTCTCGTCTGTTGTCACTATCTTAATAGGTAGGTATATATAATTCTTCTGTACGTGTGTTTGTTACTTACTCCTCCTAAAGGACTGGGCCGATTTGGATGAAATTTTGTGTGTATATTTCAATGGGCTTTTGGATGGTTCGAAAATACAAATGGACCCAGTATGTGGCGCTGCAGTCGGTGTGCCACTGAACATTTCCTAAAAGGCAGGGACGATTTTAATGATATTTTTTGTGTATGTTCGAGTGGGTCCCTGCATGGTTTGAATTCACAAATAAATCCGGTAGGTGGTGCTGCTAAGGCGTGTCACTAAATTTTTATAAAAGCCTCCATTTTCCAAGCTATAAATAAATTTAAAGGACTCCAAAACAGCTGGAGCTGCTTGTATCTGTTTATATATCTCACGCAAAAAGGACAGTACGGATTTTAACTACATATTGTGTAGTGATAACTTATTACATACATTACACACTACAGGATTTTTTTTTTCATTGCCACGGGAAAACACAATAACTAGTTCAATCGAATCGTTCTAAGAAAACAAAACTAAGCTGGCTAAACCTGAAGAGGTACATCAAAAAAATGTCAAGAACATTAAATTGTAGGTCTATAAAAGGCCCACAGAAAATTATTCAATAACATAAGCCTACCTTCTAACGTAAACTCGCAATAAATATTTTTATCCATTTAAAACTTACCTAGGGAAGCAAACGTAGCTAATAATATATATGTATTTGTTATTTATTTATTTCTATGTAATTCAATTATATGATTTTGCAAACAATTACGTGAAAATTTAACAAGCAAAATATTAGTACGCCTTTGCTACAATATGAATCTTTATTTATGTCACACACAATTGCACGTAATATATGGTGTATTTATTAAAACGAGTGTTTAACGATTATGGCGCGGAATTGCGGAATTAATGCCATAAATCAATGTCAGAACATGTTTACGAGCTAACAGAGTTAATTCTAGTGTGACATGACGTTTATATTCGTGAATAATTGTTGATTGCGCACCGGGGACTGTACTAATACTAAATCTTATATAAATCATATTATGCTCCCCTAAAGGCTGGCCCAATATGACCAACCACCCAATCTCCAAAGCCAATGCCAAATTCAAAGGCAGTGTCTAAAGTGTACTGTACACGGACTTATAATTTCTTAAATTTACGCGATATTTGTAATATTAACTAAAATTATTGCTTCGGAACGTCGGGGATCAATAAATAATAAAACCGCAAAAAAAAGGTTTGATTTGTAATATTGAATTTATTTAAAAAAAAATCATGACTTTTTTAAAACAAAAATGAGTGTAATAAAAGCCTTTTTCGTAAAGAATATATATACTCTGTGATATTATTGTGTTTCATGAAATCGCGTCTCGCGTGAACCCCCTTATATGTTTATGGTCGAATTGGCCCAAACGTTAAAGGTAGAGAAAGCTGTAGTAATATTACGATAGAAATTCACTCACACTGTCATCGTTCAAGATTTATTGATAAGATATATTTATGTAGTGTTTATGCAAATACAGGATATGTGTCCATGGTCTGCATTCACTACTAGCAGGCTAGGTACAATTAGAATAATATTGTAATGAATTAAATTGTTATTTTTATTCATTTCACGCAAACAAATCTAAAATAATATAACATACATCAAAATTGCTTTCCAATTTTTAAATAACTTTCAATTGTACTATTAGCATGACGGATCTTGGCACTTTTTGACTGAATATATTATTTATACAAATGTAAAGTCAGAAATCATATACCGGAGCATATGATTTTTATAAATATACTAGCAGAACCCGCGGCTTCGCTCGCGCTAAAACTATAAAAAATAAAAAGGTAGTTTCATACAAATTTTCATCCCCTATTTTACCTCCTTATAGGATGAATTTCTAAAATGGTAAAATACGTATTTATTTACCTTTATTGAAGAGTTTTAATACTAAGTTTCAGGTGACTCTGATCATAAATATTTTTTTGAATTGTATTATAATGTGTTTTCCCGTTGGAATTAGATAATCTCCCGCGATAAAAACTAGCCTATGTCACTCTCCAGCTCTCCAACTATCTACACACAAAAAATGACGCCAATCCGTCACTCCGTTTCGAAGTGAAAGAAGGACAAACAAACAAACACACTTTCACATTTATAATATTAGTATGGATTTTATTCAGTCGTAATGCAACTGTAATTATGTAAGGGGATCTGAGTAGTTATATTTCATTGATCATTCACTCCTGATTGTGCTATGAAAAGGCGTTCCATGTTTTATACTGAAACATATATCATTTAATTTATTATTACATGCACGGCATACATTTACCGAGAAATTAGCGGTTACCATTTTATAAGTTTTTAGTGTAAGTACATACACATAAATGTGTTGAGCAAAATCATTTTATTGGTAGGTAGTTTCTATTTTATACTGGTACGTTTTAAATAGATATAAATAAATAGTTATTAGCCAGCGTTAGCCATATACATTTTAATTTTTTTTTCGTTAATTTTTCATTTTTTTCTTTAATAAGAGCCTTCTCCTGACAATAACAAACACAAAAAAAATTAGTTAAATAAAGAAATAGGGATTCATTTATATATATATATATATATATATATATATATATATATATATATATATATATATATATATATATAAATTCGAATTTAAATATAAAATAAAAATCTGATTCCACTCAATTTTATATCCATACAAATCTATAATTTAAAACGAAAAGTCATGAATAAAAAGTTATTATCATTAGATATTTATGAGACACGTTATTTTACGACTTAATGCATAAAGCAAAGTTTCTGATGTTAGTGAAGTATTTAATGTTAGGCAAAAAGTGAACCACTTCAGTTACGATTGGAATGAATTTTACGGCACTTACAAGTTTTACGATATTTTGAATGATTAAGTTACTTTTGCGGTTTTATCAGGTGAAGCAAACAGATCGATATGGCTATGGCTGTTGTTATGGTGTATTTAGACCTTTTTTTAACATCCCACTGCTGGGCACGGTCGTCCCATCAATACGAGGGATGGTCTATACACTATATAGGATAATAAAATGCAAAGAATTTTAATAATAAATTAACTAGTCTGTAATGTAATGAAAATATTTAATTACTTTAATAGGATATTTTTAAACGCAATTTTGTTATAATTATTTATTTTAAATTGTGGTTTTGATCATTACTTTTCAATTTTTATTAATTAAATTATAGTACAATTATTTTAAAGTTTGGTCATTAGTAGTAATTTATTTTACGAGATGGGCAAAAACAATAATAATTAAACTGACTGTCAAGATAGTATCGAAGCAAGTGTTAGTTCCTAATTTGCCCTTATATTAGATTGACAAAATATATAAACATATATATATCTAAACATATTTCATTAACCGACTTCCAAAAACGAGGAGGTTCTCAATTCGTCGGAATTTTTTTTATGTATGTTCACCGATTACTCGAAGACACCTGAACCGATTTGGAAAATTATTGTTTTGTTTGAAAGGGTATACTTCCCAACGGACAATATTTTAAGATATGAATATCTAATAGGTAAATATGTATTTTGCGTATCAAAATATATTAGATTTCCTATGCTTCGGCTGGCACCGACTTCGAAAATATCTGATTAGGTATCTATTCTTAATGAAAACCCCCGTTTAGTTATTTTTTACATTTTATCGCCTGGAAGACGGTTTTTTTAAGTTTTTATTTAACTTATAAAATTATATAAATTAGTGTTCCCCCAATGGTCAAAACTTTACAATAATATAATAATTATTGAAAATTTAAGGAAAACATATGAATAAAATTTACCTATCTACATAAAAATTTAACTAATTAAACAAAAAAATAAGAAAATCGGTTGATATACAGAAGAGTAAAAGGTACTGAACTGTTTTACCTTTTATTATTTATATATAGATAATAGACTTTATAAATGTGAGTTTAAGTAGAGTGGAAAGTAGAGTAGTATCAATGTCAATATGTCGAAACGCCTAGACGAGTCTTTCTCTAGGCAACCAGTGTAATTGAGAAATAATGTTACTGTGCAGACATAAAAGTAAAAGATCAGATTTGTATGTATTATATATACATAATACATAAATGTAAATAATTTTTACTTGCCAACTGCATAGGAAATTTAAAAACGTACATTGTACGAGTACAAGTGTGCTTGCAAACACAAATGCAGTATAGAGACTGTATCTATTCCGGTCATACTCTACAGTTTTTCGTTAGGATGACAATTGTACACGACTGGTGGACTCGTGAGAGATAAGACAATTGCTTAACTTGCTCTCTGATTAACCTTTATAACCCCTAAACTTGAAACTTCAACAACCCTCACAATCTACATCCACTACTAAACTACTAAATCGTCGAGACAGTATATACCTTACATATACTAATATAATCTATACATATAATAAAATTGTAACTAAGCCGAATCTATACATTAAATATTTTTTGGAAAATATTATTGAAATAAGCACTATTATTGATACAGAGGCCGAATCTATACTTTTTAGAATTTTTGTCTGTCTGTCTGTGAGAACACCACTGGATAGATTTTGATAAAATTTGGTATGATGATAGCTGGTTATCCGAGTCAACATATAAGATACTTTTTACTGCGGGAAAATATCGCATCTGAGAAATCAATTAAACGTTAAAACGAAATAATATACGTATCTAATAATTAGATACATATATAAATTGTGTATGTTAGTTACTTTTTCATACAGTAAAAGCTCACCGTACTTAAATGGACTTCGGAATAGATATATGTTTCAGCTATTTTTATCGACGTAGGTAAGTTGTGTAGGCGGAGCTAAGAACAGAGACATTAGATTAATATATAAGCAATATGAATAAATACTTTGATGATTATAAAATATCTCGTGCGAGAAAATACTGTAATTTGTAAGTATTGACAGTTATTTATGCAGGAATGAAACCTATAGCCCGGCCTAATTTCATATGACAATTGCAAAATTTTAAAAGGTAAGTTATAATTTTTTCTTATTAATAATATTGCTACAATATCTAATAAGTCACTAATAGTTTTAAATAAAACTATCTTTTCGGATTATTTCGCGGATTTATTTGGATTTTTGGTTCCTGACGTTTCGAATGCTTTACAGCAATCATGGTCACGGGAGAGACTGAGGTGTTAGATGTCTTGAAGGTATAGTTGTTACAGACAGTCTACCCACTATTAACAAAATGAAAACTTGCACCAAGTACCTTACAATATTTTATAACTTCAAACATTTTTATAATTTCGAAGTCGGTGCCAGTTCATACAAAGCAAAGCATACCGACTGCGAAAATATTTGATTAGGGATGTATAGTAAATGAAAACTACCAATCAGTTATTTTTTACTTTTTAGTGCTTTTGTTTGAAGTCGGTTTTAATTTTTTTGTTAATAAGTTTTTGGAATTGGAAGTCGGTTAAAAAGAAAAGTCAAAGCATAAAAGAATAAATATCATAATTGCGGGCATTAAAAATACTAAGAATTTTATTATTATAGTCAGCATTTTTATAGCACCTACTTGTTTCAATGAAAATATACACCATAATATAATAATATTATTGTGTTTCTACACCGATTGCTCGCGTGAAGCCAACTGAAATTTCTATGTAGAACTTTTATTGTGAGCTACTAAAATACTGTGTTTCACTCAAAAACTATTTCACTTGAAGCCAGGTTCAAAACTTCAATAGCATACGCGAGCATTTTCTCAATTTCAAGTTTGCAACAAAGACGTTTTATATTCCATCAGATAAATTGTAGTAACAAAGTGCAATGCTTCGATAATAATCTCAGCAATTGTAAATATTTTGTTGATGTGAAAATAATAGCTTTGTAGGTAAATTGAAATGTTCTTGAAACGACTCTGTATTATATAATACTAGCAGGACCCGCGGCTTCGCTCGCGCTAAAGTACAAAAAACCTCTAAAAAGGTAGGTTTCATACAAACTTTCATCCCCTATTTTACCCCTTTATGTGATGAATTTCGAAAAATGCTGAAACACGCATTTATTGTATTGAAGAGTATTAATACCAAGTTTCAAGTAATTCTGAACATAAATATTTCTTTGAGTTGTATTATAACGTGTTTTCCCGTGGGAATTAGATAATCTCCCGCGGTAAAAAAAGCTTAGTAGCCTATATCACTCTCCAGCCCTCCAACTATCTCCACACAAAAAATCACGCTAATCCGTCACTCCGTTTCGAAGTGAAAGAAGGACAAACAAACAAACAAACAAACAAACAAACAAACACACTTTCCACATTTATGTTATTAGTATGGAAGTATGGATATGTAATGTAATAATCGAGAGTAAAATTTGATTAACGAGACGAGAAGTAACTGGTTATTTCTGAAATAAGTGATAAACTAAATTTCCTGTATACCTACCTATTCGTTTTCCGTCATAATTTACTGGTTTCAGCCCCTGGCCGGCATGTTTCAATTACGGGGTAGTTCGCCGGACGTCATTATTTCCTGCTCGTGCTGACTTTCGAACAGCAACCAATCTGCCCAATATTTCTAGGAATATTGCCTTCATTACAGATTTTAAAAAATGTACCTTAAATATAGACGTAGGTATGATATTTTCAACAGAGCTTTTTTACAGTATATGCCAAAATGTTTTACAACTGTAAAAAATATTGCACCATTAGTCCTTTTTACAAAATGAAACGTCTGATTTTGATTCGTATTTTAGGGAAAATAATAATTGTTATTTTGACTAATTAAAAAAGGAGAGCTTGTTTAATATAAAATACTAGCATTGCCCGCGGCTCCGCCCGCATTCAGATGACTAAAAACCAAATTCTTAGGTTTTACATATTAGTATACTCTTACAATGCAGTTTTTGTATTTTTTCTCAGAAATGAGATATTTTCCCGCGGTAAAAAGTATTCTATATATTGACCCGGATATCCAGCTATCATCATACCAAATTTCATCAAAATCTGTCTAGTGGTTTTCTCGTGATACGGTAACAGACAGACAGACAGACAAAAATTCTAAAAACTATAGATTCTGACTCTGTATCGATAATAATGTCTATTTCAATTAGATTTTCCAAAAAATATTTAATGTACAGATTCGACTAAGTTACAATTTTATTATATGTATAGATAAATGTATATTTTTTTATATTCTTATACACAGACATATTATCAAGGGTAAATAATTAGAAATAAAAAAAATGCTTATTTCTCGCTCTTTATTTTTTTTTTAATTTATGTGGCGAGCCATTATATAAGTTTTAAAAAACATTAAAGAGTTCTGTATTAAATACTTTTAAAGTGATTTTGAAGACAAAGTAGAAGTAACAAAGACCAAGTAAATCTATCTTAAAACGGAAAATAATAATTATGTGATTAGGACAAAATAGAAATAAAACTTTTATTTTCGTCAAAAACTTGACGTAAACAAAATAAAACTGATTTTCGTCGTATAACCTTTTATTATCAACAATTAATTTTGTGACTGTATTGCTGATGTTACATAGAAGTATTTGGGTTTATTTACGGGTCGTTCGCTCTCTTACACCGGCCCATTCCAATTACTCGGCGGATGTCATTATTTCCGCTGCCCAGGGATGGCTTATATGTCGGCACTCGTCAATGCTTTGCTGACCTCTGAAATTATATATAACGTGTTAAGTATTGTTGCTTTTAGTATAGAGCAATATGATTTATATGATATGATTAAAGACTACCGGTTTCTACTTCCTTTCGAAATAATTAAGGCAGCCATCTTTGAATATCATTTAAAGCTTCACAATAGGATCATGTAATTGACCAGTAAAGAATATATGTAGAGCTTTTACTCATTAGACATTGTTGCGGTGAAAAATTTATAATGATGATGCTGAATACAAAACAAAGGAACACAATGTGCGCTCACATACGTCATTGTTCCACCTTTTATTGAATTCAGTGCTCATTAAAAAGTATATTTAAACGTGATAAAACGATTTTCAATTGAGCTTGAAAAATATTAATTTAAGTTTTTATTAATATGTAATTTATTTAAATGCTGTAATTGAAGTTTGTAACTGTACGAATTAAATAATTTTATTTTAATTATATTATGGCAGACTAATTCAATGAAATTTATAAAATTACCAAAATACAATAATTGTGGCCATATTTAAAATTAAAATGGATTGTTAAATATTAAAAAAGTCTAAAAAGGCTGAACCTATTAATCTAGCACCTATACCACCTATACAAATTATATAATATGTTTTTAATAATTTGTTAATGAACTGTGGCTGTTTCGTGCATTAAATAAAATAATAATCTTAATCTAAAGGATAATAAAAAAATTAAGTGACAGTATGTCTATGTACTAGAAATATAACATTGGACTGGTCTGGAAAAAAAGAAAATAACCATATTCTACCGAGTAATTTTGAGATAAACTGAGAATAAATTTAATCGGAATCAAAAAGTTGACCTATCGATATCTCTAATAAGTACAAAATATCTAAATATACTATTTTCCATGCACTTACTTTATTAAATTAATTTTATATTATAGTTAAAAATAACTAAAGTAAAAATATACTAATAAAAGAATACTAATAAAGAAATGATAGATCACCATATAATTGTGATTATTATATATCTACACACTATTATTTTTAAGTATCCAAATCTAGCGCTCTCTAGTGTGTTGTAGTTTCTGTGTAGTTTCGCGCTTCAGAGAGTTTGGCAGCGAGTGTATACTGTACATGTTAGGAAGGAAGATAATTAGTCTGTTGTTAGTATCTCAGTGTCAACTAGCGAAGCTTCGTATTTAGCCCGCGTTTGTTCCACCCCCACATAAAGCCATAATCCCTCAGAATTCTTCTGTATGTACTTTCATGGATGTTTATTAGTCAAAATTACCTCTTTTCTCTGAGACAACTCGTAGTAAATTTTGTCCATTCTAACATTTATGTTGATGTTTTATGTTTCCATAGCGGGTTTTTACGTATATTTTGTTTTTTTTTTTTTTAATTTTTAATGCAGGCAATGTTTTTGTATTAATATATTTTTTTAAATAACGGTACAATCAAGTACTTGCATAAAATAAGTGTTATAAGCAAGAAAATTGTTAGAGTCAATAATTGATTTATATATAGCGTAAAATTTCCAAAACGCTCCTATTAAAAATTGAATCCAAGACCGAAGAACGTATAATTTGACTAGATATTATAATCGCTACGGTATACGACTATATATATATATATATATATATATATATATATATATATATATATATATATATATATATATATATATATATATTTACTTCATATAAATAAACAAACAGCTTTTGATATTAAATAATCTCATAAAACAGCAAAAACTTCCGCTGTTTACAATACCTTTAGTACAATATTGTCGGTACTATTTTTCTACCCTTTGGTAGTGCAATGCTAACGAAGTCAGTCAGTACAGAGCATGGCTGGATTTAATGACGCCAGCTTTTCGACGATAGACAGGAATGCGCTTTGTTCTTTTACCCAGGCCTCGTTAAATATTTAAACTCGAACGACCGGCTTTTTCAAAAACGTCTGTACCATTGCTACGTTTAAGCCGCATTCATATTTTTATGGGGCTTTAAGAAAAAAATATGTAAAACAATATTAATTATTTTAGGTGTCTATAAAAACACACCTGTATACACGACTAGATCTTCATTTTATGATGCCATTTTAAAACGGTCAGTTGAATAAAAGTGCTAAAATTAATTTTATTTAGACTATTTCATATTATTCAGTACGTAACGTCTTTTTCAACCGACTTCAAAAAGGAGGAGGTTCTCAATTCGACTGTATGTTTTTTTTTTTTATGTTTGTTACCTCAGAACTCCGTCATTTATTAACCGATTTGGACAATTTTTGTTTTGTTTGAAAGGGTATACTTCCAGATTGGTCCCATTTAAATTTCAAAAAAAATACCACCCCTAAGGGTGGAAAAACAACTAATGATGAATTTAACCTACTTCTAATTGTCATATTGACTTGAAACTTTGCAAGTATTTCTATTTCCGTTGATAGTACAGTGGTTCGGTGTTGTTGACCTGATCTGATGGCAAGGCCAGAAGGTGGATATGTGGAACTCTTCAACGGCTAATAGTAGATACTTTGAGTTTGGGCTTATTTTGTTTGATTTGACAAGCCTAACACGTTAGAATCCTTACTTTGCTACTACTGTCTACACTAAAAAGGGAAAAATAAAAACTTTTTAACAAAAAAATAAAAACCGACTTCAAACATAAGCACTAAAAAGTGAAAAATAACTGATTGGTAGTTTTCATTTACTATACATACCTAATCAAATATTTTCGAAGTCGGTGTGCTTTGCTTTGTATGGGCTGGGACCGATTTCAAAAATATTTGATTAGGTATGTATTTAATAGGTAGGCTTTAATTACTTAGCCAAAGCACACCGACTTCGAAAATATTTGATTAGGTATGTATAGTAAATGAAAACTACCAATCAGTTATTTTTCACTTTTTAGTGCTTTTGTTTGAAGTCGGTTTTTATTTTTTTGTTAAAAAGTTTTTATTATCTATTTATGTGATTTAGACTTTTTACTTGATTTATTCTTTACAGCTTTGCTTGCACTTCATAATATATTAATAAACTTATTAAAATTGATACGGTACGTGTTGAAATGGCGATTGCCTAAAATTTATTACTAACAGATTGTTTTACGATTTAATCTTGAGATAATGCAACATTAAACAAGAAAAAAAACGTTGTCCGTGAAGTTTTAGCTTGTTATTAATCACTAGCATTGCCCCCGGCTCCGCCCGCGTCAGATGACCAAAAACCAAATTCTTAGGTTTTTCATATTAGTATACTCTTATATTGCAGTTTTTGTATTTTTTCTCAAAAATTAGACATTTTCCCGCGGTAAAAAGTATCCTATATGTTGACCCATATAACCAGCTATCACGATACCAAATTTTATCAAAATCCCTTCAGTGATTTTTCTATGATGTGGTAACAGACAGACAAAAATTCTAAAAACTATAGCTTTAGCCTCGGTATCGATAATGATGTTTATTTCAATAAGATTTTCCAAAAAATATCTAATGTCCATATTCGGCTTAGTTACATTAAAACCCCCGTTGGGGACTGTAGACTGTCAGATTATCTACGTTCAATTAAAAAGGGCTAACACAATGACGTTTTAGTTTAGCAACGTAAAGTCTATAATTGTGAATCATAAATTATAGAAGCAATTATATTATCTCGATAGGGTGATATTTGAATCACATTGTAGCAAATTTATCAATAAATACACAACGTTCTAGGCTTATATTTACTTAAAATTATTACTCAGATAGGTATGTTCAGAACAAGCCGAACCATATTTTATAACATTATTTTATAGTTTTTATTATAAATTCTATGACGTGACTTAGACGTGAATATAAAAAGCTTTTTATAGGTTTAACTTAAGGTAGCACAATAATATGCCTATTTTAAGTTATATAATATAACAATCACATTTTGATTAACAATGAGTTAAGTTACTGGAACTCATATATGCGAAAAATTGAGTGTGAATGCGTGAGTGTGTTATTTGATATTCTTTACACTGTAATGTTTTTTTTGGAAAATACGTTATATTCTAAACTAGCGGCTCACCCTCGCTTCGCTCGGGTTTGTTGCTGGGTACATTTAAATAGATATAATAGTTATTAGTCAGCGTTAGCCATATAATTTTTTTTTGGTAATAATATTGACATTAATATTTATACGATTCTAACGTCACTCAATTGCCATCAATGTTCTGCCTTCCCGGAACCTCTCCACTAACACTTAAACTTTATGTTATGGTATTAAAGTTCAAATTGACTTTTAAGTATTATTACGAATCTTTTGTATGGGACTATAGAAAAGTGATGTTTTTGGATTTTTTCAGGCAATTTTTTAAATTTTTCTCTCCGTAAGAACCATCCTCGTACTTCAAGGAATATTGTAAAAAAAGAATTAGCGAAATCCATCAGTCAGCTGCTCTCGAGATTTGCGCTTACCAACATATTCAGCGATTTATTTTTATATTATAGAAGATTAACACATAGGTTACTTTTTCGCACGCAATTGCCTAACCTATGAGCGGAGTCGAGACTGAAAATTAGTTACTAGACTAAAAGTAAACATATAGAATATTAAATTTCTCTATCAGTTTAATGTATCATGTTATGCGATAAATAAATTTGTAACAGCAAATATTTGCGTTTTCCCCATCACGTTCTCTGATAATAATAACGTAGGCACGTTGAATATAACGCATAATTTACACACGATGGATATACTTTCACAAAGTACCTTACAGATTATCTTTTTCTACTCAAAGCATTTCTTTACCTTTAATGAAATCCATTCAAAGGAAAGAAAGAATTTAATTTAAGATGAATCAGAAAATATTCAGCTTCCGCTCGCTAGTTATAAATCATTTGAATGCTAATAAATTCGACTAACCCCCTAAGGCCCCAGGTGGGAACATCATCTCTTCTCGTTCCATCTTTGTTTTAAGAAAAAATGAATAATATTCAGGACCAAATATTAAATATTTTCGCGAAGACAGCGATGGCTTTGGGGTTTGGTTTAATATCATAATGTAATGGAATTTATTCGTCGTGGTCCAATGTAGCTCGGCGAGTGAACTTAGTCATGTTTATATTTGAATTTATTTTATACTCAACGCTGCCTAATTGTCTACTAGTCCCTATTACCCTGTTAAGCTTTGTTTAAAGTGTTAAGTCTGCCAAAACGATTTCTATTTTAAGAAATCTCTTTGGGTAAATTACACGCGGTGGTCAATGAATGTTTTAAGAATTACATTTTCATTACATTGTTTAAAGACTTTATTTTCTTATGATAGTTCGTTCTGAATTTTCTGTAATGCTATTTTAAATAATAAGTATTGTAAATATTATGTATAATTATGAAAAATTTAAGCTATATTTGTTACAGATAATATGTGGATCACTAACAAATAAAGCAAGGCAGGCGTGCATCTAGGCTGTGGTTATGATTGATGTATGCAGCGGCCGGCGCTTAGTTGCCTACGAGACCTCGGTGTGCGCGCTTGTGCTACGCTCGCTACGTAACACGCTTATCTACTATCTACGACATACATTCGGTGATTATTGACAGCTACTTACCAAAAAAGTGCGTTTTGTGCGAACTGTTTTAGTATATTTTGTATATATTTTGGATTGAATTCTTGGTGCATAAGGTAAGTTTTATAAATAGAAAACTATATCATTGAAATTGTAATGTTTAGCAAAAATATAATCTAAATTTTTAAATCACATTTTTTTTTAAATAAAACCGTACAAGATAATGTTAAATTATATTATAATAACTATTATATATATATATATATATATATATATATATATATATATATATATATATATATATATATATATATATATATACTTTTATTCGTTGTTTTATATGAAATCCAATTGAATTATATCATTCAAATACAAAGAGGACTTATATATATTCTATTTTGCCGGATTTATCTAGCGTTTATTTTAGTTATTCGTAAATACGAGTCGTTCATCCTACGCAATTTCTTTCTTAAATCATATAAGAAGAATTTCATCCATTTTCTACTTAAATAAATAGTAATCTTATTTTTTAAATATATTCATAATAAAATAACATGATTATAAACTAGTTAGAAGATTTACATTGTAGACTTGTTTTTAACTACATTCTTTATATTCTCTATCTTTTATTACCTTTTAAATATAATTATTCAAGGAATATAATTTGGATAGAGACATTATTATAACGATATTTTAAATATCAATATAAGTGCCATAAAGAATGTAATAATTTGTGCATAGAAAAAATAATAATAATATTTTCTTTTCTGTGAAATTTTAATAAACATTTGGATAAATGTTTTTTAAATTTTATTTTTCAATTAACGAGCTAACTTAAAAGTTTACAATTAAGTTTAATAAGAGTTAAATTTTCAACGGAGTAAAAAATGTTAAAACTACGACGGAGAAGAAAAGGTTTTATTCCGCATTTCTTTTATATACTCGGAATACACTCGGACAATCTTATCATAACGAGATCAATCCTCACTGTGTTCTCTAACTTCGAACCATCTTTATAAACATCGATAAAGTGACGTAAGAAAACCGTATATAGCCAATACATCGTTTTCTAAAAACATACTAAATATAAAATGATTACATCTCGTGTATAAATTGGGATTGTAATGCAAATTATCGTTAGTATTTCGCAATTTATCCTTTCATAGGGTTTTTTTGTAAAATAAAGGCTTCATCAGACTAATGCTAAAAATAGAAAAAAAAATTGAAATTCAATTAAAATTTATAGATAGATTTTTCTTATATCCTGGTTATAGCAAGAATAATATGAAATGCATTAAAACTGAAAAAATAAAAGAAGAAACGTTTATAAATATTATTGACTAGCGATTCACCCTCGCTTCGCTTTGGGTTCGTCCCTAAACAAAAAACAAACCTATCCCACGGGAACTATACATTTTTAGGTATAAATATAGCCTATATCCTCCGTCAATAAACGGGTTATCTAATGTAAAAAGAATTTTTCAAATCAGATAAGTAGTTTCTGGGATTGGCGCGTTCAAACAAACAAACTCTGCCTTTTTATAATATTGTATTGGTTATAAGGAAAATTTACTGATCAGAGAATAAATGCTCTTTTTTATTTAGCTATGCGTGCACAATTAATTTATGTCGTTTGCTATATTCACAGCGTTATTAAATAAAGATAAATTAATAAAAAGAACTTAAAAATAATTTATAGAAGTTTATTTTAATCTATAATTTACTCCTAGCTAATATACATTATAATATAACTCAAACAGACGTCCAAAATGTAAACTTAGACATAAATTATTATTTTGAGAGCCTCCATTTATTTTGCAATTTTACGTTAAGCGTACTTCTTTCCTCTTAAATTGACACACTTTAAGCCTTTGGCTCTTAAGTTTTGTCATTGCCCAAGTTTGGAATCCATACGTTAACACAGATAAGATACACAACGCCAATGTGCGTTCAGTACAGTCTTGTACAGCCTTGTCGTGGGTGGAGGGGGAGGTGGCTCATTAGCGTCCGGCAGTTCAGCCAGGCGGGAAGCCAAGAAATGCACAGGGAGGTGGCCCAGTTCTGTGGGCGGTGTGCTATGCTGGTTGCTCCTGGTACTTCTCTGATAGCAGAGCGGACCGTTGGAGCAACCCCATGGCTGTTGCTTCAACGGTCTTCGGCACCGCGGTGGTAACCTGCCGTCGGGGCGTCGTGGTTGAGTGCGTAAGCGATCCTGCGAAGCCCCATTAAGACGGGGGAGGTGGGTAGTTGGGTTTACTGGCTTTGCCGATGAGTCCCAAACCTCGTGCCTAAATGCATTTCCCAAGTTAAAAAAAGGGGTAAGATACAATTATATTGAAAAATTTCCGTTTTTCTGAGATTGGTATGGTTGGGGACTTAAGTATTTCTTTTAAATACCAATATCGTGACCAGCTGTTGAATATTCTTCGTTTCGGTTCTTTGGACATTTGTTGTTTTGATCCTAAGTATACATATTCTTCTACGAGTACATAATCGATTTTTAGGCAGTTTCATTTATATTAACGTCATAATTGCTTCAGTTTTTCCTGAAAATACTTTCCAGTACCACTGGCCTCTGTCTGACCGGTCTTTGGATTTTGAATTCCTCTCCTACATTTTCTAAATGAATTTTAGCCTTGCTATTACTGTAAATTTATTTTATCAAACGTATTTCTTATTTGCTTGTGATCTATGTATGAGAGATTTATATATTATAGCGTAGTATAATATTGAGTCGAAAGCCCATCTGTAGTCAATAACCCCGATGTAATAACATTTTTCATTTTATGGGTTAACTTGCATTAAATACGGATATAGTTTTAATATTTTATACATTTATTATTACTGCCAGTTTATTGATTCTATTTTTATATTTCCAATAAATGTCTAATGGCTAATTTTCAAATGTTATTCAAACTTTAACAAACCTGCCATATATTATACTAATGGTCATCTTTTATCCCACAGGAAACATTTTTTTCTCAAGATTAAAGGTGTTATCCAATCAGGTTGCCAAAATCTTAAAGCAATTCCGGAAGTGATATTTGTGATCTGACCTTAGTTATATTTTCGGTTTGTATCTTTGGTTTGAGTGATGAGTCAGCATTTTTCTTTCATAATGATTATCTTATATGAGAAGCTATCGGTATTTACGAGTATAAAACAGAAAATATGTCCAACCGAAGTTTACGTATACTAACTGTATATTTCAATGATATAAACTAAAATTAATTAAATTAGACTACATCCCAAAATTACTAAGGTTAATTACACCATATTTTATAAATTAAGCCATTAGCCATCTGCGATTAATTTGTTTATCTATACTAATATTATAAAGAGCTAAAGTTTGTGAGTTTGTGAGATTGTAAGTTTGTGACGTTGTAGGGGGTAAGCTCTAGATTTACTTAACCGATTTACATGATATTTGATAAGAAGATAATTTGACACCCTGGGAAGGACATAGGCTACTTTTTATCCCGAAAATAACCCCTTAAGGGGGTAAAAATGGGGATCAAAGTTTGTATTGGGAAGCAAGCTAGGGACGAACCCGAGCGAAGCGAGGGTGAGTCGCTAGTATACTATATTTTGCATAGATTACTGTTATTATCGTCTTGATTTATCTTTCTGTTTTAATTTTAGAATGTAAACTATATCTAAGTTTAGTTTTTTGTTTTTATATTCAAATGATCAACAATAATATAGAAAAATATTTAAGAAATTAAAAATAATTAAGTATATAATAAAAAAAAAATTATGCCATGCAAAAACGTTCTTTTAAAACATCTCGAATTCGTTGTTGGGTACGTGTCCAACATGTCGAAAAGTTAAACTGAAACGTGTCACGAAAGTCAAGATGTAGAGAATTTCCATAGACATGTAACAAAATATTTCCCTGAAAGTGAAAAACCTGTCACTAGCCATATTACATTGAAATATTTTCTCATGAACATAGAAATAGTCTGGCTTTCATAAAATATAAAGAAAATATATAGATGTATGTATGTATGTGTGTATATAATTTCGGTTTATAATAAGTTCGATACCTGAAGGATCTCCTTGGACGTATATTATTAAGCCTACCCGATTGCTTATTTTTTTTTTAAATTTGTATTAGGATTATATGGATATTTAAACAAATAAATAAAATTATTAAAACTTGAGACTAAGTAAGGGGTTTTAAAAGTTCTCGTAGTTTAATGAAAGACCTAAAATAAAAATAAAAGGACACACAAATCTTTATAAATGGCAATACACATGAACAACTCATGTTCACTTGTGTAATTATTATACAAGTAGTACAAACTCAACTCTAACAATAAATAATGAAAACTGTCCAAGCACGATTTGTGAATCGTGTTAGGGGTTTTAGCCGCTATTCAATATAAGATTCAATTTTATTGGTGAATACATTATGTGTGTGGTGGCATAAAACCTTCTGTAAGCCAGTATGATTTGAGTGTTTTATTGATTATTAGCATTGCCCGCGGCTCCGCCCGCGTTCAGATGACCAAAAACTAAATTCTTAGGTTTTACATATATACTCGTACATTGCAGTTTTTGTATTTTTTCTCAGAAATGAGATATTTTTCCGCGGTAAAAAGTATCTTTATGTTGACCCGGATAACCAGCTATCACCATAACGAATTTCATCAAAATCCCTCCAGTGGTTTTTCTGTGATGCGGTAACAGACAGACAGACGGACAAAAATTCTAAAAACTATAGATTGGGCCTCTGTATCGATAATAATGTCTATTTCAATCAGATTTTCCAAAAAATATTTAATCTATACATTCGGCTTAGTTACAATTTTATTATATGTACAGATTTCCTTTTTGTATGTCAAATACATTCGCCAAGCATTCGCATCGTTGTATGCTAGTTTTGAATTTTTAAATCTAATAAAGATATATATATGTATGTATATATATATATATATATATATATATATATATATATATATATATATATATATATATATATATATATATATGTATGTATATATATATATATATATATATATATATATATATATATATATATATATATATAGGATAAAATAATCAATTCAATTATTTTTCCTCATTCGTTATATTAGAGATGAATAAATAAACGTGGTAGAACTTCATTTTAATGTAATTTTGTAAATCTTGCTTAGAGTTTAGCGACGGAAACCTTTTATGTACTACTTAGTTAATATCTCTTTCCGTTAGATGATGTAATGGAAAGACTAAAAAGATATTTCTAGTTAAATAAATATAAACATACACATTGGGCATGTTATAGTTCATCTACTTTTTTAAGTAACCGAATCAAAAAAAGGAGTTGATACGCAATTTGGGTGTGTAGCTGTACATAACAAATCCATATTCATATCCTGAACAACATTTAAAAAAAAATAACTCGTCTGTTGTTCATTTTTGTTTTTTTCTTATTTTTTAACTTTTTGCCCTGAAACAAGTCGAATAGGCACGGCACGCAAATATAAAACTCGATCAAAATTTCGTGTTCAATATTAGGTTTATTATGTAAACGTTCTAAGCTTTTTAGCTTGGAATTGGAATCATGTAGTTTCTATAATGTCAGAGATACGAGACCCAGGCTTAAACCCAATTCTCTAGATTTTTTAAGAGTTTATTTTCAACGTGTTTACGTATAGAATAAGAAAATATCGTAATAAAACCTGCTTGACAAGGGCGGTGGACTACTTGCCCAATAAGACGTTAAAAATATTGGTTGATCATACTGAATGAATTTGTAAATACAAGAATAATAAATAGATAATTATGAGGTAGTATAGATTCATATAACCTCTGACGTGTAGCATAATATCGTTTTTGGGAACGTTAGATAAAGTCATATCTAAATAAATTTACTTTGTTTTTATTCAATTAAAAATTCGCCTGATGTCCCTAGATAGATACCCTTCGCAGTTATAATATTACGGACGCTCTCAGAAGGGATGAACTTTTCCGAATTAAGTGACACTAATCTTCATTTATTTTCGCAAAATTTTGATAAATAATAGCCCTAGGTATATTACCTAGATAATTTACTGGCCTTTTAATGGTGAAAACCATGTGGAAATCTGCATAGTAGTTTCTGTGATTAGCTCGAACAAACACAAATACATCACGGCGTGTGAGATATTTGTAAAGTATTCTTAAAAAGAGCCAGTTTATCTTTTTTCCGTATAAGCTAATAAAATAAGAAGATATTGAAAAATATATTAAAGAAATTATTTCCCAAAAAAACTCGAGTACATATTTGATATGTACATTGTACATATGTCTAATTATATTACTAGAATGCTGTGGACGGAATTACTTCAATTTCGTTAAGGAATGGTTATTTCTTTAATCCCTCCACGACCGCGGATACGCCGGAGTTACAGTTAACAATAGATTTCTTAGAAATTTAATTATTTCTAAGAAATCTATTGTTATAATAAATAAATATTTTCACTTCTCCATCATGCTTAGTTACGTAGCATATTTAGTAAATTTATTATTTATATAAGTTCTTATATCCTTTAGCACTATCGTTATAAACGATAGTGCTTAAATTAATAATGTACATACATAAGTCTATTTCATGATTGCATTTGCAAAATAGTCAATTTAAAATCTATAATTGTACGTATAAGTATGATTTCTAGTAATTTGTATTACTATGAATTTTTCATTATTCATTATTTTTTAAATAAGAATTGCCTTGAGTACACAATATCAATTTAAGTTGTTAAAAACTATCCCCTTTTGTAGAGTTTTCACGGTTCACCTGTGATTAAATGTTTTCTTTCAAAATTATTGTGCAGCATCAATTATTGATAATTACAGGAATAATATAAGAGTTGAAATAATGTTTAAACATTACTGTAATACGAAGTATTCTTCTTCATTTCAGGATATGATATTTTGTGAGTACAAAATCTATTTTACGAACATCATATTTTTACATACAAACTAACAAAAAACAATATTTAATATATTTGCATATCACATTAATTATTTACCTTTGTTTTTTATTACATTTGTACGATGTAATGGTAATTATACCACGTAACAGCACGTAATTTTTTGCATACTCATTTCAATTATTGGCCAAGTCCATCAAGTTTTTGAAGATGAACAAAAAAGAAAATTATATAACAGACTAGCGGCTCACCAGAAAAGCATAAACAGTACTACACCACGGGAACCGTTCATTTTTCAGCTTAACAAATGTTCGAAGTGATTCTTTAAATTGGCATAACTTTTTTATTATTATATGAACCGATTGACATAAAACAAACACTACACACTACACAAACAGACAGATAAACAGACATTCTTGTAACAATCATTGTTTTGGGTGCTATTTTCGTTAATAAAGGTCCCAATAATATTTTTTCTCATATATCTTCTATGTACAGACAGCTATCCGTTACATCTATACATATAATAAAATTGTAACTAAGTCGAATCTGTACATTAAATATTTTTTGGAAAATCTAATTGAAATAGACATTATTATCGATTCAGAGTTCGAATCTATAGTTTTTAGAATTTTTGTCAGTCTATCTGTCTGTCTGTCTGTTACCGCATCACGAGAAAACCACTGGACAGATTTTGATGAAATTTGGTATGATGATAGCTGGTTATCCGGGTCAAAATATAGGATACTTTTTCTATTCTTTTTCTATTTCTTTTAAAATGTCTAATTTCTGAGAAAAAAATACAAAAACTGCAATGTAAGAGTATACTAATATGTAATACCTAAGAATTTGGTTTTTGATCATCTGAACGCGGGCGGAGCCGCGGGCAATGCTAGTTTTTATAAAATTTATAGAAGAAATACTTCTATGAAACTTTTATTTATTCGATATATGGAGTTGGTTCGATGACATGCGAATGTGCCAATAAACTAAAGTGTCAAGTGGAACGGCGCGTCCGTTTGACGTATCGACGCCGTGGCGAAGGTCGCGCCTGCCAGCCATTCCTCTAGCTCAGGATAAGATTCGGTACCTCTATGCTTATGCATTTCTACTAAGTGCTCCCTCTACGGTTGATTTATGGTAGCATCTATTCATATACTGTATAATGAAAATAGGTTAATATTTTTTTGCTTAGTGTAGTATCTCATCCAATCAATTTATCTCATATAATATTTTTACTATAAACAATATCATTTTTCGAAATTTGACTTAAAATATAATAAGGACTTAAAGGATTTACTAGAAATATCTAATTTGAAAATCTTGTACAAGTCTGTTAAGTTCTTCATATCGTATAGTCGACTCGACAACTCGGAGACAGCAAAAATGTTTAGGATACAATGAACTTATAAAGTTGAAATGTGTTTCCTAATAAATATCTAACACTTTAAATACTATCTAATACTAACTCCTTAAATCATGGAATACGCTGCTTAGTATCACGATGCTAGTAACATAAAGGCTAAGAGGTTTTTGTACTCCCTAGAGGGACTTTATCTGTTGGAGGTTAGTACGTAACGTAACAAGACTCTCTCAATTAAAAAGGATCCGGCTTTCAATTTACTGTAATAGATTGTCTTAATTGCCTTGTGTTGTTTCTTGTTTGGAAGAATTTTTACTAAAAGATGAATATATTTCGTGATAACTACCATAACAAAATAACTTACACATTTTAATACTATAGAAGTTGGCCCGGCGGATATTGGTTTACCCTTTTCAGTATATTAAATTGACTAATAAATCCATTGCAGTATCATCTACGGGATTCAGATTTTGTGATTTCCATTCCATTTAAACAATGTAAACCTTTCATTTATATGGTGAAGGAACATATCGTGAGTGAAGATACAGTCTGGAAGAACCCAAGGAGTTTTCGAAAGATGTGTGAAGTCCACCAATTGTGGGCTGCATTTGGATTTATAACCCCCGACGAAAAAACGACGGGGTGTTATAAGTTTGACGTCTCTACGTATTTGTGTGTCTGTGTGTGGCATCGTAGCTCCCGAACGTATAAACTGATTTTGATTTTGTTTTTTTTTGTTTGAAAGGTTAATTAATCGGGAGTGTTCTTAACTATGTTTGATGAAAATCGGTCCAAGATGGCCACCGCCACAAAATGGCGAATTACATATTTGTTCACAAATCCCTCAATATGGGTATCAAATGAAAGGGCTTGACTAGTAGAATACTGTACACTATGATAAATTTTAAATCTAAGATGGCAGCCACCACTAAATGGCGATTTACAGGTTGGATTTTTTTTTAATTTTTAATTTAATTTAATTATAGCTAGTGTGGTGGGTAGCCTGATCCGCCTTGTATTGAGGAATAAGCGGTGCCCAGCTATGGGACGAGAAAAGCACTCATCCCCCTTTTTACTACCTTAAGGGATGATTTCCGTGATAAAAACTATCCTTTCTCCTCCTCAGGGTCTCAAGCTATCTTCGTACAAAATTCCATCTTTAGCGGATTTTTAGTTTATCCATTACAGAGAATCATACAAAAAAATCATTTATTGTTAAATAAGTTTTTCTCTTTATAATAATAGTATAGATATTATATTCGACGTTCAGTAAAAAATTGTAATAATTTAATGCTGAATTAAATATTTTGAATTTGAATTTGAATTATGTACTTGATTATGTACTTATGTATTTGAGTTTGAGTTATATACTCGTAGGATCAGATATATTTTTTTATTTGAGTAAGTCTAACACCCACAGACATACATACTTCCGTGCCTTTTTTCAGCTATTTTTATGTTTTGTTGTTATTAATATCGAATATTACACGATCACTAAAGCACATACACACACATTCACATATACAGGTGGTATCCGGAAATGTATTTCCCAACATTAAAAAAAGGTGTTACAACGCATGAAAGTTTCAAGCACTACTCTTAACAACTCTAATTGCCCACATTTATGAAGACATTTCCAAGCTGTAAAATGCTTGGTTGAGACGCTCAATGTGTCCGCAATTGTTCCACAAGAACATTCCCCCGGGCGCCAATAGTAAAACTTTGGAATACTCACTCGTAGATACGAGTATTACAGTCGAAGAATATATGCGATTCTTTAAAGAAACTTATTTACATAACTGTCGCATTCAGCTTGGATTGTATCTGCAGAGCTATAAAAATGTAGTTCAAAAATTTTCAAAATTCATTAAAAAATGTAAGTCTATAACATATACTTACTTATATTGTATTATAAGTGAAAAGTATTAGCCAATATTTAAGTAGTTTTATTAATTGGTCTATTTTGTATTTTCTCTTTAAACTAGCGACTCACCCACGCTCGTGTTCGTACCTAGGTACGTTGTGACGGTTGTTATAAATTTTTCAGAGATGAGATATTTTTCCGCAGAAAAAAGTATTCTAGGTATATGTTGACCCGTATAACCAGGTATCATTGTACTAAATTTCATCAAAATCTGTCCAGTGGTTTTCTCGTGATGCGTTCCCAGACAGACAGAAAGACAAAAGTTCTAAGAAACTACATATATAGAATCGGCCTTTATATCGATAATAATGACTATTTCAATAAGATTTTACAAAAAAATATTTAATGTACAGTTTCGACTCTTATTATATGTTGCAATTATTTTAAAAGCAATACTGTGACAAAAACTCTTAAATTATACATAAATAGATTTCAAAATGACAACCTGTGAGGTTTTCCGCTGAAGTAGAATAAGTGAATCTTGGTAAAATTATTAGAAACAACTGTTGTTTGTTTCTAATTATTAAAAAGCGGTAGAAGGTGAAATGATTAAAAAAAGTCTTAGTAAATGCAAGTACAGTTAAAATGTTACTTTGTTATATTAGATACTTTTAAATGAAATATACAATATATTATAATAACTTATGAAATTAATTCAATTGGCAATAACTATATCGAAAATTAATATTTCAATTTATTATTATTGGCTAGAATTGACGTGACTTATCATTAAATCAAAATTTAACTGGCTTAATTTAAATATATTATGCACAAATGCAAATATAACATAATGCTTTTAAAATAATAAAAATGACACTTAAATAAATTTCATCATATTTTGATATGTAATGTATCTACCTAATCAAAGATCTTCTTCATAATAAATTGTACAATATACAAACAAGTAAAATAAAGTAATAAAGTACAAGTAAAATAAAGTAAACAAACAATAAAGTAATGAATTGTTAACATAATATGAATAGTAAACAATAACCAACTCTAATACACTGTACTGCAATTAGCTAGACAGCTTACTAAACAACGTTCCTACGCTTTTGCCTCACTGCACACTGTATCACACTTTCCACGTAAATCTCTACCTACAGTGAACCTATTTTACACGAAATCTTTACTCGAATCTCGACTGCTCTACTTTATTGAATCAGTATGTATATTCGTAGAAGGGTACAATACTTAGACGTTTGAATCGAACAATCAATAGTAACTTAATAGAACAACGTTAAGGCGTTCCCAACAGACTAATTTTAAAATGAAATGAATTTTATACTTTATTAGATTTATGCGTATGAATTTTATTAATTGCTTAAAGTGATTTTTTATACCCTTTGATTTTTCAAACATTTATTTTGTGCTTAATAATATATTATAGTAATTATTAGAACTACACTTATATGGTAGGTGTTTTAGAGTATTCACTGTGATGCCTGTCTTTTTCATGAATATTCAATGCTAGGCTATCTACGTGCAAATAGTTTACGAATCGAATACTGACTGATTTTGCGTCATAGGTAACAAATAATGCGATATATTCTATAATTTATACTTCTAATCAAGCTAAACGCATATTTAGCAAATCCAACGAGCGCGTTAGAAAAAATGAGCGTAATAAGACAAGCTCAGTAGGGCACGAGAAAAACCTTCGTAATCTCCGAACAGATGAAATAGGACGCTGCTTAAATCCAGCAAAAAGCCTTAAAATTGGAAAAAACAGTGAACGGATAGATTAGCCGTGTTGGGGCGCAGGCGAACCATTTATTGAAAGTCGGAGGCCAACGCGTGGAGCCATTAGTCGTGGCTCTCGACTGAAAAAGTGTCGCTCGCACTGAAACATTGCGCTAGGGCGCTATTCAATTGCTGAATTTATTTTATTCAATCCAATCGATCTTCAGACAACAGAACGCACGTTGAATGAAGTGCCTCTTGGGGCAATCAATTTTGGATCCTCGATATGCTTTATTAAAAGTATTACTTTTTAGTTGTTGTAATGTTTTATCTATAATGATATCTAATACAGAAAATAGTGTAAGTAGCGCCTTAAAATTTTTGTTATGGTTTTAATAAATAATATCTATACTAATATTATAAATGTGAAGACTTAGATGTTTGGATGGTTGGATGGATGTTGGATGGCTTGTTACTCAATCACGCTAGAACGGCTAAACGAACCTGGATGAAATTTGGCAACAATATAGAATATAGTCTGGAATAGCATATAGGCTACGTTTTATCCAGGAAAAATGTACGGTTCTCTTGGGATAACGTGAGCCGCTAGTAGGTTATAAAAAGTATACAAAAAGATATATGAAGTATATTTGCGCTGGTATTTAATTGATTGATAGATACAAAACATGGCTTATCTGATTTCATGGACACTTTTATATTGATTTAATATTGTTTTGATATAAAATTATGTTTAATTGATAGAAAAGAAGGTAAAATCTAGGTGTGAATTAAATTAACTCATTAGTGCGTGTTCTTATAGTATTTATATAATATCTATTATAGAATATGAATTATTTTATTTTAATTAAAATAAAATAATTTAGATAGATAATTGCTTTACTAAATAATTAAAGTTCATATTTAATTATCTTAATTATATCTTCACTATTATTTATAAGAGCCCTTTATTAAGTCTTACTTCTGTTATTGATATCTTCTTTCCTTTAATGGTTTAGAATTGCGTTAACAGGCAAAAAAATATTCGGCCAAATAATATCTGTATAAATATTATAACTGTGAAAGTTTGTATGTATATCGTTACTCTTTCACGCCAAAACGGCTAAACGAATCTGGATGAAATTTGGTACAGAGACAGATTATAGTCTGGAATAACAAATAAGCTACTTTTTATCACGGAAAAATATACGGTTCTCGTGAGATAGGTTTGTGTTTGTTTCTGTAAAGGCAAACCCGAGCGAAGCGAGGGTAATACGCTAAACTTATAACATATTATGAATTTAAATAACACCATAATTTATAATGATATTTAATTTAAAAAAGTATTAACCTAAAGGATTCACCTTTGGGAATTCTTTCTTTTGAGGGATCTACATATAGATACATGTGTAACAGTGATCGATAAAATTGGACTCAACTATTAAATTACAATTATACCAATTTATATATTTCGCAATTGTTAAAATTACTGGCTTACTTATAGCCCGCACGAGCACTTTTCTTCTGGGATAGTATATATCCCAACGGTCATATCCAATTCATCAATTAGGTTAAATTACCGAATTCCTTCAATATCTTATATATTTTGGAGTTTTTCGTTTTCATTCGTCCAGTTTTGCTTACTGAACGTTAGTAATCTAATCGAGATGTGTTGTGAAAAGGCAATAAAATGCAGAAAAACTTGATAAAATCTCTTTTCAATTCTATAAATGCCAAAGTATTTTTTTTCATTAGCTCTAGTGAATTTCTATAAATTCTAGTAATAAAGAGCGAAAGCTAAGAATAAATGTGACTTTTTCTAAAGAGAGTTTATTTTTGCTATGGACTAATTATTGCAAAAAAACGGAAATTCTTTGTAACAGCCTGGAGTTGAGAAGTTGGCTGTGTTTCATCGCCATGCCTCGAGCACGTAACGCCGCGCCTTCGCGTCAGCGGTCCTGTGATTCTTACCGGTCGAATTCTCGATTTGAGTTGACCAGTTTGAGATATTATACCTACAGGAATAGAGAGTGCGATGTTTGCGCGAATACTTATCTATACATATAATAAAATTGTAACTAAGTCGAATCTGTACATTAAATATTTTTTGGAAAATCTTATTGAAATAGACATTATTATCGATACAGAGTCCGAATCTACTTATAGTTTTTAGAATTTTTGTCTGTCTGTCTGTCTGTCTGTTACCGCATCACGAGAAAACCACTGGACAAATTTTGATGAAATTTGGTATGATGGTAGCTGGTTATCCGGGTCAACATATAGGATACTTTTTTTTGCGGGAAAATATCTCATTTCTGAGAAAAAAATACAAAAACTGCATTGTAAGAGTATACTAATATGTAAAAACTAAGAATATGCTTTTTGGTCATCTGAACGCGGGCGGAGCCGCGGGCAATGCTAGTTCACTATAATATCTCCTACGCAAATGGTTATTCTCAGTGAGATTGACCATTGTGGCCAAAATCGATCACGAGGATATTATATGTAAAAAGCTTTACGAAGCGAAAAGAGCCCCAGTTTTAATCAATTTATTTGCATGAAAACAGCGGCTCGTCGACACTGAGGCACGTACGTCGTACAATAATCGTATTTTGGGTTTTTAAGCATATATATTTAATGCTTATACTTAACTTATATTTAATGCTGATACTTAACTACGAATCCTAAAGGTTTGGAATGGAATCTGTTTATTATATCCATACTTCCATACTTTAATATTATAAATATGAAAGTGTGTTTGTTTGTTGGTCTTTCTTTCACGTCGAAACGGAGGTACGGATTGACGTGATTTTTTGTATGGAGATAGTTGAAGGGCTGGAGAGTGACATAGGCTACTTTTTATCGTAGGAGATAATCTCATTCCTACGGGAACACACGTTATAATACAACCCAACTATTATTTATGATTAGAATTATGTGAAACTAGGTATTAATACTCTTCAATACAATTAAATAAATACGTGTTTTAGCATTTTTCGAAATTCAATCACATAAGGGGGTAAAATAGCGGATTAAAGTTTGTATGCAAACTATTTTTTTAGTTTTTCTGTAGTTTTAGCGCGAGCGAAGCCGCGTGTTATGCTAGTGTAGTTATAAATTAAAAAAACATGTTCATATCTATTTTATTACTTGACAAGCGTTAATATCGTATTTATCGTACAATCGTAGAGAGTAGTTTTTTGTTCCTCAAATGAATTACTGGAATTAGATTTCTGAATCGTGTATTTTGCAAGTGATATACTGCGCACATGAACGAATAAGTCACAGTGGTTTATTCGTTCATGACTGCGCATTATTGAGTAGGAAATTTTCTTTAGATCTATTAATGAGTTAATATTTAATGACACATTTATGTAGCAGACACCCTAAAAATATTTGGATGGTAATTTTATTTTCATTTGATCAACAAACATTTAAGCCAATTATTTACAATGTACATAGGTGTATACACTAAACTTTATGAATCACTTTCAGAGTCTATCGGTTCGTAAGATAACTGAAAATTCCTACTATAGTTTCTGAGAAAAGCTCCCATATAAGCTTTTAAGATGGCGAAACTAGTATGTAGTTATAAATTCATATTAAAATAAAACTATTTCGTCTATTTTGATGAGTTGGAAATTTGTTTGTGATTATAATTTACGTCACGTTACAACGATATCTAAACAATGAAAAAAAAAATTAATGGTACAACAGCTTTTTATGAAATTTTCGATTTATTATGCTTAGTAAGTACTCTTAGCAATAAACATTCATTAGTACGAATATACCGGAAATTTCAGAGATATAAATTCAAAATTATACCTTATTGAATTCACTTACGATATATAATCCTATGTTAAGTACAAATGGCAAATCAGTACCACTATCATATACGTATTCAGATTTTTTAAATAACCACTGATCAAGTACTTGTTGACTCATGAATAAACCAATTTTTCAATTGTAATTTATTACGTTGGTAAGCTTTGCTACTTTTAGGCTAATGATTCAATTCCGGCGTTGCTCTCTTGAGTCTTTGAAAGCAGTGTAATTGAAAGCGACATAAATTATATTTGTAGATTGATTACATCTACTTTATGAATTATATTTAGAAGGTTATTATATTAGTATAACATTATATTCCTCAATTCCGGATAGATAGTAAAACGTTGTCAGTTTTAGGGAGGAAATGACATCCATCCCTTTGGGATCCAGATGTTTCTATACATTTGTCACATTTGTTTGAACTCATTCGCGTGGATAATATGTATGTACTAGCGGCTCACCCTCGCTTCGCTCGGGTTCGCTTCTAGAAAAACATTAATAGAGATCTATTAGTTCCCATGGGAACCATTCATTTTTCCGGGATGAAATGTAACCTGTTGTTTGACTGGCAATATAAGGTATCAGAATGTTAAATTTTACTAAATTAGGTATTATATCATAAGTTGTTGTGTACTAAGCTGTATAAGATACTATAGTTTTTTAACTATCCCACGGGAACTCTTTAATTTTCTGGGATGAAAAGTAGCCGATTTGTTATTGTCATATATGAACTATATTATTGTAAATTTCCATTAAAATCCAATCATTAGTTTTTGTGTACTAAGCTGTAAAAGTTATTAATTTTTTAACTATCCCACGGGAACTATTTAATTTTCCGGGATAAAAAGTATCTAAGATGTTGCCCGAGGATATAAGGTACCACCATTCAAAATTTCATTTAAATCGGTCTAATAGATTCGGAGATTAGCCCGTACAAACAGACAAACAGACAAACAGAGAAACAAAAAATTTGAAAAAAATCTGGATTTGTTCTGTTTGTCTTCTTACATCGCCCTGACTCGGTTTTTAGCATTTTTTTGCTATGTACAGACATTCGACCTCTACTGTTTTATTATACGAGTACTATAGATTATACAATATACAGGTACTAATTTAACTGAAGTTTGACATTTAAGCAAATAATATTAAGTACCTACATAAAATAATATTTTATTTTATGTAATACTTTCTTAGATTTACGCGAATATTTGTCATTTGAAATAAAATTATCTTTCCGGATTTTTCGCGAATATGTTTTGATTGACTCTACCGTGACCATGATTGCTGTAAAGCATTCTAAACGTCGGGAACCAAAAATCAAAATAAATTCGCCAAAAAATCCGAAAAGATAGTTTTATTTCATGTACTTATATATATGTACTATGTCTGTCAGTCTTCTACAAAATTTTAACGATTAATTTGATATTAAATTATCAATTAAAATGTACTCCTTCATTGAACAATTGTTTTATTATTCAATTTGTATCTATAATATATAAATTACAGAGATATTCTAATTTTTAGATTAGATTTTTGATTTGATATTTTATTGGTAATAAATAGTTATTTGATTAACGTATTTGAGACAATGTACGATATAAGTGCATATCTTTTCAAATAAAATCATAAAGTCAACAAACAAAAAAATATTGTCTCGACTATAAAATCACAGAATAAAAACTTTTTAACAAAAAAATAAAAACCAACTTCAAACAAAAGCACTAAAAAGTGAAAAATAACTGATTGGTAGTTTTCATTTACTATTCATACCTAATCAAATATTTTCGAAGTCGGTGTGCTTTGCTTTGTATGGGCTGGCACCGATTTCGAAAATATTTGATTAGCTACGTATTTAATAGGTAGGCTTTAATTACTTAGCCAAAGCACACCGACTTCGAAAATATTTGATTAGGTATGTATAGTAAATGAAAACTACCAATCAGTTATTTTTCACTTTTTAGTACTTTTGTTTGAAGTTGGTTTTTATTTTTTTGTTAAAAAGTTTTTATTTTTCCCTTTTTAGTGTAGACAGTAGTAGCAAAGTAAGGATTCTAACGTGTTAGGCTTGTCAAATCAAACAAAATAAGCCCAAATTCAAAGTATCTACTATTAGCCGTTGAAGAGTTCCACCTATCCACCTTCTGGACTTGCCGTCAGATCAGGTCAACAACACCGAACCACTGTACTATCAACGGAAATAGAAATACTTGCAAAGTTCAAGCCAATATGACAATTAGAAGTAGGTTAAATTCATCATTAGTTGTTTTTCCGCCCTTAGGGGTGGTATTTTTTTTTGAAGTTAAATGGGACCAATCTGGAAGTATACCCTTTCAAACAAAATAAAAATTGTCCAAATCGGTTAATAAATGACGGAGTTCTGAGGTAACAAACATAAAAAAAAAAAGAAAAAAAACATACAGTCGAATTGAGAACCTCCTCCTTTTTGAAGTCGGTTGAAAATCTTTTTTTAAGAAAGTACGACGATGATATATAATATTTGTTCTCTTGTTTACAATACGTCCTCTATTTATTTACATTAAACAATCTGCTATAGTTTGTGTGCTAAATCTATTTTTTTATCGTACTGGATTTCTAGTAAAGGCAGTAAGCAAAAATATTACTGCGACCTATTAAGAGACAAGGGAACCCATATTTTAGATGGGTATTTTTATAAACTACCCGCGGCTCCGCCCGCGTTCAGGTGTCCAAACACCAAAGAATTTGGTTTTACATATTAGTATACTCTTACATTGCAGTTTTTGTATTTTTTTCTCGAAAATGAGATATTTTGCCCGCGGTAAAAAGTATCCTATATGTTGACCCGGATAACCAGCTACCATCATACCAAATTTCATCAAAATCTGTCCAGTGGTTTTCTCGTGATGCGGTAACAGACAGACAGACAGACAAAAATTCTGAAAACTATAGATTCGGACTCTGTATCGATAATAATGTCTATTTCAATAAGATTTTCCAAAAAATATTTAATGTACAGATTCGACTTAGTTACAATTTTATTATATGTATAGATAAATGGACATATTCATTCCAATTTCTTTTGTTTCAGATGTCCGTGTCACATAAAAGGTAAAATGCTTTGTCACAGGCGACATATAAAACAGTAACTCATTTAGAGCATGACAGGGCGAGATCAAATATTTCGGAGAGCTTGAAAATGAAGGAGGTAGTAAGAAGGCGCCGAGAAAAGGCGCTAGTGACTTGATGTGCGCGCGATCCGTCAAATAAACATGGCTTCACAACTTGCTGCGATACTCTTGTGGCTCGGCGGAAGTAAGTATTTTTATTTGATTTTATATTTATTAAAATAGGTGAATAAAAAATTTCAATAGTCCTTATAAACTAGACCTAGTAAACGTTGGTTCGGAAATCTTAATAGATACTATAAAAACTTATGAGCGACTAACGGCTCCCCCTTGCTTCTCTCGGGCTCGCCTATATAAAAGCACAAACAGATCTATCCCACGGGAACCGTTCAGTTTTCCAGGATAAAAATTAACCTGTTGTTTGACCGGCAATATAAGGTATCAGCATGCCTAATTTTACTAAATTAGGTGCATAATTTGTTGTACGAGTATACTAAGCTGTATAAGTTACTATAGTTTTTTAACTATTCCACGGGAACTCTTTAATTTTCCGGGATAAAAAGTATCTTAAATGTTGACCGGGAATAAGAGGTACCACGATCTAAAATTTCATTTAAATCGGTCAATTTCGGAGATTAGCCCGTACAAACAGACAAACAGACAGAGAAACAAAAAAATTAAAACAAATCTGGATTTGTTCTATTTCTCTTCTTACATACCCCTGACTCCGTTTTAAGCATTTTTTTCTATGTACAGATATTCGACCTCTACAGTTTTATTATAAATATAAATATGTATAGATTATAAAATACCATCTTAAGTCTTCTATAGATAAGAGTAAAGTATACCGAGGTCTTATTATAATGAAAGATCGAATCCCTTATCTTTGCAAGGGTGATGAATTATTAAAATCACTCGGATATAGTCGAGTTTAATATTCAATCCCTTAAGTTAAGCTGATTATGGGAACACCCTAAGGCTCGAAGTACTACTGTTAAGTGCCAAGCTATTTCGATCTGGCGAAATGTAATTTTTTCTTTGAAAACATGTGATGTCATTTATTTATAATGCGAAGAAAAGGACTGTACCACAAACATTATTTTTACATGTAACTTTGAAAAACTTTCACTAAATTATATGAATGCCTGACATTTATGGCCAACTAAGGAAAATGTATTTGGAAATTAAGTAACCAGATTACGTAGGAATGTTGATGATACCGGAAGACCGTGAACATAAAACTATTTTTTGCGTCAGATTTATAGCGGAAGGGTTTGGGATACCATCAAATTGGACGAAAACTTTTGGGACGTAAATAGGATGTCTTTTGCAATATTACATGATTTTTGAGAATAAAATATTGAGACGTAATAATATATGACTACGACTCTATTGAAGCAAGATTATGTAATACTAGCATTGCCCGCGGCTCCGCCCGCAGATGACTAAAAACCAAATTCTGAGGTTTTCCATATTAGTATACTCTTACAATGCAGTTTTTGTATTTTTCTCAGAAATGAGATATTTTCCCGCGGTAAAAAGGATCCTATATGTTGACCCGGATAACCAACTATGATCATACCAAATTTCATCAAAATCTGTCCAGTGGTTTTCTTGTGATGCTAAGACAGACAGACCGACAGACAGACCGACAGACAGACAGACAAAAATTCTAAAAACTATAGATTCGGGCTCTGTATGGATAATAATGTCTATTTCAATAAGGTTTTTCAAAAAATATTTAATGTACAGATTCGACTTAGTTACAATTTTATTATATGTATAGATCTAACTACATAAATAATAATTAAATTATTATGGATTTCCAAATGAATACATATTATTATTCTGGCTGAATGCATAATGTTAGAGTACATGACGTGATTTAAAATTATGCTCGATGATATTGAAAACAATCACGAAATATTACGATGTGGCAGAAATCGTAAATTGAATTTGGTTACATTGTAATGAGTTCTAGTCGAGAGTTGTGTATAGAGTTAGATCTTAAATTCGATCACGTAGCTTTCATTTGATTTATGTATTCCGACCACCTTTACTATTGCTGAAGGCCAAGATTTGATTACTTATGTTGGGATGGAATTCTGTTCAGTGATCCGCTAACGGATCGACCACAAAGTTACGAGAAAAAGTGCCTTAAAACAAAACTTTTATATAATATATTTTCTCTTAAAAGGAATCAATAAATGAAAAATAATATTATTCGCATAAAATATTAGGTAGCTCTCTAACAAATTTTAGTATCATATATTAAGATAATCACTAAAATCTGTTTATATATTTATATCTGTTTGTGACTTGTAATAAGTAACTTTTATCCAAAACTCATATACTAAAAACTTTAATATGTAATTTTTGATTGTTTTTTCTGTCTCTTTATTAATCAAATCTAAAACGATTTTGAAGAGATCTTTATTTACTGGAAGGCAAATTTTCAGAGATTAATATCCATACTAATGTGTTTGTTTGTTTGTTTGTTTGTTCTTCTTTCACGTCGAAACAGAACGACAAATTGAGTGACAGAATGACAGACTACTTTTTACGGGAGATTACCTCATTCTCACGAGAAAACACGTTATAATACAACCAAAAAAAATGTATGATTAGAATTAATTGAAACTTGGCATTAATGCTTTTCAATACAATTAAATAAATATGTGCTTTAGAATTTTTCGAAATTTGTCCCATAAGGGGATAAAATAGGGGATGAAAATTAGTATGAAACCCTACCTTTTTAGAGTTTTTTTTTTGTAATTTTAGCGCGAGCAAAGCCACGGGTTCTGCTAGTAGACTATATTTTGGAGTGTGATTTCAATAGACTAGAGATGACCTGTCATATAAACATACATTAAAAATAAATAATATTTCGATTTAGAAATATTAAACCTACGCCTTTAAATTTGACTGAATTTTTTTTGCTGACTAGAAATCCGAAGAGAACGTGCTTTTTAAAAATTCATAATTCAAAATATTTTATTCAGCATTAAATTATTACAATTTTTTACTGAACTTCATGAGTCTACTAATTGTTTCTAAGACGATTTTTAAAATATATCCTGTAGTTTATATTTTACATCACTCAAATGTTATTGATTATTATTTATTTAAAGTGTCCATGTACTGAGTTTGTATATTCGCATTACACAAAAACTTAATTAACAAAAAGAATGTTAAATATTATAAAGCTTTATTAAGTAATAACTGTGTTTATTTTATTGAAAAATATTTATTTATAAGTTTATTTATTATACTTATAATAAAAACATAAATAATCCAATCTTACATATATATTTTTTAAATTTTTTCTTAATTTTAATTGACAGACTCGGGTTAACATTCAGGATAATGAAATAAAAATTCTGTTTTAAAGATAATAAGATTTTATGATGCACTGATTATCCTTTTATAGTTACGTTTAGATTTAGTTTATTTTATGTATATCCCGTAAACTTCAGACGTTTTTCGCAAGGTAGGGGTGAAAGTTTTGATCTCTGGTTTTATATCACATTCATTTCTTTCATAATAACAAAAAAATCATTAAAATTCTTTCTTTTCCTTTATAAATGGCCAATATCACTAGGAAAACGTAATCATATGTATATCTAGTATTATTATGAAAGTAGTTATATTTAAAAAAAATTAAGAAGTATAAATAAATGTCGGTAGTATAAAGTGAGTTTGAATTTACAGAATTATAAATTTTCATAATAGATTTAGTATATACTAGCGGAACCCGCGGCTTCGCTCGCTCTAAAACTACAAATAAAGCTCTAAAATTGTAGGTTTCCTACAAACTTTCATCCGCTTTTTTACCCCTTTATGGGATGAATTTCGAAAAATGCTTAAACACGTATTTAATTAATTGTATTGAAGAGCATTAATATCAAGTTTGAAGTAATTCTGATCATTAATATTTTTTTTGGATTGTATTATAACGTGTTTTCTCGTGGGAAAGAGATAATCTCCCGCGGTAAAAAGTAGCCTATGTCACACAAAAAATCACGTGAACCCGCGAAGCCGTTTTGACTTTAAAGAAAGACAAACAAACAAACAAACTTTCACATTTATAATATTAGTATGGATATATGAAGTACCCACCATACCTACTATATGAGTACTATGGGTTACATGCAAATTTCAAAAATGTCTCAATTACATTATCTTCTATAGCCACGCTTTACTGTTAGTGCAAACAACTGCAATAGTAACAAACGAACTGGAATGGTTATAGTATTCTCGAACATTTTCGGGTATATCGACCTAAATACCTAACAATGAACTTTATCTGAATAGAGCATTTTATTAAGTCATATTAGATGTTTTAAGTTTTTCTAGAGATCTATTTAGAAAGGAAGCCCTTTCCATGAATGGAAAGTAAAAGCTGTGTGCTATAAGTATATTATAATACTAGAGACTTACCCCCGCTTCGGTCGGGTGCGTCAGCAGTTTTTTTTTCACCGAACCCTAATTCTTTTTCTAAAATAAAACTTAAGACTAAGTTACTCGTTATAACATTAGCTACCTGCCAGTTAAAGTTTCGTTAAAATCGATCCAGCCGTTTTGGAGATTAGCCGGAACAAACAGGCAGACATAAAAAATAATAAAAAATGTTTCTTTTTTGTTACTACCGTATATACTTTTATATGCATTTATTTAGTAAAAAAGTTGTTGTTTTGACATTACAAATAGAAACTTTAATTTTATTTATCTGTATAGATTCCAAGTGGAAAATGAACTGTATATTTTATATTGGGTCGTAATATAACTCGTATTGTTAATTTTTAATTTTTCGACAGGTGTATTCGGTCTTCGAGATATTCAACTAAGCGTGCCAGAGGCGGTCGGAGTTGGTGCGAGCGCGACACTCGGCTGCCGCTGGGCTTTAGACACTGGGGAAGCACTTTATACCGTTAAGTGGTATCACGGCGCCCAGGAGTTCTTTCGTTTCGTGCCTAAAGAATTGCCTAACACGCGGGTGTTCTCACAGACTGGCATAAGTGTTGATGTAAGCATATAATCATAGAATTACGAATATTCTATAAGGTATTTTATAACAGATTTGATAATATGTTATGGAAAAATATTACTTTTTCTTCTAATCTTGATAAGAGAGAGAGAGAGAGAGAGAGAGAGAGAGAGAGTATTTAACAAGCATACCAAAAGATATGAAGGAAATTAATGCGTTATAGAATGATGTATCATTACGTTTCTTATAACATTTTTCAAATTTTCTTTCCTTATAAATAGATACTATTTAAATATTAGTTTATTTGTTTATATTTAAACGAAATAATAAATCTAAAAATGTTAATTTTTCAAATATTTCATTTACAAAGCGACAATAAACAGCACTATAACTTTGATTACATATGGGTCAATAGCTTTGCGACATCTTGCTAGTTCGTTAAACTGCTTCCAGCGAGTACGCTGAAAAAAAATCACTTAAGAATCTCGCCGAGCGGGCACGTTAAACCTTTAGCAGTTGGCATCGTGCCATAGGAAAGCAATAAAAGTGTGCCAAAATAATACATTCAAAACCCTATCAAAAAATAAGGAACACGCAAAGTTGACTGCGTAGTGAAAAGTGCGATCTGTAATTATGTTCAAGTTTCACTTGATCCAATTTTAAGCTAATGTAATAGGTCGATGCTAAGAGAATGAACCTACATACTATAAAATGTATGAAAGCTTTTAGTACATTCGACTCCAGCTGTGCGCGCAAAAGTGCTTCTGACACTTCATAATAGTTAACGCTACTCAATATAGAACGTTTAATGTTTATAAATTAAATATTAGAAAACAAGTTTAATCTAAAACATAACCTCCTAAAAGTTATACACGCTTTTTTCATCCGACAAAGTCCTTTCACAATCGTTCTGTAAATGGCACAAGAGTGGACTTTAACAAAAGGTAGCATTTTACTATTTATTTCTATGCAAGTACTACTATAGAATGAAAGCTTTTGTTTTCAGTGCAATTAAGCTCATAACATTTGATTTTATGTCCCATTTTAATGAACATGTTACAGAAAAAATCTTTTCTGGTCAATATTATTTTTGTTTGATAAATCAGATAAAAGTAGTTTTTTTTTAAGGCCAATGTCGATTTGTCTAGTAATTTGGTAAAATGACATTTGGCCATTCAAAAGTACGTGTAACTTAATACTTAATAAGTTTTAAAAGTATATAAAGTATATACTGATTATTAATTGACAAAAAAAGTTTTTTACTTTATTGTTTCGATCATTAGTATGTTTGACAACATTTTTACTGTAACTGGTATAAAATCGCAAAATCGAAAATTTATGCACGCAGATTCGAACAATGTTTAATTATTACGCCAAAATTGTTTCAACAATAATACAATACTATGATAAAATAAATATGCAGGTAGTTAATGATGTGAATACTTAAAATAAGATTTTTTTATGTGTGCTACGCAATATAACTATCTATGCATAAATACGAAACAAATTTATTATATACATATTATACTATATACATGTTTGTATATAAATAAAATACATATGTATGTAACCGAATTTTATACTATAAAAGTTAATATTTAAAGACTATTATAGAAGTTTATGGTAAATTCCACCGTAAGCAATACACAACTTACGTGACATTCTGTATACTTTTTAGGGTTTCGTAGTCAACAAGGAACCCTTATAGTTTCGCCATGTCCCTCCGTCTGTCTGTCCGCAGCTTAGCTTAGAGACTCTCAGTACTAGAAAGCTGTAATTTGGCATGGAAATACATATTAGATATTTTGAAAAAGTGATAAAATAAAATGTTTAGAAAAAAAATTTTTAGGGTACCTCCTCTACACGCAAAGTGGGGATGTTTTTTTTCTCGTCTAGCCGTGATTGTTTTTGGACATGGGAAAAAATTCTCAGTAGTAGTAGATACATATTACTATACATACCTAATCAAATATTTTCGAAGTCGGCATGCTTTGCTTTGTATCGGCTGGCACCGACTTTGAAATTTAAATGGGACCAATCTGGAAATATACACTTTCAAACAAAACAAAAATTGTCCAAATCCGTTAATAAATGACGGAGTTCTGAGGTAACAAACATAAAAAAAATACAGTCGAATTGAGAACCTCCTCCTTTTTGAGGAAGTCGGTTGAAAAAGTTAAAAGCCCTCTTCTCAGTCCGCATTATTGTGATGGGCAACTACGGAACACTACATTGCGCGTGACCCGACACGCACTTGGCCGGTTATCCATTTCTAAGAAATCTATTAACCAATAACAATTGAAACTATTAAAATTTTAAATTCTAAAGGTATTGTTAAATATATTTAAATGACTTCATTATAATTTTCATTAGAGTAATTCACTCTGTTATAATCATAAAGTGAAATATGTAGAAAGTTTATTCATGTGAAAACTTTCGGACATTATGCCTGTAAGCAAAATATTGAAACGGTACTGAAAAATGTTCAATAAATGCGAACATGACACTCGAAATTATTGTCCGCCACCTATCAGATTGAATTTGTCATATGATGTTTACTATGAATACTTATATTTTTATGTAAATGTTTTCATGCGAGGCTTACGATGAGATTTAATATCTACTATATTATTACTGTTTAATGTTCTATAAAATATTCCATAATTTATTAAGCTCTCTGATTGAGATATTACTTCTATTGTGAATGCAGCATTGAATGATGATATGCGCTGAAATTAAGAAGAGGGTGAGAAAAATTATGAATTATTAAAGAAGGCGTTTCTTTTGTGAGACTTCATAGAGATTTGAAGAAAACGATACAGTGAAGACAGAATGAATATTTGTTGTTGGTTAGCACAATGTTGATTGGTCTAACCCGTACGTCAAATCATTCTGGATTCGGATCCCGTTATAGAATTTTTCTATCAAGAAATTCTTCATGGCAGCCATTGACACATGAGCAGTTGGCTGTATTACGCCTTACTTGTGTCAAAAAGTAGAAAAAAGTTGTCAGTCGTGCGCCTAACCTCTTTCCCATAGTGTCAAATGTCGTCCTACTAAATCATGATGGTGAAAGGAAAATTCTATAAGCCATTATAAAAAAAAAAAGAAACAGGATACATAATATAATAAAGCACCACTATATTTCTCTGTGCATAGATTTGTGTGCTATATGACTATATAACTCTTTCGTAGGTGGCTTGTGTATGTACACATGTCGGTATGTATAGCATTTTCCCGAATTGCTTTTCTAATATTATACATATAATAAACATTAAAATTTTGAAAATATATGCATTTGTCGCGTTTGGAGACAAATAAAAAACTGAATTTTGTAACTGTTAGGAACAATAGTTTATTGTAGTTTGCACATGGATTGTTGTAAGTTAACTTGAGATATATAATTTTAAGCAAGCGTCTAAGCGACGGACAGGAGAGCGTCTGTGTTGCCATGATGGCGGAAACGGTACAGATTTATACAGATTATAAAACAATATAAATTAAGTGATGTTTGAAAACTTTTGAAATCTAAATTATTTTATATTAAATAATATTATTATTATGTTAATATTGTATATTAATAATAATTATACGCTACACATTCATATTTAACAGATCTCGCGCTCAGGTGCACAGCAAGTCGTTTTACGAGGTGCTTCGAGGTTACTGAGCGGCAGATATCGATGCGAAGTGTCGGCAGATGCACCATTCTTCCACACGGTGTATAAAAGTGCTTATATGAGGGTTGTCGGTAAGCGTTCACTTAATACTTAATAATACTCTAAATCTTGTATTTAATTTATATTGGAAAATTATCACTGTAAAATGGATATAAGTCTAAAGTAGTATGAGGTGTATTGCATTGGCTTTTTGAATAGTTTATTTTTAGTTGTTATGTTTTAATGGTACCATAGTACAAAAATTACAATTTTATTTGTGATATTTTATAATTTATTCCTAAGTTATAATCAATATTTAATCTTAATCGCTGCTGTGAACAATGTAATAAAAAAAATTAACTGTTTAATTTAAAAACAGGGTTACATTGCCCAAAATTCATCGCAATTTCTTTATTTGTAATGGAATGAAATTTAATTAGTCCAATCTCGTCACCAATTTCAATGTTGATTCTATCTTCGTAGTCCACAACGTGAATGGGCAGATTGATAAAATAAATATTCTGGCTAAAAAGTAAGTTCCTGAACGCAATTAGTTTACGAACTAATAAACAATGAGTGATGTTGATTGCTTGCTCCAGAGATTGCTTGTTTATAAGTTACGTAAACATAATTTAAAGTTTCCTTGGCAATGTAGCAGATTAACTAAATGAGTAACTAAGTCAATCAAGCTTGCTCTGATTTTGACATCAGGAAATTAAATTTGCAGTTGTAAACTGTCTATGATAGTTGTCATTATAAATGGTTTATATAGAGTTAGTTTCGATTAATGACTGTGTACGTCGAACGTATAAGTAATAGGTATAATCCCAGAGCGCTGCCGTGGAATTCTAAATCGTAAATCAGAACTATTGTTCGGCATTAAATGCGGAGTAGAACACAGGGGATGTTTGATTAAGGTTTATCTTGTTGAATTTACGGTTATTGTTGAGTAATTCGGTCGCTACAAGGTGTGTACAGCTTGCATACAAACAAGCAACCACTTGCCTCTATTATATTTTACTGGTAAGTATTATGTAATGCGAGCTGATAGCAAAATTGTCAAAATTATCTATCGCACTTTTTATTTAACACAAACTTGTATATGAGGTTAATAAATCTTGTGTATTTGATATTCTTAATTCCAGCTGTTATAAAAAGAACCATGAATTCAAAATATCCTTTTTTGTTATGAGTAGAGATTATCATAGAAATGAATAGAGATTAGAGATCGTTTCATTTATAGTATGTCTCGGTGGTGTACTGACTAATATGTACTGCACGTCCGGAAGTTCTGGGTTCGAGTCCGGGGTTGGGCTAAATTTAATTAAGTTGAGTCTTTCTGTTTAGTAAGCTTCAGTAACAGCCCGGAGTTGAGAAATTGGCGGTGTTTCACCTTGGCGTGCCTTGGCGAGCACGTAAACCCGTCGGTCTTTCGCTTTACTCTCACTGGTCGTTCCACCAGAGTATAGAGTGACAGGAATAGAGAGTGCACGTTGTGTCTACGTGTATACTTGTGTACTATAATATCTCCTGCGCATCTGGCTAGTCTCAGTAAGATTGGCCGCTGTGGCCGAAATCGCGGATATTATTATTATTATACCTATATAAGTGATAATGTTGATTAAAAGATTTCACATATTTATATAAAAATTTTCTAATTTGCATAGATATATTACAACAGCAAGTGCCATTAAGAATGAGATATATTTTTGCTACGAAAATGTATGATGCACGTATTTTGTATTTGATGTGGTTTTCAAATTTACAAGTTCATAATGTAATTTAAATGCTTGTTGCAATATACGTATTTGCATTTGGAACTATTCGACAAAGTATGCATATGACAATAATAACAATGTTTACTCGGTTAGAGAAACTTTGATAACGAGGTTTTTGGCGAACTTTAGCTAGAACTTATATAAGTCTATAAGCTCAAGGAATACAAAATGATACATTTATTTTATGTACAAATTAAATCATATTTATATCATTTTTAATATAAAATAATTTACAATATTGTAAGGACTCAAGTTAATTTTCATTTAACAGACTCTGTACAGACCGCTATAGTCGAGTGACTAGAAATAAAGACACTAAAGTTAACTTCACTAAAACAGAACGCGAATCTTGACTTATAAAATAAACACTAAAAGATGACAAAATAAACGAGGTGTCGGAGAATTCTCCCAGTTTCCATTAAGTACAATCGGTAAAAAGCGGGAGAACAGGAATGTAAACACTTAAAACTTTACTCCACACGCCGCTCCCCGTTTCTCAGTAACGGGGGGTGGTTGCTGACAAACAAAGCACGCCGAGTTTAGTCTCTGCTACCATTCTGTCGGTTCGGCGTTTTAACCGGTCCAACGAAATTCTGAGTGAAAATGGAATGAACGTGTATGAAAGAGAAATATATGCAACATCGCTCCAATGGGCCGCGCTAAAACGCGTACGGCCTCGTTAGATTTGATTTATTAAGATAGCTTTGCTACTCACCGATGCCGCAAATTCTAAACAGTGGAATAAAGGGCTAATTTGAATAAAATGAGATGGCACATTTTGTAATTAATTTTTTGTTGAGAATTTTCGCTTTTGTTTTAATAATGCAAACTGCTTGTCATGATGATAGTGTCAGAATGGTTTGTCGCGATCTCGTCTTATAGATTTTAGCAGCTTATAGAAACAGGGATTTTTAAAGTGATTTGTTCACAGAATTGCCGGAGACGGGGCCGGTAGTACGAGCGCAAAAAAGTTGGTACTCTATCGGTGATATGCTACGTGCTAACTGCACTTCCTCGCCCGCTGACCCGCCGTCGAACCTTACGTGGCTGCTTAACGGATATGAGGTGAAGTAGGAATGTAATATTACCCAATTCCTACGTGTTGAATGTCCTTTGAATTTATATCATATTGAAATTTTTTATTTTGACTTCTTCATTCAGTATAATTTTTAATATTGGACTCTTGGACATATTAAGTCGAATTATGACAATGATACTATTAACGTATTTGGAAGACTAAGTTTGAAGAATTAGTTTGATAAAATTGCTTATACGAATATATATATATATATATATATATATATATATATATATATATATATATATATATATATATATATATATATATATATATATATATATATATATATATATGTAGTCACGTGCTATTTATATTCACGTAAAATAAAGTTAGTTTTTCATATCTTTGGATTATAATATACAAATTTATATTTTAATGTACAAATTAATTTAAAGGTGAAAGGCCTCGACATACCACCACTAGATTCATCGTTTCCACAAAGACAACCTGTGATAAGTGATGCATCTCTAGAAGACGCGAATAGAATTATTTTCAGTCCATGGGATGCAATTTCTGGCTATGAAGAACCAGTGACTGATATCATAGACATTCCCGGCGATATTGAAGGCATACTTACCTCGAACACTCACAAGAAGTTTGAGAGCACGACGCGAATAGCGCCTCGGCTGGAACAAATTGCAAGCAAAAATATTAGCATCGAAGAAGATAAATCTAATAAATCCTCGTCGTTCAGTCAACTCGTTATACGAGTGCAGACGTCGCATTTTCACAAGGTACGTACAAAATTTACTTTATATTTGTGTTTTTTTTTTTATAAAAATAAGGAATACCTTTTTTGATAATGGGCTTTTCTTAATGAGTACGAGCATTTATCGGTGGCTATGTGTTAATTGCATCGCTTCTAAGGTGTTTAAGTGGCAACATATTGACTGTGGAATTTTAATATACATGCGTACACCTTGCCCATTTTTTAAGGCAAAAGCTAGCCGTTTTATAGATAGCCTATAAATCCTCTTCAATATCGGCTATAAAATACAATATTTTTCAAATCGGCCTAATAGCTTCAGAGATTAGCGCATTGAAATAAACAAAATTTTCAGAGTTTAGGTATATTTTAGTATGTATTTTATAAAATCTGTAAAATTTGTTTTTATAGTAGGAAAAAATATTGGTTGATAAAATTATTTCATTGATTTTATTATTATATTAATATGCTTTTCGACATGGGACCTCTAAAAATATTTATTTTTAATAATTTTCTTTAAAGTTTTTTATTTTGTTTACAATAAACAAAAAAATATGTATTTGTTTTAAATAACTTAAATTTTTAGGTCATGAAAATATTACAATACAACTTTTCGAGGTGTGTCAATCGTATAAAGTATTTTTCATATAATTTCATAAAAATATACAATCTCGCGTTTGAATGACATGTCACTAATATTTTCTAAATAAATATTTTATTATTTTACCATAACATAAATTGAGTGACATAACTTATGTTCACTTTTGTTCGACGACATGTCAGAATAGGCCCTGGTATGCTTAACTTGGACTATAAGAATTTAATCAATGTGATAGTAAAATTATCTTACATAAAATTTGGTTATTTAAACAAAAATAAATAAACAATAGATACGTATTCAATCTTGTATGTCAAATTTCCTAAAATATCTTGATTCTTCTCTAAGATAATTATTGTTAACAACACACGTAGGAGTTACAGAAGTTAGAACGCTACATAACTCATTACCAAAATACAGTAAATAAATGCTCACTAAAACGTATTGGAATCACGCTATCCCAAGCATAGCGCAATTTAAACCATGGAAGACCATTCGTTTGCTAGCCGCATTCGTGGACACACACAACGGCTTGGCATCGTTGCAAACCAAGCTTTCACCCAGCTTGAATCGCTTTCTGTATACGCCAATTACTTATTCACTACAAACAAGTTTTTTTGTTATGAAAGTTTAGTTAATACTGACATTTTAGGTCTTATTTTCTTTGTAGATAGTTTAATGCCCGATTTCACCAATTACCTAATAATATTAACCTAAATATTAAAAGGCCCCCTAAATTTAAGTGATCAAAATATGGGCTTAAAGACGATGGTAAAACTAAATTTAATTTAGGGGCTAGTTTAGGGGACCTTTTAAGCTAGAGATCCCGTACGTAGGTGGTAGCTTATGGGTTGTTGGTAAAATCGGGCATACATTTCCTAAATCTCCCTAAATGTACCTAGTTATTTTCTAACAATAGGTAGATGAATAAGATATATTTAAGCTAACGCAATCGAGCTACTCAAAGCATTGCTTCACATATGGAGAGTTTATATTTTAGATTATCCAAATATCCCAATTTTGCTTATTCTAAAATATATTTACCTATATACTCAAGTAATTACAATTAAAACGTACCTTGGCTAATTTACCCGTATCTATGTTACCCTGACGGGACTTAGCAAGGTCGAATAGTTTAAAATGATATAATATAATTATTGTTTCACAGCTCAAAATATATTATAATTAAAATATTATAATTAATATAAAATACTAATATTATAAACGCGAAAGTAACTCCGTCTGTCTGCTACCTTTTCACGCTCAATCTGCTAAACTGATTTTGATTAAATTTGGTATGAAGATAGTTTAAGAACTTGGAAAGGACATAGGATAGTTTTTATCCCGGAAATCATTTTTTAAGGGGGTCAAAAGAGAAGTGGAACTTTGTATGAGAATTGATCATCTCAAGTAAGCGATATAAAACTTATCATACCTATATAGGTATGATGAGTTTTATATATATAGACTATATGAATGGTTTATTTCATACTAAAGCGTCAAAACACAGGGACGAAACCAAGCGAAGCGAGGGCGAGTCGCTAGTTATTCATAAAAAATATGCTTTTAATCAAAGAAAAATCAGACATTTTGCCTAAAGTAATTTTAATGATATTTGTCTCTAATATATCTTTCTTGTACAGGGTCGTTTAAATGTAACGTGCGTAGCACGAATACTGTCCGTTTGGTCAGCGAGCGATTCCCTCTTACTCGATGAAGAACGGCCCCAAATCGCGCCCGTTATGGGCAGCCGGGATACAAACTCTGGTACGTACAAAAGTAAAAATACATGACATACTATGACACAATTCAGTAAATTATAATGAGAATATTTATAAAAATTAACTAGACTCACGTTCAGGCACATATTTTTTTACTATAACCTGAGATTTTTTTTTTAATGAGCTTATATCCCACGGGAATTCGCTGGATGTCCCGGGATGCAAATTAACTAATATCTGCTCTTTACATATTTTTTTTAATTGCTTAGTAGTGGTCGTTATCTACATGCATACATACATATTTGTATATGCATAGCTTATAGTATAAATATAGTGATATTTTTTGTATATATATTATTTTACATGTACCATTCTAATGTGCATATAAATAGTGTATGTGGAATCTATACAGATAAATGAAATTCATTGAAGTGTCTGTTGGTTATGTCGAAATAAAAGCTTTTTATGAAATTCATATGAAATTATACATATTTTATCATATTATTGTCTGTCTGTCTGTTCGTTCCGGCTAATCTCCGAAACTAATTTTGACGGGACTTTCACTGGCAGATAGCTGATGTTATAAGGAGTAACATAGGCTATTTTTATTTTATAAAAATTTTTTTTTATTTTATAAAAATAAATTTTTATTTTTTTTTATTTTATAAAAATAAATTTTTATTTTATCAATTCAAAAAAATGAAGACGTACCTAGGGAAGTGGCTATAAATAAAAAAATATTGCTTAAAAGAAGGCCATAGCATTACATTTAAACTACACCTAAGCTTTAGTATCTAACACGAACGTAAGTATGTGTATATGAAACAAATATAAATTTATTATTTAGTTATAATCAAACATGGTTCAAACCGCGTCCGTAGCGAATAATTGCAAGAACGCTACTTGCATTCTATTATATATGGTTTCTATTATCAGCATTTCTATTATCATAGGTATTTCATTAACGATAGTTGATATTTTATCAAATGATTATGTTATTGAATCAAGTGTTTGGTTTCCTAAATACAACATTTTGCTAATTACCAGAGTTTAAAATGATACGAATTGATACGTACATACATACATAAATTGATTGTTTGGTAATAATTTAGTAAGGACTTTTTGTGTGTTAATATTATGGTTATAGTCCTAATATATTGTGATCTAACTTTCATCATATCATCATACTACTTTAGTACATTTTTTATGCCAACTCTATTTTATTTTTAAAGTTATTCGCTAAATCACGAACGGGCTCTTGTATTTCACCGGTCGATGTGCGACCTCAAATAACGCCAGTCACGGACAGTTGGGAAAGGACTTAGAGAAAGGCTTACAGTGTAGTTTAGTAAAGACTTACCCTTTTTCCACCAATTTCGCCAAGTGTCGTGGAAAATTGGTATATTAACTCGGGATAACACTTCTAGTTTACTGTTAAATAATTGCATTTTTTGACCTTTGGTTTATCAGTGCCTGTGGTTATATATATATATATATATATATATATATATATATATATATATATATATATATATATATATATATATATATATTATTTAGATTATTATATGATATTCTGGTAGCTCTGTAATAATTATTTTATTTAAAAGGGACTGTTTCTAGCATATAAAGTTTGTGATACAATATAATATTTTTTACATATATTTAAGATAATAAAAGAAGAATGCCCACCGACCATAACTTTAAAAAACGCATGGAAATTCTCCTTGTCCTTTACAAGGAATTTATTGAAAAATTGGGATTTTTAAGATAAAATAGTTTTCATTTTAATAAATACCTACAGCTTGAAATCATTTTAATAAATACACATATTTTTTCTGATAAATATAACCGATATTGTATCAAATACAATCAGTACTAGAAGCACAGAGGAACTGAGCTGGAGGACAAATATTGATGTGTTGCCGGACGCAATCGAGATATGATACTACTGTCATAAAGTAACTATAGAATTATGCAAGTACGCAAAATGCCAAACAAACTCGACCACTATGTTATTTGAAATCATAATTTCAATTTTCATTCACAAAAACCAATTTCTTTATGTCGTTTCATATGAATCTTTATGTCATTCTTATATCGTGTAAAAATGCTCCCATCTTTTTTGAATTAACGTAAAAATACCGCGTACCTACATTAAACATAAATTAATACAAGTTTTTAATATAAGAAAACGCTATTCCTAGACATTTTATGGCCAAAAATTAGTATTGTTCATGGATTAAAAAAATACGTTTAAAGTTTTTAATATAAATAGGTATATACATTTTGTAAAAGTTAAGCCCAATTCATATTATTTGTACAGATCAGATTCTCTATTACCTTCCTACTGTCATTAATAAAATATGTTTTTTAAGTGTTAAGATTTAATGAATGGTTTTAATTGTTTTAACCTAGATACTTTAAAATTATAAGCTCAAGGTTTAGCATAGCTACCAATTTCGAAACTATGTACATACATAAGTATGCAATATATTTAGCTATATTCAGTACAGCATGAACTTGATTGTATTTAGATAACAACTCGGTATGGAATATAATATCCTGTGTGGTTTCTGCGATCTCACTTTAAAAGTATAAAAGTGTAAGAACGTGTGTCAACGACGATAAGTTCTTGCTCTACTTGACATCTCAACGTTGTCGTTTATGAAACATTCACTCGAATTCGAAGGAAATCATATTGTTCGAGACGCCATCTTCAAATGCTGCAATCTCAAAATAGAACTTTTGTTATAGTTTAAAATGTACGACAGTTATAACAAATGTTCGAGCAATTATTAAAAAAATATAATACATTTTTTTTTTATATCAGGACATTAACACACAATACCATCTAGTTCCTTGATAAGCTACGAGGCTTGTGTTATGGATACCAGATAGTTGATATATTATACATATATAAATGTAAATACATACATATTATAAATATAAACACCCATTGGAGTACAAACATTCGTGTTCACTACACAAATGAATGCCCCTAGCAGGACTCGAACCCACGACCGCTGACGCAGCAAGTAGGGTCACTACAAACTGAGCCAAACGTGTCGTCAATTGTATGAACAGTTCAGTGTTCATATAGAATAAATTAATCCATATTTCTACTGATGATAATAATAATTGATATTGATATTAATTATTTTTTCTTAGTTTATAGGCTTCTGTATTGTGTAGTAGCTATGTTCTAAATTTAAAAAAATCATTATTTTTTTTAATTTATTAGTATCAAGATTTGCTGTTAGGTAAAATAACTATAATACTATGTTATTTATAAGTAACATCTTGGTCAAAATTGAGTCATTTGGCTAGCTAATTAAAGAAAGTGCTTTTTACAGTATGTCGGTTGTTGCAGGTCCACGGTGTTCCACATCGCACATCTTGGCGCTTTTAAACTATTTACTGTTTAAGCACTGGTGAGAACTGTTCCCGTTTCAAGTTTCCTGCATAAGTTATGTGCATATGAAAACCGTATTCGTAAACTCTTGGGAAAATAGACAACTTGCGCGTCTAAAACTGAATATGGGATAACTAGGGAATAAAATAAGCTGCTAAAGTTAATTTGTGGTTTATTTAACAGTGATTTTTTTTCAATATGTTAAATATTTTGTTTTGCACCTTTATATAATATTCATATCTCTTAATCATTTTAAAATTTCATCATATCTTTCGGGAAACTCTACTTAAACACATTTCAAAACAAATTAGTTTTAGGTCTTCTTTGTGGAAGCCACAAGAATTATCTACTAGAAATTCAACAGCGCAATATTTCGTGTGCTTCTATTAAAATTCGTACTTTATATCGCTTTATAACATAATTTGGAGATTTTTATAGATTATTATTTATACAGCTAATATAGTGAATTTAATCGATTAATAGAACAAAAGAAAGAACCAAACTATGTAGAATCAAAGAAATGATCTGTATTTCTAGTACTATTAATAGAAATAAGTAAAAATGAAGATTTTTATGGTTGTACCAATAAATACAAATAAAAAGTGACATAATAAAAAAAAATCACAAATAAGTAAGCAGTGGACAGTTCAAAATAAACAAGAAAAGTGTGTTTCTTTAGGAACATTGGATTCGCAGTTTTGTGTACACGAGTACAAAAACAAATTGATCCCTCGAGTCAAATGTTTACGAACATAATCATACTATTTTGTTTTACTGTTACCCGAAATGTTTATTTCAAAATATGCGATAACATTATTGATACTGGTAATATTCTAGTTAAATTATTTAAAACTAAAAACATATTTGTTAGAATAAAATATGAGGAATTGGCACTATACTTATAATTACTAATAAAAGCTATATAAAACTTGTTTAAAATTCTATAGTGATTTTTAATAAAATTTGTATTTTGGTATTTTTTATATATATTTGTATATTGTATTTTAGTTTTTATAATAATTATTTCTTAGTATGCGATCTTTGTCTCATGATAAAGTTATATAACGTGGAAACAATAAAGCCCATCTCCAATGGTATTAAATAAGTCTTCAACATAAGACAAACAATTTTCTAAGTCGATTCTAAGTAAGAAAGTCTTAAGCGACTCTGTAAAGGACTTAGTAAAACATAAAGAAAAAAACAATATTTTTATTTCCATTGTTTATTTTTGTTGAATGTTTATACTTAACAAACAGTTAGCAAGATTTATAAGAAAAACAAAATAGATGATTGCTGTAGCAAAAGATACCACCAATAAGTAACAAAATTAAGTTATATTAATTGATATTTTTCTCTACACACCTAGATCTATTTTTGGTTAAAATTATACAATTAATTATATTTAAAATTTCTTTTTTTTTAAAGACTTCGTTTTAATCATAATATTTACGAGACAATTTCTTTTCAGGTTTCTCCGATGATTGATGGCGGAGAATTATTAAAAATATTTTTTCTCAACTCAGTGCTAATTAAAACACCCATTTTTATAGTTGAGTACTAATTATTTACTATTTTTTAAATCAAATAATTTTTAGTATTTCGTAAGTAAATCATATAATCATGAACTTTTACCCATACTTTGTTAAATTAAACGTACGATAGACGGCGTATTTCTTGAATAAATAATGTTTCGATATAAATATTATTTTTGTAGATGTTTCATACTCCACTATATATTTGGGTACTAGTGGAAATACAAATTGACAGATAAAACAATTTATCGGTGAAGTGATGTAGTGAATTTTATACTTGTATATAAATATATAGTTTTAAATTAATATTTAAGAGAATAGTGATGTTTCGATTCACTCTATGTATGTATCTGTTACGATAAAATAAGGATGGTAAATAAAACAATCCCCTATTTCTAAAGCATGTTTCATTTTGTTGTATAAAATGTCCAATTACTATCTTATTTCTTTATATTATACGCATGAAATAATAGAGGTGGGAAAACTGGGTCAGATAAATAAAATGATACAGGTCGCTTAAAGAGTAATATATAAAAATTTAAAATAATTGCAACAAGTTAATTAGTTGTTTTAAAAATGCTGCGGGTGTGAACTTCAGCCTTGCGTGCGTTCTACATAGACTGTGTGTGTTTAAAAATTAAGTTGCCAGGTCTAAATAACTTCAAAAAGTCAAAATTCGTATATTGTTCTTTGAGAGCTATTTCTATAGTTTTAAGTTGAATTATTCAAAACTACCTTTTTTAAATACACCTCAATAGTGATAAGTATCCTGGCCGTTATTAGAAAGACGTTATTTAAGTTCAATCTACAATTTTCATATGAAAACAAAAAAGTTCATATGAAAACAAAAGCATGTCTACACTGTTTATTGTTTTAATTATAACTAAATGCAACAGTATTTTCTCAAAACGAAAGTCTAATTGTTGCGTTAGAAATTCTACGATTCAATATTCCTATACCCACACCTATGTATGCCGTTTTGCCTGTCACTAACATTTACCTAAATCTCAATAAACTATATGACTAAAATAGACCTTTTTGCAACTGCCTATATATAAAAACAATATTGTTATAAAATAATATAGACAAATTAAAAGACAGTGGTAGTCCAGTGGTCGTCCATATAACCTAGTAACGCGGGTTCGATCTGGGGTCTCGCATCTCTAATATTCTCATGTGCGAATAATTGGCAATTGATTACTATTTGCCTCACGGTGTAGGAAAACATCTTGAGAAAGTCTGGATATCTTAGAGAACTTTAGAAGCAAGTTGTCGAAAGACATGTGGATTCTGCTAACTCTTATTTAAGGGAAATCCGTGCCCAGCAGACATTAAAAAGGACCAAATACATATATAGATAGTAGTGGTTTTAAAATACGTATTGTTATTATGATAAATTATTCAGGCATATACTTGTAGATATAAATACCTAGAATGAAAAGCTTAACAAAGAATCGAGATTAAACCCCTAAATAACGGAAACTACTTCCACATCACCGGCTTTTAACATAACCATTTACGTGTTGTGCACAGGTTGAAAAGTAAAACACACAACCAATACAGTTTGAAGGTAATGGAAATTTTACGAACGACTGAGCCTTAATGGAGCACATGCGATATCTTACACGAGTGCGCTTACACCTAATATCATTTTACAGGCCAATAAGTTATGATACTTTAGATACTAAAGCTACAGGTTATAAAATAATTTTTGTTATCTTAAAGTTATTTTTCTATTTATTTTTATTATATTTTATTTATTGAACTCATTCACTCATACGTTTATGAAAAATGACAAATATATTAAATAAAAAAGACGCTTATAGCTGCTACAGAGTGGTAATTTTTCATCTCCTTCATCTCACAGCATAGCTGGAAAGTTGTATGACAAACAAAGACAAACAAGTTAATTATAATATAAATTGTAAAAATGTATTTTATAACTTTAAATCATTTTATCTTATTGATTTTGGCATTTATGTATATATATATATATATATATATATATATATATATATATATATATATATATATATATATATATATATATATATATATATATATATATATATATATATATATATATATATATGGCTGCGATTTAGAATTGGGGACTCTGCCCCTAGCGGAGTGGGTGGATTTATAAGGGACGTGATAGGAAGTCGAAATGTTAAATAAAAATTGTCCGCGAACATATGAGTAAAAATTTATTGAGACTTTCGAAATGTCGTCGAAATGATTTTTGTCGTATCTAATCAAATATATTTAGCAATTCTACAGATCATCTTGTTAAATGTATATTAAAAGATTTATATAAATTAAATAATTGATTTTACTACGGATTATTGCATTCCATTTTGTTCAAAAATACAGTGAATTTCTATTTGTGAAAGTAAATAAGAAAACTCACTGTATTCTTTGTCACTGAAAAATAATAATAATTAAATTCAATGTACAGATTAGATTTTTTGCATCATCCAAGAACGCATTTCTGTAGGCATTATTACTTTGAGATATAACCGACGGCAATATTAAATGGTTGGGGAATAGAATTTGTAGGGAAAGCCACAAAAACTTACAAGTGCAAAATAAGGTTAAGTGAAGTTTTAATGGAGTGAAATTATTTAAAATAATTAAATAAACTTAATTTATGCCATTGTGTTATACAAATAATAAATTACTTAGTACACATTAATTCATGAAATAGCTAGTATATACGTGATCTTATTAAAATAGTTTGTAATATAAAACAGGGCACAAAACTACAATATTTTTATAGATGTGGGAGTACAAAAGAAATATAAAATATATTTACTTTTTCCAGAAAGCATAACATTTTCCTTCAAAATATTCGTCATTTCTCTCCGAAATTGTCTGCTGACAGTTTTTGTAATGCACCGTTCGTGAGTCGTTACAAAGCGATTGCTGCATCCCATCTCGATTGTTACATCCCCAGGCTCGTTTGAGCCGAATCGACCTACTTGTTCAAGGCAAATATCAAGTGATAAAATTTTATACGTAATTTACATGAGTTAAGTTGAGCTTAAGAATGTCATATTATACATATATCTTGCAAAACTTATATTTCAAAAAGTAAATTAGTAAAGTACATCTCTCACTATCTACTACTCTGAAGGCATGAACGAATAAGTGACTTATTCGTTCATGTCTGAAGGATTCGATTTTCGCTTGGAGTGAATGATGTTTTGTACGAGAAAAATGTGCTTAAAATAACTTATTAAAGAATATTAAATTAATAATTTAACAATTTTATATTATTAATGCTATAGAAATTATAATATTAAAAACACAAAAATTTACACAAATGAACAATATTAGAAACTTGTTTACATAAATCTAACAATTAATTATTTATTTATAAGCACTTGTATTAATTTCTGGTTTATGAATACAATTCTACAATAATTATAAATTAAAAATTAAAAAAAAACCCCTACGCAAATTAATTGTCATTTAACATTACATTGGCACGCGTGAAGCACTTATTCCTTACATCACTTTGGAAAAAAGCTGATACTCTACACTGCTGGACCGATATTAACCAAACATAGCTACGATGCCACAGATAGACACACACACACACACACACACACACACACACACACACACACACACACACACACACACACACACACACACACACACACACACACACACACACACACACACACACACACACACACACACACACACACACACACACACACACACACACACACACACACACACACACACACACACACACACACACACACACACACACACACACACACAGAGACAGACATCGACGTCAATTTTATAACACCCCTCTTTTTGCATCGGGGGTTAAAAACTATCCAGTGATGCACCGATTCGTATATCGCGCCAGCTCGTAAAAAAGTAAAGTCAACTTGACAAGGACTCTTAACAGCTAGATGTTGTCACAGATTAATTATTATCAAATATCAAAACTTAAAAAAACAACCTCCAGGCACTGAAAAGAAAAAAATAAGTAAACGGGGGTTTTCATTTAGAATAGATACCTAATCAGATATTTTAGAAGTCGGCGTGCTTTGATTTGTATTGGCTGGCACCAAAGCCCGATTGCCTGACGCGACAACCCAAGACCGTTTGTATTGGCGTAGAAAAGTGAGGAGATCTGACCCCAAATAACGGGATCTGGGCAGAAGAACAAGAAGAAGAAGCATAGTGTGTACCTACTATAGACTGAGTCTATAGAAATAAAGACAGACATACGGTAAGGTTTGTGCTCCCGGGGGAGAAGCCAACTCCTACCGGGCGCGTCCCCAGGTGGCGGATAGGGGAATGCCACCCGCGGCCTAGACGGGGCCGCCACCGTTTGATGGCGGACGCGGTGGGGCTGCAGGGGAAGAGGAGTGTCGGTGTTTCGGTGCCGCTCTCCCTGTCCTCTGCAGCCGATTGGAGGTGGCCCACTTCGGTGGGCGGAGGATCGGTTTAATGGGGCTGCTCCGGGTACCTCTCTGGTGTAGCAGAGTTGACTGTGGAGCAGCCCCATCGGTGTGGTGGTCAGCCGTTGGCAGACCTGCCGCCGGGGTGCCGTAGTAGTTATGCGCAAGCGATCCTGCGGCGTCCCATTAAGGCGGAGGGGAGGGGAATGTCGGGTTTTAGTGGGTATTACCGACTCTTCTAGCCGGTGAGCCCCACATCACCACCTGGGGGATCAGATGGTATACGTAAGTGCATTTCCCGACATAAAAAAAAAAGGTTTGTGCTACAGTAATCTCAGATGTTGCCCAAGCTTCAATAAAGTTTTAGTGTCGAAGATAATCACACAGACCACACATGCAGGTTTCATCACGATGTTATCTTTCAACATAAAGCAAGGGTAATTAAATAAAAACATGCGAGACTCGAGGTTTGAACCCATTTCACTTGGTTTTAAAAGTAAGCGCGTTACCACTGTGCTACTGCTGTCACTATATTATTATATACATCTAGTTCAACTCTACAGTATTGTGCAAGCCAATAATTGCACATAATATGAGCTCCTTTATTAAATTATACAACTTACCTTAATACAACACTAATTTAGTAGGCATTCAATTTAATACTGTTCAACATATTACACTATGCTCAGTGAACTTGACCATTGACAGGTTATACAATGAATACAATGTGGGGAGTGGGTATAAAGCGATTGTTCCTGCCGCATTTGAACTACATATGTAGCCGCTCTAAACACTAAATCATGTGAATACTGAATATACATACATTTATAAAGGTGATGTAACAGGCAATTTAGGAGACAATTATACTTATTTTGCAGGGGACATGGAATGACTGTCGCTATATCTATCTATACATATAATAAAATTGTAACTAAGCCGAATCGAAATAGACATTATAATCGATACAGAGGCTGAATCTATAGTTTTTAGAATTTTTGTCTGTCTGTCTGTCTGTCGGTTACCGCATCACAGAAAAACCACTGGAGGGATATTAATGAAATTTGGTATGGTAATAGCTGGAGCTGGTTATCCGGGTCAACATATAGGATACTTTTTACTGCGGGAAAATATCTCATTTCTGAGAAAAAATACAAAAACTGTAATGTAAGAGTATACTAATATGTAAAACCTTAGGTTTTTGGTCATCTGAACGCGGGCGAAGCCGCGGGCAATGCTAGTTTATGATAAATTCAACTTGAAATCTAATATATAAATCACAACAACCTATACCTAAGTATTTTTTTGACAAATATGACTTTTTTAAGGACATAGCGTGGTGTATACAACCATTATAATATGTTTATGTATACATTATATAAAAAATGAATAGCAGTTTTATTTAACTTTTATGAACAATATAAAATTTTCAAAACAATTATTTTCAAGAGAATCGATAATAATGAAACGACGTAGAACTCTTAAACAAAATTATTTCTCTTCTATTTCTGAATACTATTTGTAAGACAAAAGAATTTAAAATCGTCAAAGTATAATTTAAAACAAACAAAAAAGTTATTATTAAATTATATGGGCTCTAAAAAAAATTTGTTTCTATTTAAATTGGAAAAACATTATGAACTATTTACGGGTAAATTTCACTGAACGGGCTCATTCAATTGCAACATTGTAGCTCTCTTACAAGAGCAAACAACAACACGGGCGCTGGTCAAATACACCACAAATCTAAATATTGCTTGAATAAATTACAATGATTTTATTTACACTATATTTGCAATGAAGTTCGCCAAATTTATATTTACCGCTATAAAATTAAATTATTTGTTTAAAGCTTTTTAAAGTTAGTTTTTTCATTAACAGTGGAATATAACAAGAAAATTAGTACTTTTATAGAATTGTATACATTCATAATATTTAAAGAATTATTAAAATCTTTAATTCAAACTGACAAAATTTAATACGTAACAATTTTATTACAATACAAACTATCCATACTAATATTATAAATGTGAAAGTGTGTTAGTTAGTTAGTTAGTTAGTTTGTTTGTTTGTTTGTTTGTTTGTTTGTTTGTTTGTTTGTTTGTTTGTTTGTTTGTTTTTTTGTTTGTTTGTTTGTTTGTTTGTTTGTTTGTTTGTTTGTTTGTTTGTTTGTTTGTTTGTTTGTTTGTTTGTTTGTTTGTTTGTTTGTTTGTTTGTTTGTTTGTTTGTTTGTTTGTTTGTTTGTTTGTTTGTTTGTTTGTTTGTTTGTTTGTTTGTTTGTTTGTTTGTTTGTTTGTTTGTTTGTTTGTTTGTTTGTTTGTTTGTTTGTTTGTTTGTTTGTTTGTTTGTTTGTTTGTTTGTTTGTTTGTTTGTTTGTTTGTTTGTTTGTTTGTTTGTTTGTTTGTTTGTTTGTTTGTTTGTTTGTTTGTTTATTTGTTTGTTTGTTTGTTTGTTTGTTTGTTTGTTTGCCCTTCTTTTACGTCGAAACAGAGATACGGATTGGCGTATTTTTTTTGTAGAGATAATCTTAGGGCCGGTGAGTGACATAGGCCACTTTTCACCGCGGGAGATTATCTCATTCTTACGGGAAAACACGTTATAATACAGCCCAAAAAAATTATGATCATAATTACTTAAAAATTAGTATTAATGCTCTTTAATACATTTTTAAATAAAACTATCTTTTCGGATTATTTCGCGGATTTATTTTGATTTTTGATTCCCGACGTTTCTTCAATACAATTAAATAAATACGAGTACGTGTTTAAGCATTTATCTAAATTCATCCCATAAGGGGGTAAAATAGAGGATGAAAGTTTGCATGAAACCTATCTTTTGTAGTTTTTTTTACAGTTTTACCGCGAGCGAAGCCGCGGGTTCTGATAGTTGCATAATAAGTAGGTATTGTGTTGTACCTATCTGTATCTTGTACCTATATTATTATTATGAATAGAAGTAATAATAATAATGTAGTCCCAACCGATTTCAGCCTCGGTGGTCACAGAAGATACTATTAGTGCGCAAACTGCCTCAGTGGTGTAGTGGCTAGCATGTACGGCTGCACACTCGGAGGTCCTGGGTTCGAGTCCGGGGTCGGGCCAAGTTTAGTTATTGAGTCTTTCTGTATAGTAAGTCTCAGTAACAGCCCGGAGTTGGGAAGTTAGCGGTGTTTTACCCCCGTGCCTCGGAGAGCACGTAATGCCGTCGGTTCTGCGCCTTAACTCTCACTAGTCGTGTCGAGCAGTCGCCCCATCGAAGTATGAGAGTGACAGGAATAGAGAGTGCACGTTGTGTCTGCGCGTACACTTGTGCACTATAATATCTCCTGCGCAGTTGGCTAGTCCCAAGGAGATTGGCCGCCGTGGCTGGAATCGGCTAGGAGAACATCATTAGTGCGCAAGTGTATACAAGCACCTTTTATTCTTAAATACCAGTATGATCACTATTCGACACAACTGGTAAAAAATTAGGCAGGTGGGGTACATAGCATCACCAAGTTCACAACAAAGGCTATAAATAATTAAAAGTTCGTTAATACATGATACAAACAATACTTGGACGGAACCGAATCCAGCCCCAGGACTTCCAGATCAGTAACTGAACGTGCTTGTTATTAAATTAACGAGGCAGTTCATTAAATGTACATATAATGTGATAATTATTATTAGGTAAGTCGATGAAAAAGTTAAGTTTTAAAATTTTATCTTTCTATTAGAGCGCAAATTCTGCTCTGGCCTAGTTTAATAAAATAATTTATTAAAATTAGATTTATATTTAACCAATTTCAGCTTTAGTTATTTTATAGTAGAAAAGGAAATAATAAATCAGAAAGATAAAAACTCGAGTATAACAGTGTTTTATTATTTTACAAGTTACAGATATGATAAAATGGCCTTCTTAAACTTTTTTGTGTAGCTCTCGTATGTGACGCGGACTGGAACTCACGACTACTAGTTTTGTGAGTGTAGGTGCTGTACATTTGTTGAAGTCATGTCTGCTATCGCTATATTACTTAGCTTAAAACAGTTTTAAGTTGCTAAGTTTATTTTATAAAATAACTAGCAGTTTATTTTATAAAAAAAACTCTAAATTGGTAGGTTTCATACAAACATTCATCCGCTATTTTACCCCCTTATGGGATGAATTTCAAAAAATGCTAAAACACGTATTTAAATAATTTTATTGAAGAACATTTATACCAAGTTTCAAGTAATTCTGATCATAGATATTTTTTGGATTGTATTATAACGTGTTTTACCATGGGAAAGAGATAATCTCCCGAGGTAAAAAGTATCCTATGTCACTCTCTAGCACTCCAACTATCTCCACACAAGAAATCACGTCAATCCGCCAAGCCGTTTGGACGTGAAAGTAAGACAAGCAAACAAACAAACAAACAAACAAACAAACAAACATACAAACAAACAAACACACTTTCACATTTATAATATTAAGTATGAATTCATTGGTTACTTTAATTGAAATATTGATTTAATTTAAAACACCGTTAATATTCCCTCATCTTATAATAACTGTTATGTATCATCACTTATCGTGATGATGCTGTAATGGCAAATTGTAGTGTTTATGCTCTTAGGTTATCCGAAGCACCATAGCTAAGGTTCATTTGAATTAAGATAATTAGCTCAAAGAGACTACTATTATCTCTTTATTAAATTAGCCAGATTGATTCAAATACAAATAGCGGACACAAAGGCATACTATTAAAATTTACTATTATACATTCGAAAATTTGTTAGTGTGTATGTTTGTTACTTCTTTACGAAATAGCTGGATAAACCTTAGCTAAGCTAAAAAAGATTGTAATTCGCCAGTAGTTACAAAACTATAAATACAGCAAAAATATCTACTTCTGAAAAATATGGACACTATATTAATTTTGTATAAGCTTTAGCCCTATGTTTATTCGGTCTTGTTTACTGACATATCAAGATCTGGCGACCCTAGCTGAAGCCACTTACCACTCTATCTCCTGTCAAACTAGTCGCGATAGTTTATTTATAGCATAGACACATCTTTTATTTGCCCCTATTGTTTAGAAATATTTAGATGGGGAGAAAAACTTTGGGGGAGAGTTTCAATAAATTATTTTTGTTTTGTAAGCCGTTTTATAAGTATATAAAGTTATTGAACCTCTGTCAAAATGTATCATCGTATAAAGTTAGTAATATCCTACTAATATTGCAAATGCTAAAGTTTGTGGAAGGATGGATGTATGAATGTTTGGATAAACTACTGAAGGGATTTTGATAAAACTTTACAGTGATATAGCTTATACGTTATTTAGGCTAGTTTATATTTTAAATGAATAATTGAGTACGCGGGCGGAGTAGCGGGAAAATGCTAATTTTTTCTCAAGGTCGATAAGGTCGACAAGACAAGGCACTATGATATATAAATAAATACACAAAATCAGTATTTGCTTTCCCATATTTTGCAAATATTATAGTAAAATTCATGGAAATGCTTTTAGACATATCAAACAAAATGTATTGAACAGATTGCTACATATGAATCTCTTGCGCATTTTAATACAAAGATATTCAATGTATATGACTATATATTACTAAATAACTATCCATCTGTAATAATCTTATCTGTATGTTTGAATGCGCTAATCTTTGAGCTAACAGTCCGATTTAAAAAAAAAACATGTGTGTGTGCTTATGTACGCACGTAAGAAGTTATATTTCTTTGGCGGAACAGAACAAAAACAGCTAAAGATTTCATCCCGTATGTCACAACTCTCTGTTTGTAAAAGGAATGCAGCTAACTTCATCGTGTCACTTTCATCTAACTTCATCATGTTGCTTTTTGGCTGTCGGTGTACGCATCGTAATTTTTTTTTCAAACGTGCCAAAAGAAGTATAACTTCAAAAATGATTTATAGCCTATTAATTAAGGAACGTTGTACGTTTTTAAACATGCTGCGACTACGACGACGCATAGATTAAAAATGCGGGCCGAACCGCGGACAAACGCTAGTAATAAACTTGACATTTAGTGTCATTAAGCTACATATTTTTTAAGAAAAATTTACCGTAATCAGTTCGCTAAGCGTATGAACTTAATACTTATTAAAATTTCATTATATCACTTAGTAGGCTACATTGGTCTATTTACTTATTAAGTATTAACCGCACCGCTTATCTACTTGATTGAATACATGAATCTCCATTAATTACTGTGGAATCTGTAATAAAGGTTTATTAATCGTTTAGACAAATAGTAATCTTAATAGAAGACTGCTATTGTTTAAGTAGTAGTGTAGTGGCTAGCATGTACGGCTGCACACTCGGAGGTCCTGGGTTCGAGTCCCGGGTCGGGCCAAGTTTAGTTATTGAGTATTTCTGTATAAGTCTCAGTAACAGCCCGGAGTTGGGAAGTTGGCTGTGCTTCACCCCCGTGCCTCGGAGTGCACGTAAAGCCGTCGGTCCTGCGCTTAAACTCTCACTGGTCGTGTCGAGCAGTCGTCCCACCGGAGTATGAGAGTGACAGGAATAGAGTGTGCACTTGTGTCTGCGCGTACATTTGTGCACTATAATATCTCCTGCGCAGTTGGCTAATCTCAATGAGATAGGCCGCCGTAGCCGGAATCGTGTAGGAGAACATCATCATCATTGTTTAAAGTAATAATAATTACTCTGTAACGCTATATTCGTCTATTCGCCTTTTACCGATATCCATAAGCAGGCTTCTAATAAGCTATATCAATCCAGCAGACATTAAGTTGGTCTATATTTAAAATTCTTATACCTTTTAAAGTGAAACTTCTTTAAAAACGTTGTGATTTGAAACTCGATGAAACAAAAATGCGACACGAGAAAGAGACAAGCACATAAATATATGTATAGGGTTATGCCGGCGAGAGCATGAGATAGAATTCATTACACAGGCAGTGAAAAATAACACTCAATAATGTGTTATGTAATATATGTTAAATAAAATGTAAAATAACTTTTAAACTTAGTAAAAAAAACTAAACCATACAATTATCCTACTTCTGATACTCTATATATATTCATCTCATTCTCTCGTAGGTTACTTTTCTGAAGTTTCTGCCGTGTGTGAATTGCACACAGACACACATTTTTATCCATAAGTGGTACCATAGACATTGTGGACAGGTAATTTAAGTCATCCATACATACATTATTTTAATCATATTCATAGCATTATGACAGCAGAAATTGGACATTTGAATGTACGACAGATAAGCGGATAAATTACAATAAAAAGTCAAAAGTCAAACATTGCATTATTTCTTTCATAGAAATTACTCTGTAGATAAAGAATATTTTAGTCTAAAGATCTGACTCGGACCAATCCTGCATTGCTTTAACCAAGCAACATGCCCGTTAGTTGATATCACGGGGGGCAACTATACGTATTTTTATCTCTTTGCAAATATACCGTATTTTGTGTGAACTGTTGTTTTGTTGTGTTTGTGTGTTATGTCAGACACTTATCTGTAGAAAGAGCAGAGCCAGAGACCCGACTCAAGGGTCAACTGCTCTCGTCGCTTCCTTCCACTTAATTACTTAGTAATATGAATGTAATAAGTATTGTTTGTTAGTTTGTACATCTTTCACGCTCAAGTGGAGGGATTTTTGTACTATAGTGGAAGGTTTGGAAAGTGACATATTAAGCTACTTTTTAATGCACGTTACGTAAAGTTAAAACACATGAAATTTTGATTGATATAGTTTTCTGTATATACATAGTGGAAAGTCTTGAGAGTGGTATAGGCATGTTTCTGATTATTTACAGACGAACCTGAGCGAAAAGAAAGTGTGTCATTATTAATATAATAGGTACGAGTATGTAATAATTAATCGTAATGAGATAGGTACTATAAAAAGTAAAATAATTGATGAAATCGTAAGATTTAAAGCACAATTTAAGAAAGCAAATTGTGCAAATTTAAGAACGAACACACTACAAGTTTGTGAAAAATCAAAATTTGATTAATGTAATTATTCATTCGTGGTATATTTGAACAGTGATTCAGTACAAAGGCCGTGGTTAACATCATTTATTCGATTCGTTAAACATAACAATTATTTAAATTACAGAACAGCTATACATGATTAATACTTAGTTAAATAATTTACGTCGTTTGAGCGCAGAGTTTACTATTTAGTTTATAATAATTAAATCTTTGTTTGCAACAAGAAATATTAAATATGAGCGCGTTAAAAAGTTAAAATAGGCCATACGGAACAGGTCTTCTGCGATTTCTTAGTTTCGTGTCGATTGATATGGTTACATTTATATCTTTCTTTCTCTGCAATCTCAACGTTATTTTGGGCTTGAGAGAATAATTTATCTCTCTATAGTAAATTATTATCAAAGTTGAATCACAATCAAACTTAACGAACCTTCAAAACTTAAATGAAGTTTATTACGCTCTTCTCTTTGATGTATTTATATATTTCTAGATACTTTTATTATGATTATTAGTGTCTAAAATATTTTACGAAATTATAAAAGATATTTAACAGAACTTACTTAATAATATAACAGAACCCGCGGCTTCGCTCGCGCTAAAATTACAAAAAAAACTCTAAAATGGTAGGTTTCATACAAACTTTCATCCGCTATTTTACCCCCTTATGCGATGAATTTCGTAAAATGCTAAATCACGTATTTAATTAATTGTATTGAAGAACATTTGTACCAAGTTTCAAGTAATTCTGAGCATATATATTTTTTTTATAATTGTATTATAACGTGTTTTTCCGTGGAAAAGAAACAGTAGCCTATGTCATTATCCATACTTCCAACTATCTCCACACAAAAAATCACGCCAATCCGCCAAGCCGTTTCGACGTGAAAGAAAGACAAACAAACAAAAAAACAAACAAAAAACAAACAAACAAACAAACAAACAAACAAACAAACAAACAAACAAACAAACAAACAAACAAACAAACAAACAAACAAACAAACAAACAAACAAACAAACAAACAAACATAATATTAGTATGGATACGAGGCATGAGGCATCGTTGACAATAATGTTTTCATTTCGATTCCGACCTTCCACCATTTTTTAAAACGATTTTTCATGCTTATATCGTATGTCATCCCTTTTTTTAATTACAAATCGTGTAGTTACATTCATTACGCAACATGCTTGGTTATCGCATTTTACTATATATTAAAGCGGTAAAACTTTAAAAGTTATTTTTAACAGGAAGAGCTATATCGTAGCCTGCTCATACACGATGTAATGGTACTTAAAGCCTTAGTAGCGGCAAATATGCTAATGCTACGTGAAATAACAGAGGACATACAGATTTGCTCAAATCCGACCCGTAGTCTGATTATTCTCTGAAATCAACCCTCTAGAATTGGCAGTGATTCTCTACTTACCTAAATTACTTTGCCCACCGCGCTAATTACATCAGACTGAAAATGTTAATGAACTCTAATTGGATGGAAACTTTCTCAATTATTCCAATTTTCCGTTTTCTTTTACACCTTATTTGTCAACAATGGTCTATTGTCTTAAGGTATTTTTAATATTCTCGCTTTATAGAGCTTAGTAACAAAACTTAAAATAAGAGAGCCAAAATATTTCTTTACATGTATATATTCTGGAAGATTTTTTGCTCAGATCTCGTTTGTATAAAAACTTATTAAAAGTTTTTTATATGTATATATTAAATTTTCCTTTTTTGTGAAATATTCTGTAATTAAACTAAATATACATTAAGCAAAGAGAGAAGATTGGTTATCATTATTAAATAAAACTATCTTTTCGGATTATTACGCGGATTTATTTTGATTTTTGGTTCCCGACGTTTCGAATGCTTTACAGCATCCATGGTCACGGGAGAGACTGAGGTGTTACATTTCTTGAATGTATAGTTGTTACAGACAGCCTACCCACAATTAACAGACACACAGCATTAATGGTATATTTTTTGTGTATCATAATAATCGTGCTCAAAACAGAATTAACTTCATTCTTGCTAGTACTTAGTATATATTTCATATAATTTTCCTCATATGGAGCCCTTTTTTGTACACTCATACTTTATACTTTTTCACATGATGTACCCTATTAAAAATACCAAGATTACTTTCTTATATTTTCCCTATACTAACGTCTCTAGAAATGAATAGTTTACGAATGCGTAAAGGACAAACATACGAAGAAGTTACAATTTATAATTGTAAAGGTATTATTCGTTAATTTTCTTAGATATTGGTTTTTGGGAAAAATCTCTTAACCTTACTGTTATAAGCCCCAAGGCCCAACGCAGGTTTCAAGACACATTATTTAAAAAAAAGTGAATTTATCGCACTGGTCTTGTGGGTAGCATCGTAAATGCATGTGATGTTCACAATTCAATCATGATCGGGGCGCTCGGATGTGGATCGTTGGGTTTTGGCGTTTTTTGAGTGGTCTAAAAGTGTGCGAGGGTAAGTGAATAATTGTTAATTTTAAGTTTTTATTTGTGATTTAAAACATTGTAATTTAGACAAAAAATAAGTTTTAGTAATGTTCAATAAGTTGAATTATCATATTTTCACATTTTTGAGGTTATATTGTAGTTTTTTGTTTCAGATCAGCTGTAAAATACCACATGAACTAAATAATCACTATATTGCGCAGCTGTTATAGGAAAGGAAGAGGCCATCGATAAATTGACTGAAAACGGGATGTGAGGATGTCGATTGTCGATGCACAATGCCCCGCAGCAAAAACGATAAAAAGTCATCATAAAAAGAAAAATTAAAAATCTATTTCTATAGTAGACCGATCGCCTTCATATAAAAGTGCCATATAAGAGTATGTCCCAAAATCAGAGACAGGAAAACAGAGACTAAATGGCCATGACTAAAGTACCATGACCATGTGTGTAATGGTCATAAGATTATAGTCTGCCAAAATAGTAACGAGGAAAACTAGTATTTATAAAAGTGAGTGTGTAATGTGTATTGTTAAAAAAATAATTATATTAACAAATCAAGTCCAGGGTTAAAGGTTGAATAAAATGTAAGTTCAAATGTTTTCATTAATAAAAGTCTGATTTTGCATGTCTTACGTATGTTATCTATATATATAATAAAATTCTAAGCCAAATCTGTACATTAAATATTTTTTGGGAAATCTTATTGAAATAGACATTATTATCGATACAGTAGCCGAATTTATAGTTTTTAGAATTTTTGTCTGTTTGTCTGTCTGTCTGTTACCGCATCACGGAAAAACCACTGGAGGGATTTTGATGAAATTTGGTATGATGATAGCTGGTTATCCGGGTCAACATATAGGATACTTTTTACCACGGGAAAATATCTCATTTCTGAGAAAATATACAAAAACTGCAATGTAAGAGTATACTAATATGTAAAACCTAAGAATTTGGTTTTTGGTCATCTAAACGCGGGCGGAGCCGCGGGCAATGCTAGTTTTAAATAATTAACTAATTCGGGATGCTACACACCCCACGCAATCACTTATGTCACTTTCTAGGCTGGCTCAAGGGGTTAAAGAGATAAGTTATCCTTTGTTTTACTTTTATTTTGTTAAACACATATTTTTATGGTATTTATGTACCATGTAAACAAATCAATATATAAATCAAGATATATGTACAGTATTTTTAAGTGTTGCTTTGCGATATGTATTGTATGTTATGTAAACACCAACCATTCTATTTTAGTCTAACACATTTCCTAACCCAAACGTTGTCTGGAAGAAATCGTTAATTAGAGATAGCGCCCCGCCTTTTACGTCTCACACTTGCTTCTTTACTTTATAATCTTTTGTGATTTTTTTGTGTTGTATAAAATGTATATAAAAAAAGGTTGTTATATATGAATTTATTTGTTTTTTCGTTTTAAGTACGAAATCCTAAAAGGCAAATTCAATTTTGTCCTGTGTAAAAGGATAATTATATATATTATAAAGGCTCTATTATTTATTATCACGAAAATAAATATATTTATTTGTTTTTATATGACTATAAGTATATATAGTAAGTTCTTGTAATGGAACTTTCAGATGGCGAGCTTGATAAAGCCCGGAAATTTAGTTTTAGTTGGCACCTCTGTGCCAACTTTCCCACAATTTGCATACAAATCCTTTTAAACTTAAATATACTTATAAACCTCACATTTAAACTCTAGAGACCTTGCTTATGGTTTCCTTATGAAATCATAATCGCATACATATGTAAAAGCCTAAAAATCAAACAAAATGTAATAAATTTTTTTAGAGTGAATTCCTTTAATGATGGCACACAGGTTCAACCTATGCGTTAAACTTTATGGTTTTCACCATCTGGGGATTGGTGTTTAAGCTTCGTGTTGATATAAAAACAGTTTAATAGAAAGAAAAACTTATAAATTGTATGTATATTTTATTCCTAAAAGCGGACTCTCTCCTTTATAGTTTTACCGAATTAGTTTCCGTATATGGTGCCGTATGGCGTATGATCATGAAAAATACCTATACATAAATGTTAGGGGATGGATATTAGTACGTATCGGTGGCGAAGCTTCCATACAAGACGTCTTACCTTAAAGCCGGGTCCTGTGTCTCTACGATGAAAAAAAAATTACATACGCCGTTGAAAATGCCCGTACTTATATTTTTTTTAGCAAGATTAAATGCTGTATGTAGACCAAAATCTAGTCATTTTAGACATTTTATACTTACAGCAAAACAAAGACTGCATTTTTTGCTTTACAAATACTTACTTCTTCCCATTTAAAAACTTAACGTTACTTACAGGATTTCTGCGGCGTGTGATTTTTACATTCGTTTACTTACAGCAAGTTTAGGGAACCTACAGTTTTAGTTTTTGTTATTTACAGCAAATCATCACGTATTTGCTTTAAAAGCTCACACCACATAATGCATTTTAAAAACCTGTGATTTTTTAGAAATTTGAGATAATGAATTTTCATAAATCATTTATTATTTCATTTTACCGTTACGCCATTGAAAAAATGATAGTACTTTGAAGTTGTGTCGATGTTACCGCATCGCAACCGGCTCCGCCCGCACCCTTCATTCCTTGTACGACATTCTGTTATTGTCTCATTATGTTTTATCTCTTATATATAAGAGAAAAATACTTTTTTAATTCATTGTATTGTTGAAACGAAGTTCTGGCAGTATAATTAGAGTTTCAAATTTTGTTTCAACAATTTAAAAGACCATAATTTTTTTTACCATTTACGACATTTTATTTCAACCAAACATTACATTACCGACTGACCCACTTTGTTGTTGTTGACTGCATTTCTAGATCTAATCATAATTTTAAATTTAATCTTGCATCATGCATTGCTGTACCCAAATAAAAAAATTTACGGCATACAGCATATTTACCGTCTGTAAATTGATAATATCCAACTACGCGTACATTTATCTTCCTTAGTTACAGCGTTTTAAAGGTATATGATTTAAAAAACTGTTTGCTGTAACTAGCGAAACACGTACTTATAGTAACTTTGGATAAAAAGTTTACATTGCAAATGGTGACTGGCAGTTAAATAAACCTATGTTCCAAAAATGGTAGCAATATCATGGATAGGGCAGACACTATTAATTTTTTTCTGAAATTAATATATATATATATATATATATATATATATATATATATATATATATATATATATATATATATATATATATATATATATATATATATATATATATATATATAATAACTTTATTCTTTTCTGCATTAATACGTATATAAAAATTGTATATTTTTGGAACGGCTTACCTCTGCTAAAATGTCACCCTTCGCCACTGGTATGTATATTATATACATACATAGATAGTTACTAAATATTACCTTAGCATTTATATATGATCCCTACCTTATTGATCTGCTTTAATTAGTCGTTTACTCGTATAGAACTGATAAAACGATCCCCAGCAAAAGGGAATGTTCAAAGATGATTACAAATCTAACATATTTCTATCTATTGTTCAATGAACTAACAAACTTGCTCCCATATCTGTAAGAATGATCACAAATCAGCATTACTTTAATGCTTGTGTAAATTAAAACAAATTTCCTTCTATCTTTCTATCTATACTAATATTATAAAGAGGTAAAGTTTGTGAGTTTGTGACGTTGTAGGGGGTAATCTTTGGATCTACTGAACTGATTTAGATGAAATTTCGTAAGAAGATAGTTTGAGACCCTGGAAAGGACATAGGATACTTTTTATGCTGGAAATCATCCCTTAAGAGGATGAAAATGGGGGTGAAAGTTTGTATGGGGAATCAAGCTAGGAACGAACCCGAGCGATGCGAGGGTGAGTCGCTAGTTATTTAATAATTAGCAAAATGACAATTACACAGCCTAAAACATAATAGTAAATATTTAAAATTAATATATTATGAAAATACGTTTGTTACCTTTTTTAGGGACGACTGATGTTAAGATATACTTCTACATACTCAATGTCCTTATATATAATTTACGACTTAAGAATTTTTCCAGTCACGATTACTAATAAAGATCATAATGATTTGATTAACGTTTTTGAAGATATCTCTTATGTAGTTTCTTTAAAAGCTGAATTATTATATACTATCGACTTACCTTCGCTTCGCTCCGGTTCGTCCCTAAATAAGTTTTAATTTTTTTGAGCGGAAACCCTAATTCTTTTCTAAAATAAAAGCAGCTTAAGTTACTCCTTGTAACATTAACTATCTGTCAGTAAAAGTCCCGTCAAAATCAGTCCAGCCCTTTCAGAGGCTATCCGAAAGAAACAGACAATATTATAATATAATAAAAAATATTAATAATTGTTTTTTATTACAAGTACCGTATACAATTTCATATTCATTTAGTAAAACGCTGTTATTCTGACATTACAAACAGACACTTCAATTTTATTTATCTGTATAAATTTATAAAGTGCAACTCCTATTTTAACTATTCTATTTTTCTTCGACATTATTATATAAAGATTCCTCGTACTTGCTATACTGCAAGTGGGTATATTATAGATTATAATGATCAAAGTATCAAAGATCTCGAAGTAATATGCGACCTACAGACGGATAGACGCACATTGTAGGAGTTTTTAATTGCCATTAGGCAAAGGAATTTAAAAAGTCATGCGCTACCACTGTGCCACATTGTTACAGTACCTATGTATAATAATAACTTTTTAACAAAAAAAAATCATCTTCGATGATGAAATTATTTATGAAATTCATATAGGAACACCCTCGAGGTAGATAAGCATAAAAAATAATTACAAAAATTGATTTGTAAAACCTTTTTTTTTTTATTGAAAATATTGTGTGCATACGAAAAAACACATTTTACATACCTTGTGAAAATTTTATCTGTATAAATATTATATTAATTTCATTTAGGATAACATTGAAATTTTATAAAAGTAACTTCACTAAAAGAATATTCGTGCATTGTTTGAATATTCGGGGTATCCATATTCTACCGACATCATCTTTAGTGTTTATGAATCTTGTGGACGTTTTCCGGGCTCAATGCGGGCACAAAATAAATTATTCAATGCTCAATACAATTTAATGAAGAAAATCACTAAGTTATAAACTTGAAACGATAATTCTGATAGTTTAATTGAGCCGCGGGTTCTCGAAACCGATCTGACTTCCATCTAGAATATTTAAAACCAACTCTCCAATGATCTGCCATGATCAAAAACGTTACCAAGCCACATATCTCCAACGAATGTCATGATGGCGTCTCGACTCTGCTCGAAACGTAGCCTCTGGCTCTTAATTTGAATTTAATTTGACGAAATATAACATAGGGACTTTAAACAATAATAAGATTTTAGATTTTACCACAAAAAGGTAACCTATCAAATTAATACTTTCTTACATGACACTTTCTTAGATTTAAAATGTCAAATCTATACATATAATAAAATTGTAACTAAGTCGAATCTGTACATAAAATATTTTTTGGAAAATCTAATTGAAATAGACATTATTATCGATACAGAGTCCGAATCTATTGTTTTTAGAATTTTTGTCCGTCCGTCCGTCCGTCCGTCCGTCCGTCCGTCCGTCCGTCCGTTCGTCCGTCCGTGCGTCCGAAATTTGGTATGATGATAGCTGGTTATCCGGGTCAACATATAGGATACTTTTTACCGCCGCAAAATATCTCATTTCTGAGAAAAAATGCAAAAACTGCATTGTAAGAATGTACTAATATGTAAAACCTAAGAATTTGGTTTTTGGCCATCTGAACGCGGGCGGAGCCGCGGGCAATGCTAGTTATATTATAATTCATTTTTAATTAATCCTCCTCTGACATATCTAATAATCTTTTAATAAGTATAACAGTTCAAATATTTAATGCTTATCATGAGTAGTAAAGTACATAATATACAGGATATTACTGTTCGTAGACGTAGTCTAGATGAATGCGATAAAACTTGTACTGTATACATACATGAATGTACCCAAAGATAGCGAATTCGATTGTGTTTGAGTCGTTCACTCTTCTAATTTATTCCACTCCTAATCCTGTTCAATGAACTTGCAAATTTACTTGAGTGCCAAAGCGATATTCTCTTACTCATAGCTCTTTATTACTGCAATATAATACTTCGCTCTAGTTAAGCTCTATTGTAAATAAAAATATTTTAATCAACTTTCGAAATAAAATATTTGTATTTTTTGGCGCATACAATGAATTGTTATATATAATAAACTGATAATATTAGATATATAAATTTAAAAAATAAATTTTCTAAAACCTGCAAAACAAATATCTTGATATTCAAATCACCCCTAAACACCTTATTACAGTATAATGTCGACATAGAATTTTATTATGTATATAGATTATTATTAAGAAGTCATCTCAATGAATATGAAATTAAAAACAACATAATTTAGTGTACTAAAATATGTATTATTAATTTTAGGTACTAGCGTTAATATTTTGTTATTTATTTAAACATTCATTCATTCATTTGAACTTTTCAAACACATCATCATCATCATTCATAGTATTTTTACCTAAAAATCTATGAATTAATATTTATTTAGTTATTACCGTGTTTACACCACACCACCACGCCACATATTCTGTAGGTATAAAATAATAATAATAACAAATATGTTGGGACATTGACACACATCACCATCTGGTTCCAAGGTAAGCTACGAGGCTTGTGTTATGGATACCAGATAGTTGATACACTACACATATATAACTTTAAATACATACATATTATAAATATAAACACTCATGACTGGAGTACAAACATTCGTGCTCATCACACAATGAATGCCCCCAGCGGGACTCGAACCCGCGACCGCTGGCACGGCAAGTAGGGTCACTACAGACTGAGCCACACGCGTCGTCAAAAGTATAAAATCATTATTATTTTATTTTGACGGACAGACCTGTCAAAATTTTAAATTTTATCGAATGAAATGCGCGGCACTAGTAAGTAAATATATTAATAACTTAGAGTAAAAAGTTTCTTACTGAATTAGATATTAAACTTGATAAGGGAGGGAGCATTGACGTCTCAAGATATTATAAGTTCGGAAAACCCTTAAGAGAAATCCTTTAACTCCTAAACAATTGATTTAACTTGATTAATCTTAGCTAAACTTTGTAATTAGTAATTCAGTAATCTCACTCAATGCTGGTACGTGAATAGAAAGTAATAACAAGAAATAAATATATCAACAATTTAAATAAATCTTTATATATTTAATCAAATATATTTGATCTATAAATCTTAATATATAAAATTTCCGCGTCATGATGTTGGTCCGCGACGAACTCCGAAACCACTAATCGGATCTTAACGTATTTTTTTAAAACATGTGATTTTTTCCAACTTAAAAGATAGGATAGTTTTTATCCCGATTATTTCGTTTTTTTTATTGCAAAACTATTTTCATATCTAGACAGGGCTTCCAGAAAGAGAACCTGAGAAGCTACCCTAAGCTACAAATTCTACCCCCAATATAAAAAAAAATGATAAGTGTACCACAGTAACACGTGGCCGGGTCTGCTAGTATATTATAAATCATGAGATTAAATTATCCATATACATTTCACTTTTTCAGTCGGAATGTTTAAAGTTAGAAAAAGCTATCTTTTAAAATAAAAGCATCTTTTTAATAGCTAGTTCGTTTATTGTGTTAGAATTTTTGCTAACATTAAAGTGGGATGTATCTGATTACCACTGCTTACTAAGCCAGAGCTCGAGAGCTCATGACCTTACATGTACAGTTTTGAAACAGACAGAAATCTGAGCGATAAAGTTTAAATCGCAAAGGTCAAAATCAAGATTTTTTTATTAATATTGTATAATATTAAGTTCCACAAAAAACAACAAAGAGCAAGAAAAACCTTACTATTCAAATATCTATAACACCTTTAAAAACGTTCATATTATCACTTTACAAATGCAAATGCTTTTAAACGAAAATTGGATTGCAGAAAATAAATAGATTGCTATTTGTGTTCTCAAAGCAGGTAATTACAAAGCAGATAAATTATTGTACCCTTATTGGGTGATTCAACGCACACGAAAGCCCTTGTAGCGTAGCTGTTTCCTTCAGCCTGAACGTAATTGCCATGAAGATAATAGTTTGCCGTAAATAAACGCAGGCTACAGTGGCGATGAAGATGCTCTCTGCGAATCGTCCGATAATCGTTATTCCGTAATAATCGATTACTAAAAGCTCATCCTCGATGTTGGAATCATAATATTCTAACCAAATACTAGACGTTACAAAATTAACTATTTTCATTAACAATCGAACTGTAGATAGATTTTTTACTAAATTAAGCTCAAGAGCAAATACGATTTGTATGTGCCTGACTGCTGGTCTTTGTGCACATTTGAAGTGGGTCGTTAACGAGGGTCGCACCAAGGGTTCCCGAGGCTGTTCTATATTTGGTACGAAAATAACCCTCCAAAGATCAAAACTACTTGTATATCTTAATTGCTTAAGTACTATTCACTGTAATAAAGCTTCTTATTCTATTTTTATAACTACAAAAATAAGAGTGAAATATTTTCTATATGTTTTCTTTGTTATTTTAGTGTTACCAGATATATTTATTCTATTAATATTTGTACCTATATTTATCTTTTTTTTCTTGTTAATCTATCATTCTTTTTTATTATTATTAGCGTTCACTTCAGAACTATTGAACACCACCGCCTCTACCATTTTACGTTCACTTATTCGTAATAGAATTTTACAATGTTTTTTAATCAAAATAAATAATTCTAAGGCAATAAAAAAATTATTCGAAAAGAACCGACACACAAACAAATAGACGATTTATTATTAATATATCCATATTGTTCCTATAATAATAATTATTCCTATAATATTCACACGTTATATTGAAATTACATACATACATATATTTTTTGGAAACAGGCATCTCTAACAATGAACTAGCTTACATCGACTACAGTATTTGTACACAATACATAAATGTTAATACGCTGCAATGTCATTTCAATACGAATAGGGAATGATATTTTGACTCACTTCGATAACTGCGAGTACAACCTAATGCATAACAAAGTTCTGAGTGAGCGCTACTTGTGAAGCCTTTCGACGTGTCGTTGTTATCTCAGTTACTCAGTCTTACCATGCAATTTCCATATGGTGCAAATTAGGAGAACTAACGAAATATAATATACAAAAGCTAATAATGATATTAATTCTATAAAATATATTAAAGTTCTATTAAGAAACTGAAGTTTCACAATGGAGTTTCGAGCTTGTGCCAATTGTGGGAGCCCCTGATGCCACGTAGTTGTTATCAGTTGCTTGCGAACTGTGACTGCTTTAGTATGGCCTAAACTACAATTGAAAGCGGATTGCAAAAAGAAAGCTCTTACTGTATTTTTTATTTAACACACTTGTTTTTTTTTTTCCAGGAGCTAATTCTATACTTATATATTCTATGATATATCATTGGGCCATCACTCCATATCCTCTATTTAATTATGGGATGGACATAATATATAGGCGTTCAAGGCTATTCTTGTCTTTCAGTTAAGATAGTAAGCTGTAAACGTTTTAATAACATAACCGAAAGAAAGCAGAAAGCAAAATTAACTTTGTTTCTCATAGAAATAGGTACTATGGAAGACTACAGAATACATATTTTATACTCTCACAAATTAATACTACCAGAATAATGTACATACAAGTATACATATATATATATATATATGTACATATGTACATATGTAAATATAGACTAATTATATTAAATTACCTATGTTATTAGTACGCTACAGTACTTGCTTTTACCTTCTTCTAAGATTTCTCTTACCTAGTCAAAAACGTCGAAGTATTTGTAGCAGGTAGGTAGTACGTATAATTAGTTACAAAGCATCACAACGAGGTTTTGAATCATTTTGAATTTCTTTATTTTCATCTCTTTTTAAGCTCCGATGCAAGTAAAGGGATGTTGAAAGTTTAATGTGTGTATCTGTGGGTCTGTCTATGGCATCGTAGCGCCCAAACGGGTAATGAACCGCTTTTAATTTAGCTTTTTTTTATTTGATAGGTGACTTGATCGAGAATATTCTAGTTCTAAATCAAGAATATCCGTTCAGCTGTTTGTGCGCTGCAAATCAGCTCTTTTCTAGACGATAAAAGTAAACAGTAAATAGAAAATAAAATCTTAGCGCTACTACCTCTACGTATTTTATTCTATTAAAAGGGTAATGAACACATTGGTTTCTTGTGTTGCCATTAAATGAAACCTATTAAATGGAAATATTTTTGTACTTTTTAAGGGGTCGTTTTTCCAAATTGTATTTATGTTTCTTTTTGTGTTGGTTTTTTTTTTACTTTTAACTAAACTTTTTTCTACTAGTATCGAGCCCACTACATAGGGTATTGCACGACATTAGTTGTTGTTTTTTAAGGTCTAAAAACTACATACATAAGAATAATTCATTTTAGTATGGATACTTTCCATATATATAAACGTTAATATTTTTAGCACTCTAGCAAATTCTCTTAAGAAAACATTTTAATAATGTAGCTGGAGCAAGTTTATCTAAACGAGACACTTTGGCTTTCCTTCCTCTCTACAAAATATTATTAAAAGTAACCAATATAATGTGGTCGGCATCGGACTGACATTAAATATCATTATCATTTTTCATCGTCACTTAGTTTTTCCTCGATAGTTTGAACAGAGAAAATAAGTAGTTTTTACTTCATTTTAAGCTATTTGTATTAAATTACTGCGTCTTAACTAGACCGAAATATACATCTAAATCTATATATACCCTATAATAAAATTCTAAGTAAGCCGAATCTGTACATTAAATATTTTTTGGAAAATCTTATTGCAATAGACATTATTATCGATACAGAGGCCGAATCTATAGTTTTTAGGACTTTTGTCTGTCAGACTGTCTGTCTGTCTGTTACCGCATCACGGAAAAACCACTGGAGGGATTTAAATGAAATTCGGTATGATATTGGCTGGTTATCCGGGTCAACATATAGGATACTTTTTACTGCGGGAAAATATCTAATTTCTGAGAAAAAATACAAAAACTGCAATGTAAGAGTATACTAATATATAAAACTTAAGAATTTGGGTTTTGGTAATCTGAACGCGGGCGGAGCCGCGGGCAATGCTAGTAAATGATAAGAATGAAAAGACTTCATTAGGATGTTCCTATTGTCAAAATAAATACATATGTTGGAACATTAACACAGCACCATCTATTTCCATGGTAAGCTACGAGGCTTGTGTTATGGATACCAGATAGTTGATACACTACACATATATAAACTTTAAATACATACATATTATAAATATAAACACCCATGACTAGAGTACAAACATTCGTGCTCATCACACAATGAATGCCCCCAGCGGGACTCGAACCCGCGACCGGCTGGCACAGCAAGTAGGGTCACTACACACTGAGCCAAACGTGTCGTCAAATATATAAATAAGAAATTACATAAATAAGAAATATAGATAAATATGTAGAGCAATGTAATTAAATTATTATTTTAAATATTTTGAACTCCATACAATATGTACGTAGAATTTATTTCTATAGTTCTTAGTAAATGCCATTATTTACGATGCTGTTCAAATTCGTGGAAGATATTTCGCGTACCGAAGCTATTAGTTACTGCTAGGCGGATTTTATTCAGACAATTGAACAATAAAAATTTTAAAAGCAAATAATGTGTTATTTATTTTTATTTATATTTTTAACTTAAACTCACATAATATTTTTAATATATTAAAACAAATTAATTTGCTTATATTATGGCTAGGATCCCTATATACTCGTCATATTTACAATATTACGGAAGCTCTGAAACGGTACGATTTATTCAAAAATATTCATAAATTATAGCGGAAAATATGTCTAGATATTCCACTTTTATTCGATTCCTCTTTCTATTAATGTAAATCCAATAAAAATCCGAACAGCAGTTTCTGAGATTAGCCCAAAGAAATACAAAGTCGACGACGAACTTTAATTTATTATAATATGCAGGAATTAATGCTAAATAAAAAAAAGGTTTTAGAAATAAAGGAAAAATAAACGAAATATTACCTTAACTCTAAGAGAAAATCGCGTGTCCTTGGCCAAGGTTTAGGGGTTTCTACACAAATTATGTGAAACCGTCACGCGATTGTTACCGCTGGCACTCGCGAAAGGATTGTGTTATAGCGTAAATTTTTAGAGACCTGACCAAATGGGATGTAAATCAAGATAACCACTAAGTTCTTATATAATAGCTATATATCTTTATAGTTAAACTAACTCGCTTAAAGTAATTTTAACTAAATTAAATTGCTTTAAGCATCTGAATTAAGCTAAAATTTTAATTTTAAAAATTGCAAAAAAAAAAATTAAAAGTTGCTTCAAACAATTCAGTAACGCTACATACTATCACTAAATAATATAAATTTTTAGTTTGTTCGGGCTAATTTCAGAAACTGCTGTATGGATTTTCGTATGGTTTTCACCTATAGAAATGGGAATATTACAATTTAATTAATATGTAACTATGATTTATAAAATAAACTAGCAATTTTGATATTTGTAAATTTATTCAAAAAAAAAATGTCCTTTCAGAGAACGTCTGTAATATTATAAATTGGAAGGGCATCTAGGCCACAAATAAAATACAGGATATAAAAAAATCTTAAAATATTTATGAAAGAAGCAATTTTATATTATATATTGTACGTAACACATGAAAAAGGTATTTAGTTAATGAGTTCTATTAAAAAACATATCAAGATTTCATAAAGCCGTATTGAGATAATTTTTGTGCAGGCTTATGAAACAATCACTAACTCACCCTAAGTTAAATTTTCGCGAGATTCACAGCGGAAATTGAAAATAAAGTATTCAACTATGTGTCTAATACCTGAACGTAACAATGCATTAAGGAAAGAAATTATTTTATTCATTTTTAAACTGGCAAGCATTTCGACTTTATTTTAAAGATTAAAATAAGAAATAATTTTGTTTGGTAAAATTTCCAGATATAACGCTATGAATTCACCATGATTTTCTAAAGGAATGGGTTCAATGTGAACGATGAAGTAACTACTGTGCGCTTCCAAATGTTAAACTTTCCTATCCTACCTAGTTATCAAGAGAGAAACGCATATTAATAAAAATCTTGCATCAGGAAATTCGCATTGATGATTGATTACAACAAACATGGCATTGTATTTAAAATTAGTATATTTAAAAACAAACATTATATTTCTGTGAAATCACTCAATAATACCAAGGCGTACAATTTACAACTAAAAATGAGCAAATATATAAAAAAATCATATTAAACATTAAGAAGATAAAGTGAATAAAGCAGAGGCTCACTTACTTAGTTTAAGACGTACACAAACCGAAGTGCCTAGATAGCACTTTAAATTTAAGGTCTAAGCTTGCATACACTAAGAGAAATCTCGTTGTTACACTTAAGAGATATATGTATGTTATTTCCTGTGTACTACAAGAATGAATATTATAAGCCTAATGCCTAAGAGGTAGTAACTATGAGAAAAAAATTAAAGTTACGACACTATAACAAATGTTGTTGCAATAAAATAAATTTGACGACACGTGTGGCTCAGTGTGTAGTGACCCTACTTGCTGTGCCAGCGGTCGCGGGTTCGAGTCCCGCTGGGGGCATTGATTGTGTGATGAGGACGAATGTTTATACTCCAGTCATGGGTGTTTATATTTATAATATGTATGTATTTAAAGTTCATATATGTGTAGTGTATCAACTATCTGGTATCCATAACACAAGCCTCGTAGCTTACCATGGAACTAGATGGTGTTGTGTGTTAATGTCCCAACATGGTTATTTATTTATTTATTTAATAATGATTTTAAATACAGACATTGTAATTTCTTCATAAAAGCTCTTTTACATTATAATAAATATAAATAACTAATAAAATTCAGAGATAATGTAACTTTTAATAATTTTAAGAATTTAATTCAATTTTTTTTGGTTCCATGGCTTCTTGAATAATTTTAAAAAACCATCTGACTTTCAGAGAAATTGACAGACGTTTTATTACATCTTTACAATATTAGTGTACATAGATTATTAGTAGGTACGAATAGTTAAACCAAGAATTAATTTATTTAAAATAAATTGAATACACATTTTCAAGCACAAGCTCACGTCTCATATGATTTATTTGGGTCTATTGCGGTTTCACTCTACAGGAGCGTCTATACTGGAGCAATATATATAAACAATTTTTGTATTACTTAAAAAATAATAGTTATATTACATTATTTTAGCAAATACATCAAATAATACCTATATTTCTAGTTTTCAATTTATTTATACTACAGGATTTTATCACGGAGAACTATAGTATGTGCTCTACGATAACAATGAGCAGTGCCGCGGCACGATTGTCGACATCGCTTCCTATCTACATAGTGCTCGCTTATAACCTCGTGAACTAATACGTAACGTTTGTAAGCTTCTATAGATATTTGAAGTAAAAGAGAATTTGAGAGAGACAATGAATTTAATTTGCACGTACTAGCATATTGTGAATTTGATTTACATTCGAGGTTTACCGCTAAAGGTTGAATGTATATTAGGTACTATTATTTATTTGAATCATATTTAAATGTAATTGTGATTGTACAAATGTTGGTATGTATACGCCTCGTCGGGTTACCTATGTAAAGCTCCTGCTAACCTCCTATTTCACTTTGCTTTCCGTCTTCCGCACCTGTGTATGAAGATTTGCATCAAACAACGGTTTCCTCCATCTAAGCCGTGCTTTCTTGGCTGTGCATATATTCATTTGAATTTATTCATATTGCAATTTAGTTTCTACTCTCATATAGTTAAATGTATATTATATAATGTTAATAGAAATTATAGAATTTTCTATTGAAATGCAAATGTTTCCTTGCGGGCTTATCTTAAGTGGCTTAGAAGATGTAAGCTACAGTAACCTCTAGGTATAGTGAATGCAATTTTCTTATCATACTACCAATATAACGAAACATGGTTTCTGTATAGAGCTTTAATTTAGATTTTAAATCAACTTAAGGCGAAGTTACTTGATTTATCAAGTCATAATGACTTTGCAGCATGAGGTTTCATAGTTAAGCAAAGTTTGTGCTTACCTTTAATATACTGAGAGATAGTTTATACTTGTGTCTGAGTATTTAAAACTATATAATCGTACGATGTATTAAATTGCTGTATCAAATATTGCATATCTCTTCTCTGATCTTATTTGTAAAAAAATATTTTTACTACAATTTTACTAACTTACAATAGGTATATTATTTTTATTTAAATAATAAGTTTTTGCTCTTTAATTTTATATTTAAATAAGTAGAAAAAATAAAACAAAAATAGTATTAAGGGTTTGGGGTTTGATACCGGATATAGGAACTGGTTACTTGCAAATTAGAACAGTTCGTGTACACTCGTAGTTCACGCACAGTCATACCTTATTTGCATATTTGAGTATTATATTTAATCACTAGCGACTCACCCTCACTGCGCGAGGTTTTAGTATAGATTTATCAGAGATGAAATTTTTCCCGCAGTAAAAAGTATCCAATAATAATAATATGTTGACCCGGATAACCAGCTATCATCATACCAAATTTCACCAAAATCTGTCCAGTGCGGTTTTCGTGATGCCCTCCCAGACAGACAGACAAAAAATCTAAAAACTATAGATTCTGCCTCTGTATCGATACTAATTATTATTTTTATAATATCTTCCAAAAATTATTTCATGTACAGATTCAACTTAGACTTTTATTATACGATCGATCGATCAGTCGGTCGATTAATCGGTCGACCAGTCGTTCGATCAATTGATCGATCAATCGATTTGTATCATTTCAATGGTTGTTTTCATTTTAAGATGAGGGTGTGTCACAGGTAATTACCAACCCCCGATTACTTAATGTAGCCAAAAATATTTTTGATTTAAAAAAAACCTTTTTTAAGTATTTAACTGTTTCGCTAATTAAGCGTCAATACAATATCATTAATGCTGATTTTTAAGTCAACTCGACCCTGATAATTTTTTACTCTCTTAGGGGACGAATTTATAATAATCTGATTGATAACACGTATTACTTATTTTTTATTCTGAATACTTAATTTTAACCACCCATTTTACCACCCATTTTTACCCTCTTACGAGATAAATTTCAAAAATCTAGTAAGTCTTTATTTAATTGAATTGAAGATCTTCGATACCAAATTTCATAGAAACTTTCATCCTCTATTCTACCGATTCGACGAGAATCTTAAGATTGAATTTTCATAAAAAAGTGATACTATAAACTTTTTCTCTAACCAAGTATATATCAATTTTTACATTTCTTACGTCAAAAATGACGAAGTTTTATACAAATTTTCATCCCTTATTAAAATAACGGTTAAGCCCTTAGGGGATGAATTTCCAAAAATCCCTTCTTAGTACACACATACGTCATTCAAGGAATATTTGTGCAAAATTTCATACTTTTGAACCCAGCGGTTTAAGCTATGCGTTGATTGATCAGTGTATATATTTATATATATATATATATATATATATATATATATATATATATATATATATATATATATATATAATATATATATATATATATATATAAAAGATATAAGTAATACTTCTTACATATTTTTTCCAATCATCAATATTATGTATTGAATTAAATATAACATAGTAAAAAAGTATTATTCTAAATATACATAATGTGGTAGGTATATAAATATAACAATATATTGTTTGCAAAACAAATGCTCAAACTAACTTTATGTTGTGTAGACTTATTTGGTGCATAAAAACAAATAAAACATTGTTAGAAACTTGGCAAACGCTTAACAAGATATGAAATATTGCTTAAGATTATCTTGATACATATACGGTTTAAAATTTAATTTAATACTGTCACATCTCAAATAGGGTTTTCTAGAGTTTTCATTTAAGCTAAAATTAATTTAAAAAAAAATCAAACGAAGTAAATGTAAACTATGAATAAATCTATGGTTTATAAAAAACAGAGACTAAACACTCATAACCTATGTATATTAACTGTTTATATAAGTAAGTATTAATATTTGGTCACTGTGGAACTTGAGCTTTCGTAAAATAATTGGAATTACTTCAGCAAAAACCTCTTCATAGAGTTTCCTTTTAGATAGGATACAGATATTTACTCTGTCTCTGCTGAAAATATTTGCTTATACTCGTATATTTGTTAAAATAGAAAGGTATATTATTTTATTATTAAAGTGTTATTTTAATTATTTTCAACTATGAAACATTTTCAATACTAAAGGAACCTGTTAGCAATAATCCTAGTAATTATTTTCATTTGAATATCATTTCATTCTGATAGTAATCTCCACAAATTGAAATAGATTATATCAATAGCAAACTTTCTATAAACTCATTGTACTGTTTAAAATTAACTTCCTATCTAAATACAACGCTTAAATTGAGGAAAACTCTAAAAGCAAGTTATACGATCCTTTATAAGTAACACTATATTTATGAGTTCCTTCAACAAAGAGCATCGAGACACAAAAGTCAATATTTCATGAAATGTAAAATTTTAAGCGCGTATCACATTAATAGTCATTTATAATTATACTAGCGACTCACCCTCACTCCTCTCGGGTTCTTCCCTAGTTACGTTTTATCGTTTAGTATAGATTTCTCAGAGATAAGATATTTTCCCGCTGTAAAAAGTATCCTATATGTTGACCCGGATAACTACTAGCTATCATTTTATCAAATTTCATCAAAAAATATTTACAAAACTGAACAAACACCTTGAAATTTAATACAAAGTATGTACATATATAAAATTTTGTAAATAATTGTGTGTAACAAACCGACAGATGTTACAGGGGTTACATTATTTCCTTGGTACGATACCCTAAAAATTGATAGATGAAATGCAAATGCTATTGCGCATACTATCTATGCTTTAAAGCTGGCTTTAATTGATTATCGATCGATGCTTATATTATAAAAGAGATACTCGTCGTTCGATGCTCATAATTCTCGTCAGCTTTGCGTTGTGCATGGTTGCACCGTGAATTTTGACTCAATTGCCTTTAGCCCGTGTTCGGCAATCATCTTGTTAAATTCAAGTATTAATCTATACCAGCTAATACTTAGAAATAAAATTAATCTATTTATGAGTGATTCAAGCTTCGTACAAAGTTCTTATAATTACAAGTATGACAAAATAAACTACCTTTTTTAATATTTTACTATTTAAACTATATCTAATCGCGGTGAGTGATGTTTTTATGAACATCTCTTGGTTTTTCTATAGTAATTAGGTTGATCAGCACAAAATTCAAATAATGTCATACTTAAATTTATTATAATAAGTCATTTTATTTGATTTTAAAAGAAAGTTATAACGTATATATTATTTTTAGCTCTGTAATAAATACTTGTAAATCAAGTGCATACTCGTATCTTGTTTTAGTACGTATTTGCTAAAGCTAGTAGGTTATGTCGCTCAGTTATGTGCAACATATTTCACTGCATGTTGTCATTAGTCACTGTGAGGCGAGCAGACGGACTGCTACCGCCTTCACTCGAGGACCTGACTAACGATCGCATTAGACGTACACACTTACATTTAATTCAAATATTTCAAGATCACACCGTGCTCGAGAGATTTTCTACCTTTCACATTTTATGTTAACTAATTTTTTATTTAATTTAGATGCCAATTACCTACTTGTATATATTCATTCATTTTAACATTATTTATATATGGAAGTAAAAGTCTAGTTAATTCTATCGTTTACTAAACAGCTTCAATGCTTCAAAGGCCAAAATTGTATATAGAATTCATAATGTATTCAGCCCTTCTTAACGTCCCACTGCTGGGCACGGGCCTCCCTTCAATATGAGGGGGATCAGGCCATAGTCCACCACGCTGGCCAAGCGCGGGTTGGCGGACATCACATGTCTTTCGAAAACTTGCTAGGTTCTCTCAGACATGCAGGTTTCCTCACGATGTTTTCCTTCACCGTAAGACAAGTGGTAATCATGTTGAAAATAATTCGCACATGAAAATATCAGAGGTGCAAGACCCCGGATTTGAACCCGCTTCACTCGGTTACCCATGCGAGCGCGTCACCACTGGGCTACCACTGCCTCAAATTCATAATATATACTTCAAATTTAAAAACCATTTAGATACTTCAACAAAGAACGAAGAAAGGTATATAACAGTGAGAAACTGTTAAAAAGTGATGTTGTTGCATTTGTAGGGTAATTGGGCGAGTCCCTTGCGTTTCCGTTCATTAGCCGCGGAAATGTTGCGGGCAAATGGCAATTGCCGGCATTTTCACAGCGTGGCGGGCACGGGCGAGATGATCTACTATCATTGGACACGTTTTCTTGTAACAAGTTAATAACCATATCCGGTACCATATAGATTACATAGGATTATATTACTTGGTCATGGAAATTTTATAAATTGTAAACGTTTTTGCTAAACGTTAATTTAATATTGAATATTATTATTTGAGCAAATATTCACCTAAGGTTTTATCTTTCATTATGAACATTAAATTACATATAACAATGAAATAATTATTAAATGCATATACAACTAGTTTGAATTACAAGAGAGCTACAAAACCGCTATTGTGCACCACTGTCGTGTGGTCGACTTCTGACGCGTTCGAAACAATAATTGTCGTGTAGTTACGAGCCACGCAGATGCCGCCGTTTAATTAAAAGTTTGAGCTATAGTTACCCTTCAGTATTATTGGACTCTTCCATAACCTATCCCTTGAAATGGGCCGTAAGCTTTTACAACACGTTTGTAGGTAATATTTCCTAATACCGATATCTGTGGTTTTAGTATTCGTGTAAAGTGATTAATTGCTTTAGAGCTACGAGTATAACTCGAATAACTGTGACTCACATATTCTGCAAGACTATGTTTTGATGATTTATTAGTAAGTGTAACGTTTTAATGATCGAGCGAGTGTCGTACTTTGATTTTAAGCTTAGACAGCTTACAATTTTCCTAAAGAGATATTTCTTTCAGTTTGTATTGAGTTCAAAGTTGTTAAATATTATTCCAATATTTATGTTTAGAATTACAAGTAATTTTTAGAATTCTTGTTTTTTTTTTGTTATCGTGCTTCACTCGAATACTGCTGGATTTGAACAGGATTTGAATTGTACTTGTAGATGTATAGAAAATGTAATAAATTATTAAAATAAAGATACATAGATAAAAGATTATTATATATATATATATATATTATATATATATATATATATATATATATATATATATATATATATATATATATATATATATATATAATTTGTTTTTGTTGTTCAAGTTGTTCAATATTTTATGTAAAGAAGGAATGTTTAGTGGATCTACATATAAGCTCAATAAATTACACAGTAGTCGGTATAGCTATAATATGTAGATTGTTGAGCATAATTACGAATAATTAAATCTAAAATTCACCGCCGTTGGACGTTATGTTACCTGACAATCCAATTAATAAGCAAACCTCCCGTATTCACAATGGATATAACTTTTTTGAATAACGGCAAATTGCCTATTCAAATAAAATATTCATATTAAATCATTTTCATACGTGATTGCGGCACAGTAGCGGATAAGTCAACGTATTTTATTATAGTAGACTGAGTAGAATCACGATGAATTTTAAACGTAATCTTACTAAGTCGAAATAGTACTATAGGTAAATATAAAAGTTTGTATGTGTATGTATTTGATCATAGATAGACTATTTGCGGACGTAACAGAGGCTACTGGCTGGTGTTTAGGGACGCACTCGAGCGGAAGGAAGGTGAGTTGCTAGTAATAGATAATAATCTGATTAAGTTTGTCTTTTTGTACGTGTAAATAAACAAATAACCTAAATCATTTAATTACTTAAATGTTGAGTAATATTCTTGTGTTTTATTCTGAACATCGTAAACGCAATTTCCCCTCCGACATTAACAACATTCTTATGTACATAACGTTCAAGCTAATCAAGCTTAGCTAGTATGGAAACAATAATTTACATTTAAAAAAGTCATCTCATAACGTTTTGAAAAAAAAACCGACTAGCGACATACCCTATCTGTTACTCCGGTCATATTCTATCTGTATACTTATTTTTATATAAATCCGTATAACCGTCTGAGTACTGTATTTTGCCTGCGGTTGTACTTATAATAAAAAATATCCGTAAAATATATATGTATTATTTATTTTTCCTTTATAATGTTTAAATAAAATGATTTAATATATTTTATATAGTATATAAAAGGGAGCTAATGTATAAATAACGAAATAAGAATCAAATTGTGTAGTGAGTTGGAGTAATGGCAGTGATCGCTCGGTCGCGTAGCCTTAATTTCCCACTAGATTACCTCAATGACGGTAAGAAGTCAACCGCAACTTTTGAGATGTTTCTACTTCATTCGTTTGATTTTTAACTTTGTTATTTTCTTTTGTTTTAGAAAATAAGTAATATCATATTTAGGGTTCCGTAGTAAGAAGATAAAACAAATGACGTAACTATATAAGCTTTATAATTACGTCGTGTCAGTCTGTCTGTACAGTCATTTTACTCAGTGACTTTTGGCACTGTATACATGTATATAGTTGGAATTTTGTACTGTTAAAGTTTTAGTAAAATCAACCTAAAACATCAGTTAAAATATAATACAATTTTAATATGTTTTAGTACGGAATCCTCGATACCTCGTTAAACTTAATCTATTTTACTAGAAAAAACATTAACACATATTTATTATAAGCACATAAATTCAATTAATTTTTTAAAAGATGACATATCATGTCTAGTATCGAAACTGAATGGCATGAATCGCTGGATTAATGTAGGCTTGACTTTGATAGGTACTTTGTCTCAAAATAAGAGTATAATAAAAATCTAATATATAAATATCTCGTGTCGCGATGTTTGTGGTTGCACTCCTCCGAAACAGCTCGACCGATTTTAATGACGTTTTTTTTGTATATTTGGTAGATATAAGAATAGGTCGTAAAGTATTTTACACCCTCAAGCCCCAATACCCCTCCCCCCCCCCTCCCTCCCCCCCACATACACACATTTTTAAATAACTAAGAGTAAGCGCGAACCCGAGCGGAGCGAGGTAGAGTCGCTAGAATTATTATATAATTACCTGGATATTCCATGAAAATAAGCAAGAAAAAGTTAAATTTATGTATTTATATAACAACAAACATGCATTACCTTATCATAACAGTCATATTAAAAGTTCTTTCTTTCTATACCACCTGCGTCTCGCACAAAACGGCGTAATTCTACAGATTACGTACAGTTTAGTTTATTATAAATCTAAACCTTTAAATATCTATTTATTTATGCTATTGTATACATAAATATTTATTAAGCTTTTTCATGCAAAAAATACAACTTTAGATACTCTCTTGTTCAACTGTAACTGGTACTTTTTGCTTTCTGGTAAATGCATATCTAAATATTTTATTCCCAGTTGTATGCATTACCTGAACAAGCGCCCGAGCGAACAAAAACTGCTTTGTAGCCTGTGATAAATGTTCAACTTTTTCTTTCTCTTAACTCTAATACATAGTTCCATCTGGAATTTACGGAAATTTTATTGTATATTTTTTGCACAATCATATTTTTATTCAACACTAGCAACAACATACGTTTGTTAAACAGTAACTATAAAGCTTTATTTATTTATAGGAAGTGAGCCGATTCGATATCTCTTTGACTTTGGCAATATAAACAAAAACTTCAATATTTCTGACAAAAATGATCTTCCATACAAACTTTCATTCACTATTTAACCCATCAAGCGGATTAATTTTCGGTCTATTCTAGTTTATACGGTATATGCTATGCCTTTGTCATTAGTATGAAGTATTTGATTTTTATTCATTCCTACTATGATGCCTGATTTATTATTATTATTCCAAAATATTAACCACGCTAAAATGCCCTTTGTATTTTTTGTTGTTTTTGCAACGCAATTCAGAAGACAGCCAAGCTTCTAAAAACTTTTAGTACTTACAGCAAATATCTCGCAATCATCATTTTTTTAAACTATGAAATGTAAAACTTTGAACCCCTTACAATTTACCTACTTCTAATAAATGATGTTTTTATTAATATAAGCATTTATCATAGTAGGGTGATATATACAATATATGGGGAATATATTATATGCCTCCGAGCTGTTTTTATTAGTAATTAGAGTCAATAAGTAATTTTTTTTTATATTGTACAATGTAGATGTAGCGGAGAGTATTTTTTTTTCTTTTATAAATGTTTGAAGTTACATAAACAATATGAACAAAAATAACAATATGATTTTTTAAATAATTTTAATAAATTATTATCGATATTAATATTATAAAGAGGCAAAGTTTCTTTGTTTGCTTGTTTTTTTGTTTAAACGCGCTAATCTCAGGAACTTCTAATCTGATTTGAAAAATTCTTTTTGTATTAGATAGCCCGTTTATTGAGGAAAGCTATCTGCTATATATCAACGTGCTACTATCTAGGGGAGCGGGGCAGTAATCATAAATGTCAACAAACCTGGCAGACCTCCATACATTTGTCTGCCTCTTTATAAAATTAGTATAGATGGTGACGAACCCGAGCGAAGCGACATAGAGTCGCTAGTATACTAATATTATTAAAAACTTATATCATAAAAATCTTATATGTCTATTTTACTTTTTAGTTAATTAACGTCATTCTGATAAATGTTCTGCCATTTTTCTCTTTTCAGGTCGTTAAGAACACTGAACTAAAAAATATTTTCACTAACAAACATTTTTAAAAAATTCAGATTTCTTTTTCTTATATTCGTGATTTTTTTTTAATTTCAATTGGCTGTGTAGTGTGTCAGAGAATAAAGAGCGTTCAAAAACAACACAAAAAACTATGTCAAACTGAAGACACCAATTAAAAGTGAAAGAGAATTTATTACATTGCTGATTAAATCTATGGAATAAATACAATATATATGTGTAATGGAAAACAAAGCTTGGATCAAAGTGTGGAAGTTGAATCTAATTAGAATAAATTTATTTCATTGCCAGTGAGAAAGCAGTTAATCGGCACGCACTAATTTATGTGAGCCGCTTCTGAACAGATGATTAGAACACTCCAAAGTTCATGCGGCCAATGAATTCTATCGAGATTGCCCTACATTAGTAATTATTTTTATAGTTAAAAAGCTATCATTCTTACACAATTCTTACATTATCATTCCAAAAGATATATAGCATAACTATTTTTTATTTCAATAATATATTATTTTGACTAAACTGCCTCGACAGTCTAGTAAAATATGCTAAAATAAAGCATCCACTTCAAAAAAGGTTTTATGAAGTTTTATTAGTAGTATTAAGTATTAGCGCAATCTTCTGGCAACTCTTATTATTAACACTATCCCATGTTATATTCAAATCCGTGTAAACGATGATGACATTACGAAAAACAAAAGTTGAGTTTGGACATATATAATTCAAATACAAAACTATTAATAAAATAGGTAACAATCAATTATCAAATCAAATAAGTTTATGAGTACCTAAATATAAACTTTAATTTATTATTAATTAACTTTAATTTAATATTAATTTGACGACATGTTTGGCTCAGTTTGTAGTGACCCTACTTGCTGTGCCAGCGGTCGCGGGTTCGAATCCCGCAGGGGGCATTCATTTGTGTGATAAACACGAATGTTTGTACTCCAGTCATGGGTGTTTATATTTATAATATGTATGTATTTAAAGTTATATATATGTAGTGTATCAACTATCTGGTATCGATAACACAAGCCTCGTAGCTTACCATGGAACTAGATAGTGCTGTGTGTTAATGACCCAATATATTTATTATTTTTTTCTTTTAAATCTAGTATTGTGCATGCCATGATTGTCTGTAAGTGGAAAAGCATTTTATCAATGTACTAATAGCATATTTTAAATTATCATGTAATAGTGTATTTTCTGTAGACGATCCTAAATAAATCTATACTAATATTATAAATGTGAAAGTTTGTGAGTTCGGATGTTTGTTACTCTTTCACGCCAGAACGGCTCAACGTATCTGGATGAAATTTGGCACAGAGATAGATTATGGTCTGAAAATATTTTTATCCCGGAAAAATATACGGTTCCCGAGAGATAGATTTGTTTTTATTTTTCTCGAGGCGAACCCGAGCGAAACGAGGTTAGCCACTTAATAAATAAATAACAAAAAAATATCATTAATATAATTAGCTAGTTTAGTATTAGTTCTATTATATACTTCATATATACGAGTATATATAGTGTATTTTATTATATTGTATGTATACATTTTCAAAAGCAAACAAAATTAAGTTATTCCCGTGAGGGTGAAAGTATAAGTTTCAGGCTTTGAAAATTTATACATACAAATTAAATTATAAACACTTAACATTTGCGAGAACTTTTATCATTTGCCTTTAAAATTATTTCATTTTACAGAGTGCTCATCATAAACTAAAATAGATAAAGTATTTCAAAGATTGCAGCGACTTTGCAGAAATATCAAATTTTCGTCTTTAAAAAAAATGGTAAGTCTATATTGTTACTACATATGATGTTCTCCTGATCGATTCCGACCACGGCGGTCAATCTCATTGAGACCAGCCAACTGCGCAGGAGATATTATACTGCACAAGTGTACGCGCAAACACAACGTGCACTCTCTATTCTTGTCACTCTCATACTCCGGTGGGACGACTGCTCGACACGACCAGTGAGAGTTAACCTTCCTGTACTCGCGCATTGGTCTGTGAGACCGACGAAACACATTTTCGTAATTATTTTTATGCACAAAAATCGTAAGAAGTCGAGTTCCTTGCTAGCTGCTGGATTTGTTACTAACTTCATTTTAGAGCACACCGCCCGTTCGTGCGAAGCTCACGTGTTATAGTATTTGGCGCCAATCGGTCCGTAAGACCGACGCGAGTATATGTGCAACTTTTTGTGTAAGTATTAATGTAATATATTTAGTGCGTTTATATATTTTTTACACACTTTTAACACTTTATGACGTATATTTAGTAAAATGTATGTATGTTTGTTGCTTTATATTGTATTTTGACCGAATATATTAGAGTTATTCTTTTGAGATTACACTTTATATCAAAATGTACGATGATCAAATTGATTGATAGATTGCTTCTGGATGAATTAAGTTCTAGTTCTAGCTATGAAGACAAGAATAACAGTGAGGTGGAAGACTATGTGGAGGTACAAAAAGAGACATAGATACGACACTGAGCAAGAGGACGACAATGAATACGGTGGACAAAATGTGTGAGACTTACAACGTTGTACGTGGTACAAACAGATGGCTAATGGTGGTACTTTATAGCCTGATGAATATAGCGGGTATAAATACGTTTATAATATACCTACACAACAACCCTACCAAGGAAATTAGCCGTAGGATCTTTAGAAGCCTGAGCATATGATCTTATCAATCGGCAACTTAGACGTCTGGCTCTCACTACATCCTTGCCGAGAACCATAAGGCTCAGGCTCGCCGAAATATGTATATAAGATGGACCCGAGTCTTTAGCAACATCTAACAATAATAAAATTCGTCGTTGTGGATACTGCTCATCCAAAAAAAACCATAAGACACGATACAAATGCGCCACCTGCAAAAAATACTTTTGTTTGGAACATGCTGTAACCGTACGCCCTGATTGTTATGGCGAGAGTCAAAACTAAGCCAAACATAGATAAATATGTCCTTTGATATGTTGTTTATTACTATTTAGAAGTTTATTTCGTTTTTAAAAAGAAGTACAGATTTTATTTTCGTTTTCCTAGTATTTAAGATAAAAATCTTAAATTCGAAGACTGATTTGTGATAGACTGAAAGTCAGTAAAATAATTAATAAATGAAGTATTATTCATACTATTTTGTTTCATTAGATACTAAACTTTGAATTATTAATAATATTTTTTGGGCTTCATAGAAAAAAAATATGTTGTAGGCGTACGAACTATCGGTCTGTAACACCGTGCGCGAGTATAGGTGTTACAAAAATTGGCGCGAGTATAGGAAGGTTAAGGCGCAGGACCGACGGCTTTACGTGCTCTCCGAGGCACGTAGGTGAAACACCGCCGACTTCCCAACTTCGGGCTATTATTGAGGCTTACTATACAGAAAGACTGAATAACTAAACTTTTCCCGACCCGGGACTCGAACCCAGGACCTCCGGGTGTGCAGCCGTACATGCTAGCCACTACACCACCGAGGCAATTACTACATATATTAAAGTAATAGATGATAGAACCATATTAATGCAGTTGTCATGTTACTGATACCTAATGAAAATATAAGCAATTGAAAAGCGACAGATAACACTGTGTATTAAAGATTAAATAAAAAAGCTTAGATTTTTTTAGTCATACATTTTGCTGCAGTTAAAATTCTCTCTTCATTTCCAAGATACATTATGCAGACAGCTAGTAGCAAAATTAAAGTAACAACGTTATATTGCTTAACTAGCATTGCCCGCGGCTCCGCCCGCATTCAGATGACCAAGAACTAAATTTTAAGGTTTTACATATTAGTATACTGTTACAATTCAGTTTTTGTATTTTTTCTCAGAAATGAGATATTTTCCCGAGGTAAAAAGTATCCTATATGTTGACCCGGCTAACCCGCTATCACCATACAAAAATTCATTAAAAACCCTCCAGTGGTTTTTCTGTGATGCGGTAACAGACAGACAGATAGACAGACAAAAATTCTAAAAACTATAGATTCGGCCTCTGTATCGATAATAATGTTTGTTTCAATAAGATTTTCATAAAAAATATTTAATGGACAGATTCAGCTTAGTTTCAATTTTATTATAGGTATGTATAGATATATTGCTATCCTTTTATTCTGAACAATGATACTTGTAACAATACTTTATATGAGAATTAATATATTTAAGACCAAAATAAAAGTCGTTACGATAAAACACCCATTTCATAAAAGGTTTTATGAAGTAGAAGCACTCGAAAAGAAACCTTTGAATATTTGCATGAAGCAGGTTCCATTGTATTAAGAACATCGAACGTTTGCATCAAAAGTTCTCCTCAATATTACTTACACATTTAGAAAGATTTTCATATTTGTTTGTCAACTTGAGGATTGGTTTTATATTTTAGCCGTAATGTTTTTATTTCATAGCAAGCATTAAGCTACACGTAAACAAAAGCATATTTCAAAAACCACACAATATATACCACCTCTAAACTCTAAGCCTATTGCCACTCATCTATACAGCTTTAAAATTATTTTTTTGCCATATTTTAAGTACAAAATTCCTATATATGATATACAAGTGCGAGTCCTTTTATTACGACCTAGCGACTCACCCTCGCTCCGTTTGTGTTCATCTCAGGTTTTATCGGTTGCTATACCTAGATTTCACAGAGATGAGATATATTTCCGCACTAAAAAGTATCCTAAATATTAACCCGGACAACCAGCTATCACCATACCACATTTCATCAAAATCCGTCAAGTGGTTTTCTCATGATGCGTTCCCAGACAAACAGATACACAGATAGAAATACAGACAGACAAAAATTCTTAAAACCATAGATTCAGCCTCTGTATTGATAATCAATACTATTTCAATAAGATTTTAGAAAAATATTTAAAACACAGATTCGGCTCATTTAGAAATTTATTATATGTGTAGATTAGGAGTAATTTTTCTACTTACTTTATTGGGTAAAATAACTACCTAAGTAAATTCATTTCATCGACATCATAAATAAGTTGTATTTAATATAATTTAATACAATAGTAAATACCTACCTATTATTTCTCTAAAATACTATAAATTTAAACAAAATTAGTTTTGTGGCCGCTGAAGTATCGGTCGCGTGGTTGCGACAAAGATAACTCAGCAACAAGTTACTTGAATTAATATATTTTTTTATTTAATCTATCTCATTTATAATTTAAAGATCCAAAAGGTATGCGCGGTTATGTACCGAAATTTGTCACTTCCTTATTTTTAATATAGTAAAAATAGAATTTAACTTTGCACTAAATTTCCGATCCATTTTTTTTATAAAATAAAAAAAAAAGTTGATAAAAAAAATGTCTATTTTTACTGTAGTATTTTCGTAATATACTTTTAATACTGTCTAACAGGTTTTAAAAGATATCTAGCAGCTAACGAGTAGCGACGACGTATGGGAGGACAGACCTAACGAAATTATAACGATTCGGGTATTGTTTTTAGCTAGCCCTAATAACGGAACTCTAAAAATTGGTCAAGTGAAGGAAAGAAGTACAGACTCGTGTGAAGGAGATTTTTTGTATATTTAATTTAATATCGTTTATATGTTTTTGTAAATAATAAGAAAAACTTTTAGTACTCCAAACTCTTTTACAATATTACTAGCAGAACCCGTGGTTTCGCTCACGCTAAAACCACAAAAAAATCTCTAAAAAGGTAGTTTCATTCAAACTTTTATACCCTCTTTCACCCCCCTAAAGGATAAATTTTGCAAAATGCGAAAACTCGTATTCATTTAATTTTATTGAAGAGTATAGGTATATACCAAATTTCGAGTAATTCTAAAAAAAAATATGTTTTTTGAATTGTACTATAACGTGTTTTCCCTAGGGAAAGAGATGATCTCCCGCGGTAAAGGTAACCTATGTCACTCTCTAAAGCCTAGTTCGCATTAAGCTAGTATTTTAGTCTAGTAGCGAGTAATTTAGTAACTAAACGTGTCTGAACACTAAAAATTTAGTCGATTAGTTTAGTAAGTAATTTAGTCGAGTCAATCCATTTTATTCTATTTTTTTGGGCGAGTAGCAGCCCCCACCACGCGTCCGAGCTCATTGGTTCACCGGCTAAACAAGTACGAACCTGTCGAATTAGTCGAGTTCATTAGTTGCCGCCATAATGTCGTTTCGCTGGAGCGAAGAAATGACTTTTAAATTTGTTTCGAAATATGTTGAACACGAATGCTTGTGGAATATTAGGTCCTTGCATTATAAAAACAAGCATATGAAACATTCCGCATATTTCGATCCATTTTCGTACCCATAGCTTCTTTTTATTAATCACACAAATTTCCTCATCCACCTCTTCTAAAATAGCCGTTACGATCAGCTTAATCAGTTTATTTACTTTATTGCGTTGTAGGCTGTTCATCTTGCAAAACACCACTCACTTGTAAACTGTACTCGGCCAAAGTGCGAACGATTTTTGGTGAGTAGCGAGTAATTTAGCTACTAAATTACTCGCTACTAGACTAAAATACTAGCTTAATGCGGACTAGGCTTAACCCTCCAACTATCTCCACACAAAAAATCACGCCAATTCGTTACTTCGTTTTGACGTGAAAGAAGGACAAACAAACAAACAAACAAACAAACAAACAAACAAACAAACAAACAAACAAACAAACAAACAAACAAACAAACAAACAAACAAACAAACAAACACACTTTCACATTTATAATATTAGTATGGGTGTACTCATATTATAATATATTTGACAAAACATTTTAAATTTTCAAAAACAAACTTACAAAAATTCATTGTCTAATTTTTCGGAAAAAAAATTCTATGTATAGATAGTTCTATATATGTCCATATTTTTAATAAGTACGTATAAAAAAAACAGTCATTTAAATTAGCACGAAAAATATGTAAAGTAATAAATAAATTGCAAATATGGTAGCAGAATTTTGCTTCAATGAGGTAATGCTTCTGGGAAATCAAGACGAGCGATTAAGCCATTTATATCTCTGACAACATCGTTATAATAAGATCTCTTAAGTATTAACTTATTTAAAAGCTCAAATGAACATCGCTTTCTTTTGTGAAATAGAAATGAAGAAAGCTGATTTTTGAATAATTTTAATTATAAAAAAGTTTAATATTTTGTTATTTTTATAATAATTTTAAAGTAAATAGCAGTAATTTGCATTCCTTCCTTTTTTGCTCCTTACAAAGCTTTATTTTTCAAACTCTTTAATGTTTTTTTTGTTTTAGTTAAAGGACTCATATTATTTTAATGCAACAAATACAATTATTGATATACTTCGTGCCTTAGAGTGGGGACTCGAGTACTAAAATGAGGGGTCATTTTAGTACTCGTGTTACGACGGTCTTAAAATCAAAAGACAAATTATAAAAGAGATTGCCAGTATACCTAAATATAAATATTTTTTTTAATATAATCATCTGAAAAAATATCATAGTTAAGACTAGTGGTAGTAAAGAGTCACAGAGGTGATAATGCTATAATATACTAGCGACTCACCCTCGCTTCGCTTGGGTTCGCCTCTGGCTTGCTTCCCAATACAAACTTTCATCCCCATTTTCTAAGTTTCTGCGAAATATTCTTATTTTTTTTTTAATATAAGAACCTTCTACGAAGTACAAATATAGAAAACATTTAAAAAAAGATGAATGAAATCGGTAAAGCCGTTCTCAAGTTATAGGAGAAATTGGGGTTCATTTTTATATATATCATATACGTAATTGTTTTTTGTTTGTTTGAACGCGCTAATTCCGAAAACTACCAGTCAGACATGATAAATTATTATTTTTGTATTCTATAACATATTTTAGTATGTATAGACTTTAATTTAACGTCACTCATCTATTATACACGCTACATCAATAAACTATGCGAGTGGACACACGGGTAAAAATTAGTATAGTATAAACATATAAAATTTTGAAACATTTTATATTTAATTTAATTGTTATATCACTCGTATATTGGAGTAAATTTATATTCTATGGTTACCTTTTATAACAGAATAGTCACGCACAATTGCAAATATCCGATAAACCGCTAAAATATATCGATACAATTTATATGGTACCTATTAATTTCCAACAAGTATGATCGAATTTATTCATTGTTTTATTTTATTTTTTAATGAAGAGTTAGGCATTTTTTTAAAAAAACAATCATTAATAAAAAACCTTTCTATCTAAAAAAACATTATATGTACATGTGTTGCTCTGAAAAACGTCTAGAAAACCACAACCAACAAATATGCAGGAACTAACAATTAGATTAATATTAACAACTTCAAGGGATGTTGCCAGACAGGGGCGAGCGATGTCTATGCTTAACTGTACCTCAGTTTAACCATTATACAAGATTTTATATATGAGTTAAAATTATTGTTGGTTAATTAATAAAATTATAATTAAGAGATTTCTTACATAAACCTTTCAAATGTGAGAATATTTGAAGTGATGAGTATAACATCTTTAAAATAAAATATAGTTTTATTTAAAATGTCAAACATTCGTAAATCAAAGGAAGTATTATAAAAAAATCAATAAAATATTGGTACTACTATATTTTAACAACAATCATTTCTAGCTTCATGTTTAAAAACACAAAGTAATAGTCATAATATTTCTACTTTAATTCAAATGTAATAAAAAAGTTCAATGGTTATTTAATTTATGATATTATTTACATAAAATCTAAATATCAGAACAGTATTGCCAATCTTTTTCCTGAAATTCGTATTTCGTCAATATATTATGTTCCATTTTGCTATCGTCGACTCAGCAATACCAAATTCGAGTTCATTTTATGTCAGCCAGGCTTTATCGCCTCTTCATACTTATGGACAATAGCATTTGAGTATGAGATAAATCCCCTGAAATGTTCGTTAGCTTTGGTTTATATTAATGTTGGTTTTTATTTTTACGAATTCGATACAAAAATATGAAAGTTAAAGTATTTATAAAGACAGAATAAGAATTTGTAATTTAGATAAATTTAATCATATTTATTTTTATATATATAATTTTTTTTTATTTTACAATTTTCCTAGTGGAATGGATAAAGAAAAAATTGATAACTTTTGTGCTTCTGATAGGCATTTCCTTAAATCACAGAACGTTAGACTAATAGAAATAATTTTTAGGTCAGTAAGTCTTTTTGTAATAGAAATGAATTTAAGTAATACATTAGACAAAGCAGTACGGTATAGTACTGCGCCGCTTTTAAGTCTATTCTATTCGGCCCTTTTTAATGTCCCACTGCTGGGCACGGGCCACCCTTCAATACGAGGGGGATCAGGCCATAGTCCACCACGCTGGCCAAGTGCGTGTTGGCGGAATTCACATGTCTTTCGAAAACTTGTTAGGTTTTCTGAGACATGCAGGTTTCCTCACGATGTTTTCCTTCGCCGTAAGGCAAGTGGTAATCATGTTAGAAATGATTCGCACATGAAAATATCAGAGGTGCGAGACCCGGGATTTGAACTCGCTTCACTCGGTTTCCCAAGCGAGCGCGTTACCATTGGGCTACACACTGCCTTTCAAGTGTACAAATTAATAAAAAAAAAAATAATTAAATTTCGTTGTGTAAGTTAAATAGGATAAAATAACTTTTAGAAGTATAAGTTACGGTACGCGCTTGCGAGCTGACACTCATTATTCTTTAGACCCTCTCTGCCTCCGCTTTGTCGCTTTCATTTCCTTCCGCGATGCATAATAATTTTGCCGTAGCAAGTAATATTTAGTGCGTAATTTTTGTATGTTCGTTGATAAATATTCAATTTAGTAGTTAAATTAGATCGGGATTTTATTCCTCCTATTCTCATCAATATAATACCAGAATAATGTTATCATGGTAACAGATTTATTCTACCCATAATCCCTGCTTACCATGCGAGAAAAGCCATGGGCAATTCTTCTTTATAGTTTTGAATTTTGCTATTTAATTATTGCGTCTTCTTTTGTGTGTATACAAAATAAATCGAATTCGCTCAATATCCGGGACGATAAAAATAACGTTATTAATGCGATTTTTGCAAGTGCAAACATTTTTTAAAAAGATTGTAGATCTAGTTTCATAGTCAAATTTCACACTAGTGTTTGCACAGGTGCAATATTTCCGACTAAAACAATTTATCATTTCGCGTATTAAAACGAAGGTTTGTAGGAATCAATTCAATTTTCCAGCACCTTGAACACGATTAATGGAATGGAAACCCAAAAGCTTGTAAATGTGTGCAATGCGTCTTAGTGAAAAATTGATATCAAAATGCACACAAATCTAATACTCTATAATAAAATTCTAACTGAGTCGAATCTGTACATTAAATATTTTTTGGAAAATCTTATTTAAATAAACATTATTATCGATGCAGAGGCCGAATCTATAGTTTTTAGAATTTTGGTCTGTCTGTTTGTTTGTCTATCTGTCTGTCTGTTACCGCATCACAGAAAAAAACCTGGAGGGATTTTGATGAAATTTGGTATGGTGATAGCTGGTTATCCGGGTCAACATATAGGATACTTTTTACCGCGGGAAAATATCTCATTTCTGAGAAAAATACAAAACCTGCGATGTAAGAGTATACTAATATGTAAAACCTAAGAATTTGGTTTTTCGTCATTTGAACGCGGGCGAAGCCGCGGGCAATGCTAGTATTTAATATAATAATGGATCGAACTATGTATAGATAAAGAACAATGTATAGATAAAAATAGCACTTTTGGAAACTTTGTGTTTCCCAAATAAGAAACGCCAGATAATAAGTAGCAAATGCACTTTGTAACATTTCCCCTCACTATTCTCTTTCTTCTTAAAGGTGAACAAAGAGAAAATAATATATGTTCAGTTCTATCTTCACTAGCTTTCAGCGCCATAAAATGATAATAACGCAACAATATCACTACACTGAGTTTTCTTTTATAAAAACATTGAATTATCTCTAAAATTACTTTGTAACGAAAATCGCGTCTAAAGAAGTATGAAAATACAATAACCATTTAACTTTCCTTTTATTCCTTAAGGATCGAGTGCCTACCTATTACGTGTCTATGAATAAATTAGAACTCTGCTTTAATGGTAAGTAAGGATGAGTCGAGTGGAATCGATTGATTTTAGGTTCAGAGAAGCGAAAAGCTCCAATCATATTTTACTACTTACTGTCCCGCTGGCCGAGTGACTAGTTCAAGCGGCTGCAAGTTATTAGGTTTTATACTGAGTTCAAGCCTCGGGTTAGTCCAAAAGAGTTATTGGGTTTCTATTTCAGCCCGGACTTATTTTAATAAAAAGATGATTTGTTGGACTTCTGATTGTACCCACGTTTGTGCACTATCCGCGTAGATTGTTAATATCATTAATGTTAATATAATTAGTATAGCAGAAATAAATTGTAATTTAACTTAAATAATAAAAATAATAAAAAAAATCCTATAATATTCGACACTCAATATTGTTTGTTGAAGAGAACGTTCTTGCCGCCGAGGTTTTATTTTATCGAACATATATCCATGTTCATCAACAAATTTTCGCAAGATCCGAACCTATAACATAATAAATCAATTTAGTTAGAAAATGTAACTATTACAATACTTTTAACTTTGTAAATAGGATAATACTTTAATATAAATTCCATAAAATCTAATAATAAAATAGCTTACAAGCCTATATTGAAAACGGGCTGTTATAGCACTAAAATAAATCATGAAAGTTTAAAGTTAAATTTTAGTAAATTCAGATCGTATTAATATTTGCATATTGGAGAATATCCACCGCATGAAAATTAATATTCAATTCAATGTAATATTCTGGATAGACCACTTTAAAGTACAAACCGGCGGCGTTCGAATTTCAGTTTTATCGCTTTCAAAGCTATTTTATAACCCGTGCACTAAGTGGACTTTATTTTGTAGCGGATAGGGCTTGCATCCGGCAACTGCAACGTTCACGCCGCGCTTTCCATTGTATTTAGATTACACTCGTATGTGAACCAAGCAAAGTACACTTTTATGCAAGAAAATAAAAGTCTTGCACATTTCAATCATACCTCAATTATTTTTATAACTGACTAGCACTACCCGCGTCTCCGCCCGCGTTCAGATGATCAAAAACCAAATTCTTAATTTTTACATATTAGTATACTCTTACATTGCAGTTTTTGTATTTTTTCTCAGAAATGAGACATTTACCCGCGGTAAAAAGTATCCTATATGTTGACCCGGATACCCAGCTATCACCATACCAAATTTCATCAAAATTCCTCCAATGGTTTTTCTGTGATGCGGTAACAGACAGACAGACAAACAGACAGACAAAATTCTAAAAACTATAGATTCGGCCTCTGATCGATATTAAAGTACATTTCAATAAGATTTTCCAAAAACCATTTAATGTAGAGATTCGACTCAGTTACAATTTTATTATATGTATAGATTTTATTATTATTTATATAGTAAGTCGAATCGCTGATACTGTAACTACACTCGTCATTCATTTTCAGTTAAAAGGTTAAAAATGGTCAAAAAGTTTCATAATGTTACATTTCAGAAGGGTAATATTTCAAATAACTAAATAACTGCCTCGGTGGTGTAGACGCTAGCATGTACGGCTGCACATCCGGAGGTCCTGGGTTCGAGTCCCGGGTCGGGCCAAGTTTAGTTATTGAGTCTTTCTGTGTAAGTAAGCCTCAGTAACAGCCCGGAGCTGGGTAGTTGGCGGTGTTTCACCCCCGTGCCTCGGAGAGCACGTAAAGCCGTCGGTCCTGCGCCTTAACTCTCACTGGTCGTGTCGAGCAATCGTCCCACCGGAGTATGAGAGTGACAGGAATAGAGAGTGCACTTGTGTCTGCGCGTACATTTGTGCACTATAATATCTCCTGCGCAGTTGGCTAGTCTCAATGGGATGGCCGCCGTGGCCGGAATCGGCTAGGAGAACATCATCATTTCAAATAACTAAAAAAATGCATTTTTTTTGTGTTCCTCTTATTTTGGCCTTATGAGTATATGGGATATATACATACACATATGGTATATACATAATGGCGTTATTAAAGTTATTATAATTGTAAATTTAAAATTATCCGAACAATAAGCACGCCAACTATTTATTGTACGTATAATATTGATGATGATAGTTAATCAGAAACTTTTGCACAATGCCAACAATAGCTTTACGAAGTTTTTATATGAATCAAAGGAACTATACGAATCGATGAAAACGCATGGAAAATGAATGCATGAATGTTAAATTTTATGTTAAGTATGCCCCTAATTAGATACACGTACATCATACAGATAATAGAATTTTTTGTTCAAAATAAAGTATATTTTGAACAAAAAATGCTTAGTATTATTAATTCTTATATTGACACTGAATGTAGATGATACATTTACACGCGCTCTTCATCACAATTTGAAAGAAAAAGTGAAAAACGAGTTTTTTAAACATATTTTTTCTGTATTACGTATTTTTAAAAATCTTCATCGTTTTATGCTTCCTATTTGATAAGGGAGGAATATTGTAAAACTTGAAGGATTGACGGATGCTGAAATGGAATATTATTTTAGTGTTCACTACTAAGATCCACATATTGTTCCCATCTGCTCTCTCTCTCTCTCTCTCTCTCTCTCTCTCTCTCTCTCTCTCTCTGTTTTGCTACGACGAGCACACAAGTAGATGTTTAATTTTATTAAATAAAATTAGATATTCGAAATTTTAGTATTCACTGATTAATTCAGGGGCGCGCCTCATGTAGCGTTGAAGGAATGACTTGACGAAGATAGCAAAACATATAGTACAGCAATATTTACTCCACACATTTGTTTATTGATTTTAAAATAATAAACTAATTGTTAGTTACAACAGAGCATAGATTTAAATGTGCATACCAGTGGCGAAGCGTGACCAAAAATATACAATATATAAAAATAAAGCTAGTATGTATATGTATATGTGTGTGTATATATATATATATATATATATATATATATATATATATATATATATATATCTATATATATATATATATATATATATATATATATATTTGGAACGGCTTACTTCTGCTAAAATATCACGCTTATATGTGTTAATGCAGAACCTATATTTAGTTTTTTAAATGTATAAATGTTCTTTTGAAAATTATATATGTTTTGAAAAGAACATTTATACATTTAAAAAACTAAATATAATTATGTAAAATTATAGCCAAATAATTTTAAGGTAAGACATCTTGTATGGACCCTTCGCCACTGGTGTCTGGTGCATACCTACTATCTCCCTGACTGTGAGAAAAACATGATATCTATACATATAATAAAATTGTAACTAAGCCGAATCTGTACATTAAATATTTTTTGGAAAATCTTATTGAAATAGTCATTATTATCGATACAGAGGCCGAATCTATAGTTTTTAGAATTTTTGTCTGTCTGTCTGTCTGTCTGTATGTCTGTTATCGCATCACGGAAAAACCACTGGAGGGATTTTGATGAAATTTGGTATGATGGTAGCTGGTTATCCGGGTCAACATAAAGGATACTTTTTACTGCGGTAAAATATCTCATCTCTGAGAAATCCACACCAAATGTTAAAAGGCAACGTAGGAACGAACCCGAGCGGAGCGAGGGTGAGTTGCTAGTTTAAAATATTTTTTTGAAAACTGTACTTTAAATATATTTCCTCGCAACTTAGTTAAGGAGTTGTAAGCAACAAGTACAAGTATCTGTAACGTCAACTACAGCGATAAGGACCCTACAACTTAGCAAACTCAAAACTTTACCTTGACGCGACATCGAGGCACTTCGGTTCCCGTACATCTCAAGCAGAGCAAGTATCTTGAGGGTGCTTTATTCGCTTTGTGATATACTCAGTCTAAGTATGAAATATTATTTTGATAAAGGATAGATAATATCACCTCCAGGTAAATTTCTAAGAAATTAATTAAATTTCTAAGAAATCTACAGTTAACTGTAACGCCGGCGTGTTCGCGGTCGTGGAGGGATTAAGATTAGTAATGTTTGGTTAACGATAGTGTGATTTTACTTTTGTAGTTTGTTAGGTTCAGATTTAATATAAAATATTTACCTAAGCATAATATAATTTTATCGACTAATAAGTGTGTAATAGAAAATATTCCATACCTCAAAAACTCAACGTATCTTTCTTAAAGCAATTTTTGTTGTAACTAAGTTATTTTTTTGTCAAATTTTAGTTTCATAAATTTTGTAACTGTCATATAAACATGTATGCTGGTAGTAAATAGAAAAGTTTCTGAATCCTGCGGGAGCGTCACGGTAGGGTTCAATAATGTCGAAGGATAACGATGGCCTAAAGTTTTAATTAAATAGAAGCGTCTGTGACGTTCGTTATTACAAACAAAAAATTCTAACGGTAACGACGCCTAAAATCAATATACTTTTTTAATCGTTACTTACAGCTTTCAATTTAATTTTACTTTTAATCATTTTTATACAGTTTGAATTATAAAAGTTTAATCGTGTGTATGATGAAAAAAATATTACATAAATATTCAGTAAGTAAATTATGAACAGAAGATCATAACAATATTTAAATAAAATAGGACATGAAACGGATATGTTCATTGTACATGTCCGATACTTGAATTAGCCAGACACATTAACGAAAAACTTAGGCAGGCACGTCCTGAATCTATCGATCGGACTAAGGCTTTGATATCCTAATAAAATAAATATATTGCAACATAATACGATTCGTATTTTTTAATAGTAATTTTGAGAGTATGTATAAAATTTGAGTTTTTAAGTTACAATTACGAACGTTAACGCGTCATAGTATTCGCTAGCTCTAACAGGCTACTAAGATCATTGTGTGCGCAGGAATATGGCAGCTTATGGGTGCCTCGAACATATATGGTGTGGGTTGTATGGCCGTTGGTACTAACTTATTTTGTACATCAGTAGCCGAGGTCTGACGGAAGCGAGTGAGATCATGGTTCTGTAAGCAAGTTGGCTGCGTTTGAGGTAGTGTAGTAATAAATATTGACCGATTTTGAAATTAAAGTAAAGGACTGCAGAAACAACTATTTTTTCTCATCAAACAATACAAATCCTATGTAATTGTCGACAGTACAAATCGTAAACATCTGACGTCTCATTTTATTCTAACCATTGTGCAGTGGGTAATTTCGAATAAATAGAAATATAGGTAATTTTGAATTTGCCACACATATTTTACTAATTTATGCGATTAAAATATTTACATAAGTATAGTAGGGGTATAATGCCTGGTCTACAAAAATTTGTATAAATACAAGTCACATGCATTATTCTCTATCCCGGTGTATTCTATCCTGCTTATTCTGTTACCCAATACCTCTCATATGCGGAATTGAATGGATTATAAATACTTTAAGCTGGTTTCATACCAACTTTAATTTTTAATAATAAAATCCATCCTTAAAATTATATAATTACTTTCTAAATGATTTTGAAATAGATATACCCTCATAATTAATTAATAAAACTTAATTATAATTTACAGTAATTTATTTAATAGAAATTAAAATTTAAAATTGATCATGTCAAATTTCTTCCAATCAACCCCTTGACGTAGTATATAGTGTTATTTTATGATAATTTATCTCGTCAAACAGTTACAACACCAAACAGATGTAAAAATTAACTTAAGGAAGAACTTGAGAGGATTAACTTTGCTAAAGTCTTAAAAGTCATAGGAAAGTATAATCGAGAAAATAAGCATTATATGTTTTTTTTATTATATTATGAACAAAAACATTTGATAATTCGAAGCCTCAGTGTCGATTAGTTTATCCTTTATTAACCAATAATGAGAGTCCACATGAGGTTCTCACTCCCGTTTCGCGTCCACGCCGTGAATATCACCACAATTGCCCGCAACATTTCCACTGGTAACGAGCGGAAGCGGAAATGCGACCAATTGCCTTATAAATGCACCCAAATTACTGTATGCATCTGATTTTTTCTGTAAAGCTCATTTGGCTTTAGCTTCGGACGTTGCTACATTTAACAATCCATTTAAAGGCTTTAAATAATGTTTTAATATGTGGGTATTCATAACATTGAAGTAAAACGTAATTTAAACTTGATTTCATCCACAACTCATAATCTTTAGTCTGTTACGCTATTGAGTATCGAAATCTTAAGTACATATGTACATATGCACATTAACATTCTGTCCTCCTTCCTCACTTTTGGTTCAGGTCAGACCTCGAAGTGAACCCCAGATTTCTGCCTTAACATGTTAGCCTGTAAACTAACGAATCTAGTCTAGTGGCTTTTTAATATAAGATGTGATATAATAACATTTAATGAAGCTAGATATTATCATGACTTTTATAGCTACCTTTCCAACAAGAACTGCCTGATTGATAACGTTCTAATTTTGTGTTTTTGACATACTGAGAGTGGAGACATTTATTTTTATGTTATTTTCATATGTATAATTATAAATAGTAAAGTTATAAACAGAAACTAAATACAAAAATTAGACTGTTGCTAGTCAGCCGATGATCGGACTATTTCGACGGACCGTTGACTTTAGTCGGTTTTTCATGAACGATCTGCTACTTTTTTTAACCCCCGACGCAAAAGAGGGGTGTTATAAGTTTGACGTCGATGTCTGTCTGTGCGTGTGTGTGTCTGTCTGTGGCATCGTAACTCTCAAACGGATGGACAAATTTCGTTTTTTTCATTTGAACGCTAATTTCCTTGCGGTGGTTTTTAGCTATGTTTGGTTAATATCGGTCCAGCAATATAAGAGTATCAGCTCTTTTCCAAAATGATGTAAGGCATAAAGGTATACATATGTAATTTTTGCGTATGATGACTCGATTATGTGCGTCACGTATGCGCCAGTGTAATCGTTAAATGACAATTAATTTCGTAGGGGGGTTTTTAAATTTTAAATTTATAATTCTCCTGAGATCTTTTTATATTTTAATTTAACAATTTTTTTAATAAAATTTAAGAAATCCGACGATAGTAGACCGACAAATATTATCAGACGATTAGTCATAATCGTCTGCTTATATCGGAGAAATAAACACTTCAAAAAAAATCAATAATTTTTCTAATAATTTCTAAATCTATATGAAACAGAATTTTTAATACATGACCGATGCTATCCATAACACGTAATAAATGAGGCAAACCTTTTTATTTATTACGTGTAATATTATATGATACATACCTGTACATATAATTATATTGTTAAATAATTCCAAATACCTATGATCTTTATCAAATAGTACAAGTGTACATGTACAAGAAGCGTGTAACGTGTGAACCGTCACAAGTGATTTCTTTGTTCGAGTAAGCAATTAAGAGATCTATTGGAGATTCTAGTATGTAACTATTATTTGTTTTCTTTTAACATTTGTTCCCAATTTACCAAAAGCACTGAAAAATATGTATAAAATTTTCATTTTCTATAAAAAAATACTTAATAATTGATGGAGATTATCGTGTTTTCCAATTTTGAATGTGCAGGCAATAATAAAATACAAATGAAGACGAGAATGACATAGGCTATTTTGTAATCAGTAAGATGTGAGGCTGAACGTGGTTCCCGAGGTGCGACGGCGTAACAATGCCAACTACCCAATTTAAGCTGCTACTAAGAGCTTTTAAAAGAAAACTCAATAACTAAGCTTGGTCCGACCTGGGACTCGAACCTGACTAGTTCATAACAGCTCGACTTGATAAGGATGTTTCTAAACGCAGTAAGAGCGACAGAAAATGGCTTGTTATTTATTTTTATTAGTTTTTTCAAGATATAACATTATATCCCTATCAACGATAAGATTAATAAAAAGATTAAACAACCTAACAGAAAACAGAATAATGTAGAAACATTCACAGGGGCGTGTTGTATCAACTGTGACAGCAAGATAGCGTGTCAAGTGAAAAGAATTCATGAGCACAAAGATAATATTACCTTTGCTTAAACATTTAACATGTACGTCAGCTATAATATGTAATCTAAGTAAATATACGGATTGTTATTTAAAAAATATGAATGTTTTTTTAGAATAAATTAAAACAATATGAGCTTTGAGCTGATGAAGAAAGCTTTATAATATTACTAGCATTGCCCGCGGCTCCGCCCGCGTTCAGATGACCAAAAACCAAATTCTTAGGTTTTACGTATTAGTATACTATTACATTGCAGTTTTTGTATTTTTTCTCAGAAATGAGATATTTTCCCGCGGATAACCAGCTATCACAACACCAAATTTCATCATAATCTCTCCAGTGGTTTTTCTGTGATGCGGTAACAGACAGACAGACAAAAATTCTAAAAACTATAGATTCGGCCTCTGTATCGATAATAATGTTTATTTCAATAAGATTTTTCAAAAAATATTTAATGTACAGATTCGGCTTAGTTACAATTTTATTATATGTATAGATACTTTGTTGAAATATTGTTGTAACATATGTGGGTAGTGTAATAAAATATAAGAAATGTTGTTTGCGAATATTTTCTGTTTTATTTAATTTTAATGTACATTGTATAAATGTAAAAAATAGCATTCAGATTGGGTTTATAATTAATAAAACAAATGTTTGGAAAGCCTAGCACGTACATAAAAGCAAAATTATGATTGCGAGCTTAAAAAGGTTTTTGTAATAGGCAATGGTTTTGTTTTGGCAGTGGCAGTAAATTTGTTGTTGTTAATATTTTAATTCAAGTTTTGATAAGTTACTTTAATTTGAACTCATACAAATTAACCTCGTAGGTTCTAATTACTGAGACTAGATACTAAACACACAATATATTGTATTCACTCATTATTCACTCATATTAATTCTTTATAAGATAGAAAATAGTGTATTGCAAACGACTCGACTTTTTTTCTTTATATTTTTGTAATGTATTTAAAAATAGTTACATATTATTGATAAAAAGTTTGATTTACTATAGTTATCAATGGCTTAGTACTTTACGGTTACGGTTTTAGGTTACAGTAGAAATATTACACTAAATCATTTGTAAATCAAAGGAACATTCATAATTAAAAAGGAATGGTTTGACTAATGTCACTTGCATCATGCTATAATGAAATTACCTCACCAAACAAGTATGTTATAATATTATATAATTATATAATATTCGAAAATGTAAGTAACAACTAGTGAAACCTAATCTTCAACTAAAAAGGCTCGGGCTTAAATCTTGGTATCTCGTCAAAATTGCCTTCTTTAACTTAGACGAAGTGTAATAAAAGTAATATAAACAAAGTATAATATGTATGTTTAACTATAAAAAGTTCAGGAAAAAATTTGAAGATATGGTTAGGATTGGGTCAGTGCTCGGTGTAGCGTTAGTAATGGTTAGGATACTTACTGTAAAATACGTTCAGCGTTACTGCTTGACATAAATAATACCTAACCATGTACCATTGATAGCCTCAGAGACTTAGATAATTTTTATTTTAGGTTACAAACATCATATTACAGAATATTACTTCTCTTTAGTACTTTATGAAATAAAATAATATTTAATAATTGCTCGATTCTTATTTAGTCTTGTTTGTGACTGTCTAATATAAATGTTATTGTTTACTAGCAACTCACCCTCGCTCCGCTCGGGTTCGTTTCTAGTTTCGTTTTAACGTTTAGTATTGATTTCTCAGAGATGAGATATTTTCCCGCAGTTAAAAGTATCCTATATATTGACCCGGATAACTAGCTACCATCATACTAAATTTCATCAAAATCCTTCAAGTGGTTTTTCCGTGATGGGGTAACAGACAAACAGACAGACAAAAATTCTAAAAACTATAGATTCGGCTTCTATCGATAATAATATCTATTTCAATAAGATTTTCCAAAAAATATTTAATGTACAGATTCGGTTTAGTTACAATTTTATTATATGTATAGATGTATCACTTTAATTATGTTTTCTCTTCTTTTTATTCAATGTGTAACGTGTCATGTGATAATTCCCATCACCGGAATGTTATGTTTTAAGCAAACGAGAACAAACATTTCTTTATTTATGTTTTTACTAGCATTGCCCGCGGCTCCGCCCGCGTTCACATGACCAAAAACCTAATTCTTAGGTTTTACATATTAAGTATACTCTTACAGTGCAGTTTTTGTGTTTTTATATTTTTTCTCAGAAATGAGAAATTTTCCAACCAGCTATCATCATACCAAATTTCATTAAAATCTGTCCAGTGGTTTTCTCGTGATGCGGTAACAAACAGACAGAAAGACAGATAGACAGACAGACAAAAATTCTAAAAACTATAGATTCGGACTCTGTATCGATAATAATGTCTATTTCAATTAGATTTCCAAAAAAATATTTAATGTACAGATTTGACTTCGTTAGAATTTTATTATATGTATAGATTTATTGGACCCACAAAATATGACTAAGTAAAAAGTGCCACTAACGACACTCACGCATGACGCTTACATGCGTATATTTCAATAAACGACAAATATAGAAAAATATTTAATTTTATATTATAGATCATTATCGTAAAGCTGGATATCAACATTCGAGGCCCAATAATATTTTATATTCGGCCGTAGAGCACCGAGTGCGCACTTACGTAGCGGCAGATAGGAAATGTAGTCGAAAATCACGTTGCTATGGCTATCCGCTCATTATACTTAATACTAAGTATCTCTCCTATATGATTATAAACCGATACAAAATGCCTGCGGTTAAGGTAAATAAACATTTATGTTAGTAGGTACTAAGTAGTTATTTCAAAAGCTTTCGAAACTAAGAAAAAAAATATTTATAGACCTATCAATTTTCTTTATTTTTATAAAATAACTAGCATTGCTCGCGGCTCCGCCCGCGTTCAGATGGCCAAAAACCAAATTCTTAGGTTTTATATATAAGTATACTCTTAAATAGAAGTTTTTGTATATTTTCTCAAAAATGAGATATTTTTCTGCGGTAAAAAGTATCCTATATGTTGACCCGGATAACCAGCTATTACCATACCTTTCATCAAAAACCCTCCAGTAGTTTTTCTGTGATGCGGTAACAAACAGACAGACAGACAGACAAAAATTCTAAAAACTATAGATTCGGCCTCTGTATCGATAATAATGTTTATTTCAATAAGATTTTCCAAAAAATATCTAAAGCACAGATTCGGCTTAGTTACAATTTTATTATATGTATAGATAAAAGACTGTAAGCACAACAGTATCAGTCACTTATGTTATTTAATTTTAACAATAAATCTAAACTAACTAAAACTCAGTTGACGTTAAACAAGAATCATTTATGTAGGTATAGCTGTTCACGTACATTCACGTACATGCGCAGTAAAGGCTTGTTTTAGTCACTGTGTACTACATTTTACATTTATTTATTTATTATGTATTTATTTATTTATTTAATAAACAAATATTATTAGTATTTATAGTATCTATTTATTTATTTAATAAATAAATAAATACATCTAGTTTCAGCACTATTACTTGACTTCTTTTTACTTTCACTTTTCACTTCTTCATATTTCTCTTCGACCATCACTTATTATCGAAATCTTACTTATCACTCAACGAAATGCCGTTCGTTACTTGTCATTTATGAAATAAGAAAAAAAAATACGTCTGTCTTGATTTTTTTTTTGTTCTCATCTTTGGTAGTACAAATATTAATATTATTCCATCGCAGCCAAATCTGCGTCATCTATACTGATATAACATTTGCTCGCGTAACTAATCTTTTCACCACACCACACAACCAAGGGGTTGCTCTCAAGGTCCATTCTGCAATCAGAGAAGTACCAGGAGCAACCCGCATGATACACCGCTCTCCGAAGTGGGCCACCTCTCAGTGTGTCTACTGGCTTCACGCCCGGCTGGATTGCCGGACGCTAAATTATAGATGGACCACGATACGACGAAAACACATCGAGGGAGAAGTTAGCCTTACCTTATCTTAAGTAATTGTAAGATTCGGTTAATTAAGTATCTATACACATAATAAAATTGTAACTAAGCCGAATCTGTACATTAAATATTTTTTGGAAAATCTTCTCGAAATTATGACGCAATCACAAATGAAAATGTTAAATATAAATATTTTATTATTATAGCCAATTCGGTGCTATACCAACATTTGATATTCACAGTGAATACAGAAGGTTTGCTTATTAATTGGATTGTCGTACCACGTCGCGTCCAACCACGGGAAATCGTTCGATCTGAATTGCTCTTAATTTGCTAGGCCTCGATAAAATATAGAAACATTTTATGCTGAGCCGCAATATAAGTTAAAGAAATACGTATCTAATATTAAAGTTAAAGTAACTTATTATACTATTAATAAATGATTTTTATTAAAATCTAGCAGAACCCGCGGCTTCGCTCGCGCTAAAACTACAAAAAAATCTCTAAAGAAGTAGTTTCATACAAATTTTCATCCCCTATTTTACCCCCTTATGGGATGAATTTCTATGTGTAATTTCTATGTATAAATTACACATAGAACAATTATATGGCTTAAATAATTAATACTATATTTTATAATTTTCTTTATGGTTATAAATATAATAATGGCAGCACTAAATATAGATTACTAATTAATATTTTTAAAATTGTAATAATTATAAAAATAATAGCAAAAATTAAATAAATAATTTTCCATATTCAATTATAATTAAAATTATAAAATTATAAAAATGTTTAAAGTTACAAAATATTGTAATGTAATTGGTGCAACTTTCATTTTGTTAATTGTGGGTAGGCTGTCTGTAACAACTATACATTCAAGACATGTAACACCTCAGTCTCTCCCGTGACCATGGATGCTGTAAAGCATTCGAAACGTCGGGAACCAAAAATCAAAATAAATCCGCGAAATAATCCGAAAAGATAGTTTTATTTAATAATGTCAAACATTCGCGTAAATCTAAGAAAATATTATATTAGGTACATATTTACAAATAGTGTAAACATCTCATAACCTTCTATGAATTGAAATGAAAAATTGAAACGAAATATGAACACTTTACATGTAGTCGTTATTCAGGTCCTCGACTCAAGAGCCGTTCTCGTTGACTAGCTAATGGTCACATGGGGTTTTATATAAACATAGAATAATATATGACAATTAAATTATTTGTTTGTACAAATAATAATAATTATTATTTTCATCTTATCTACCCACATACTTATATTATGTTATTAATCTATACATATAATAAAATTGTATTCAAGCCGAATCTGTACATTAGATATTTTTTGGAAAATCTTATTGAAATAAACATTATTATCGATACGGAGGCCGAATCTATAGTTTTTAGAATTTTTGTCGGTTTTTAGAAAAATCAATGGAGAGATTTTGGTGAAATTTGATACGGTGATAGTTGGTTATCCGGTTCAACATATAGGTCAACTTTTTACCGCGAGAAAATGTCTCATTTCTGAGAAAAAATACAAAAACCACAATGTAAGAGTATACTAATATGTAAAACCTAAGAATTTAGTTTTTGGTCATCTGAACGCGGGCGGAGCCGCGGGCAATGCTAGTTAAGTATAAAAAACTTCAATATAAAAGCAAAAATGGAATAAAATTACAATGTATCATTGCGAGGGGCCCCTGTGGATTCAATTATAGGCAGGTTAGTAATTTATCTCCCCAATTCAAGATCTTCACTTCTTAATTCAGGGGAAGATAAATTGATATAAATAATTTTACAAAATTGTACTCGTAAGTAACGTCGCGAGTTTGCCTCAAGTCATTATTCTTTCGTCCTTCGACAGCGACTCCATTTCGCAGTCCCCAATTCCTTCCTTCTGTATAATTTGCCTCATAAGTTCTATTGCTACAGAAGTTAATGGATACTGTGGCGTAATTGTTATACGAAGATATTAAATAAAATCTTAAAAGATTTAGTGGTTTTAAATGTTAGATTTAGATATTTATTTATAATAGGTTTAGATTTGGATATTTTTTAAAGCAAATAAACCACTAAACGCCTCACATATTAAAAACAATCGATAGAGCTCTAAAAACTCGTGCACCCTTTCACACGTTACAACGCATATTATTTTTGTTTCCTATCTGTCAGATAAACTAATAAACTTGTTTCCTATCTGTCAGAAAAACCAATGATTAGGAAATAAGGGAAGGTTTTCAATTACACAATAATAATTAATTTAATATCAACATTGAACAAAAGGTTTACAATGTATGTATATATATATATATATATATATATATATATATATATATATATATATATATATATATATATAATTTTAGTGGGTACTTAGCAAGGAAACATTTCGTTTGCGTAATTATTTCCCAACTCGTTGCCGCACACGAACCTTTAAATGAACTTTTGCCAATTTAATTTCTAAGGAAAGAAATGACTTGTTGAATTGAAACTTTTTGATTTCAACATTTCATTTACAAATTCTAAATAACTTTTAGAAGGAAATATTTTATCATCTATACTAATATAATAAAGAGGTAAAGTTTGTGAATTGTGAGTTTGTGACGTTGTAGGGGGTAATCTCTGGATCTACTGAATCGATTTAGATACAATTTGGTAAGAAGACAGTTTGAGACCCTTGGAAGGATATAGGATACTTTTTATCCTGGAAATCATCACTTAAGGGGGTGAAAATGGGGATGAAAGTTTGTATGGGGAACCAACCCAGGCGAAGCGAGGGTGACTAGCTAGTCTGATTATAATTGCAAACCTTTCAAGTTTGTATGTGTGATTAGGATACGGAATTTAGTAGACTAGTTGTATAAAGGCGTAAATAAAATTAATGCATTTGCGTATTTTGGTTGCGTTTCGCACTTCGCTTTCGCTTTTTCATTCCATTGAATAAATATATTTTAATAGTACTTAATATATTTATTCAATGGAATGAAAAGTGCGATTTATCTGATTTATCTGATTCTTGGCCAAATAACCACATAAATAAAGTTATAAAAAAAATGTTTACGGCCAAATATTACCATACCTCTTACCAAATTTATATATATATATATATATATATATATATATATATATATATATATATATATATATATATATATATATATATATATATATATATATATATATATATATAATGTTTACGCCACCTGGGTGAAACCAGGACAGATTGCTAGTTATAAATTAATTCAAAGTTAGAGTAATCAACGTAATTAATTTCACTATAGTAGAGACAGGTTAATAGGCTTTTGACATTCCATTAAATTTCGGATAATATAAATTAGGTTTCACGTGCGCCAATTGCTCCTTACTATTTACTTTGTAAAATTTATTATAGTATTTGGTATCGTATTCAGCCCTTTTTGACCTCCCACTGCTGGGCACGGGCCTCACTTCAATACGAGGGGGATTAGGCCATAGTTCGCTGATCAACTGCGATTTGGCAGAATTTTAGAAAACTAGCTAGGTTCTCTCAGACATGCAGGTTTCCTCATGACGTTTTCTTGACCGTAAGGCAACTGGTAATCATGTTGAAAATGATTCGCACATAAAAATACCAGAGGTGCGAGACCCGTGATTTGAACCAGCTTCACTCGGTTTCTCGAGTGAGCGCGTTACCACTGGGCTACCGCTGCCGTAAATTTTGATACCACTTTTGAAATACATGAATGTATACTTTAACTACATATGTTTCTATATCAAAGCAGTTTACAAAATAATTACTTATTTAATATAATAAAAATATGTTTCATTTTATCTTTTTAAAATTAGAGAATTAAGTTTTTTTATTAAAACTTTGCAAATGCTCATTTAATCTAAACAATATTTAAAATCCCATAAATCCATATCCATACTAATATTATAAATGTGAAAGTTTGTGAGGGTGGATAAATGTTTGTTACTCTTTCACGCCAGAACGGCTGAACGGATCTGGATGAAATTTAGCACAGAAATAGATTATAGTCTGGAATAGTACATAGATTACTTTTTATCGTGGGCCAGACTTTGCACCGTGGGATAGATTTGTTTTTGTTTTTCCCTGGGGACGAATCCGAACGTGAACGTGAGTCGTTAGTTACATAAATATTTTTTATAAGACCCTTAAAACAAATGGATAGTAAAAGTATGAAAGGATATTTTAATGAAAAAAAAATGAACAGTACAATTGGAAAAAGGTGTGTAACCAGGGTAAATTGTGCCACGCTGTTAGCGCGGCCTGGCAATAAATAATGATGATAGTTCAGTTGGCTATACACTACAGTTTACCTGCGCTAAATAAACTGTTACTATTAATAAAATGAAAAAGAAAAGTTTTAAAATAATATAACCTAAAGAAATAATAAAATAAAAAAATAAAAATATACTCCCGTTATATTTTTGCAGGTGCTATAAATAAGAAAATTTGTCGATTTGTTAACCTACCTCTTTTTCATTTCTCATATGACTGACAGAACTGATTGTAAAAAAATTCTCAAATTTTTCTTAATTTTCTGTACCACTTTATTAGGCAAACATAAATTAAATAAATATTTTTTCTTTTTTACATAAAATTTTGTATAATGCTTCGCTCGGACACGTCCAAACCAAAAGCTTATAAGTAAATACATAAAAAAATCACGTCATTCCGTTCTGCCATCGTATACAAAAAAGTTCAAACTAAAAGCATTTTGCATTTAAATATTATTAATAATTATATAATCTTAGCGAAAAATTCCAATGATCTTTTTACTTAATACTTAATATTGAAAATAAAGGCTTAAAAACTACTATAGAATTGTCTCTTTACAAAATTCGGAATTTTGGATTATTGGAGATAGCACAGCTGTTGATATAAAATATTATTTAGAATTAAGGGATACAATCAATTTTAATAATTTTTAAACATTTGAATTTCAAGGGGAAACTGATGCTTAGCGCAAAAAATATTCATGAACGGTTTAAACCAAGTTCGGAGGTTCCGTTGAGTCAATACTGAAAGCTCAATAGCCTTCAGCGATATGCTGTTCTAATTTGGGCCCCTTTGTACGATAAAAGGATTTAGGCGACCTCCACTACCTCGTTTTCATCCTCGGACTAAGGCATCGTAATTTAATCGTCTCAGGCTTAATTATGAAGCTCTAGCGTCCTCTCGGTCTTCATCAATCTTATAACAGAATAGAAAATTCTGAATCTGATATTTTAGATTTATATATGACGACACTGTTGGCTCAGTTTGTAGTGATACTTGCTGTGCCAGCGGTCGCGGGTTTGAGTCCCGCTGGGGGCATTCATTTGTGTGATGAGCACGAATGTTTGTACTCCAGTCATGGGTGTTTATATTTATAATACATATGTATATATTTAAAGTTATATATGTGTAGTGTATCAACTATTTGGTATCCATAAAACAGGGCTCGTAGCTTACCATGGAACTAGATGGTGCTGTGTGTTAATGTCCCATAAAAAAAAAGATTTTTTAATAAAATATTTTCTTGAAATTTCATATAGAACATTAATTTTTTTAACATATTATTAAACACGCAAAAACCTCATTTTATCCGATTTAATTAGTATAAATATATAAGTAGTTTTAAAAATTATTATATTTTTATCACGACAACAGAAGAGATTTTCGCGTCATAGCCATTCGCCATAATCAACTTTACGGAGATAGGGACAATTTATTGTTATTATATTCTTTATTGCACATTAACGTTGTTATACAAATAATACAGAGACCAATGTAATGAAAGGATAATGATTTCTTACACTACTTTATTTTATAATATTAACATAATATTATTTAGAGATATGTTTAAAAAAAATCGAATGAGATACTTGTTAGTTCAAGAACATTTTATTGGAAGTTCAGTGAGTAAGAGCCGACTAAAAACACCAAGTGAGGAAGTTCAAGGTCGGGTCTTACACCTTTGATATTTTCGTGCTAAAATAATTGTTAAACCAAATAAATAAATAAATAAATAATTAAATGAATACGCTGAAGGAAAAAAAATGATAAAACTTGGATGTCTGAGAGAACCTAACTAGTTAGTGAGTAGTCGATATACCTATTAAGAGATTGTAAATTCTGTAACAAAATGTTAAACTATTATGAAACTAGCGGTACGTTTTAAATTGATATGAGTAGTTATTAGCCAGCGTTAGCCATATAAATTTTTTTCGTTAATTTTCATTTTTTCTCTTTATTGAAACCTTCCGTGGACCATAAGGAACATACGAAAAAAAATTTAGCCGAATTGGTCCAGCCATTCTTGAGTTATGCGCTTACCAACATTCATTTTTATTTATATAGAGATAATAATTCTCGGATATATTATTAAGATCTTTTTGATTATATTTAATCAACAGGCGTATTTTAATAAAGGTTTAATAAACATTTAGAAATTGCGCCCCAGAACATCAGGAATGGTTGATCATGAAAATTCTATTCTTTCTTGAATTATTCATACACCTTGAGTCTTGAGACATTATGAAGACTCTCAGAATTATTATAACATTTAAGGAATCTTAACTCCGTAACATTTTACATAATTTGTATGATAATTCGTGATCTACACATATAACTGTTTTATTTATTGTAAAAAAAAACTGAGCTTAGAGTTCATATTTTTCATCTACTTTGCGATGTATGTATAAATGTAAGTATGTGGTGTATATTACAAATATGTGTTTATTTACCCAGTCTTTATAAATTTCTATGAGCCATATTATAAAATTTGGTCAATAAAGTACAATTTTTCAATGATAATTAAAAAAATATACCTATAGTTTACAAAGTAAAAATTGTCGTTTCTCCATTTTTTTCATTTTTTAAGGGTGGTTTATAGGACCACCATACAATGTTTTTGTTTCTTTAGACTCTCGAGAAAGTAAAACATTTTCTCGGAAATGGCTAAATATTTCAATTGCAAAAATTTTACTTAAGTATTATATGTATTTCGAAGATTAAACTCACTTAGTTTCATGAAATCTATCAAAAAGTAAGTTTAAGGAGGTAGTAATAGAAACTACATCTTAAATATTTAACACAAATTGGCGTGCCAAATTTTAAAATAAAACTCCAATTTATCTGACTGTCAAAACTAAAAAGCTGTAAATAAAAAAAGTACAAAAAAAATACACCCGACTGTGTAAAAAGCGGACTAAAAAAAAATGGAAAAAAAACTCTCATTGTAAAAAGATTTTGCCAAGCTTTTAGTACAGAATAAAAATCCATACAGACTTTTAGAGTATTCTATTATTTATATTTATTCTATTATTTATTAATATTCAAAAAAGTAGTATGCCGGAAAATTCTGAAGTTAAAGTAGCTATAACCGTCAACCCTAAAGCCGTTTCCCGATTGTCATATAAAAAAAGGTATGACGAGTCGGGTGCGCCTCATCTGCGTCTCCCCACGCTCGACCCCACACGATTGCCTTGTCTAAAAGCATATGGATGAGAAGTCTTTGCTTATAGTTTGCTAATACCAACAGTAGTTTGATATTAAAAGCACTTTTTGAAAATATTTTTATATAAGGTACCTAGTAAATATATTACAATTATTTTAATTTTATTTTTCTTCATGAATAATATATTTTTGTAATAAAAATCAAATACATTATACTCTCTATCGTTACATAATATCGTAAGTAATATTGGATCCTCTTGAGAGGTTTCCTGTTCTAATGAGGGGAAGAATATATCCACATCAGCTCAAAGAATTCCGATACCAACATATCAATTATAAAGAAAATGTTAGCACAATATTACATAGGTATCGACCTAAGAATACCTAAAAACAACATACATATGTATTACATTTTAAATTAAATGAAAATTTTCTATTAAGTAAAGTACCTACCTACCTTGTGATAATCGTGTAATTATTCAAAGACCATTCACGTCAGCTAATTCTTAAGTAAGCCCGTATCTGAGAGATTTTAATCAAACAAGTAATTTACTCCCTGCTTTATAAGAAACTCCTAAATAAATAAAAAAGGAACTAGATTTCGACTACATAACGTTGCTTAATGAATAAGAGGCAAGGGGAGTTTAAGGTTTTATTTTAGTGTTTTTTTTTAAATTAAGCAATTTGGGATTAGTTAGGCTTTATAAAAAAAAATGGCTACTCACCCTCACTACGCTCGGCTTCGTCCCTAGTAAAAACTAAAAATAAATCTATCCCACTGGAACCGTACGTTTTTCCGAGATAAAAATTAACCTTTTACTATATAATAACCTATTACATATTTTACTATATAATAGCCCGCCGATGCAAAGCAAATCTAATATATTTCGTTACGTAAAATACATATTTACCTTTTAGATTTTCATATCTTAAAATATTGTCGGCTGGCACCGACTTCGAAAATATCTGATTAGGTATCTATTCTAAATGAAAACCTCCGTTTAGTTATTTTTTACATTTTAGTGCCTGGAAGTCGGTTTTTTTTAAATAGTTTTTATTTTTCCATTTTTAGTGTAGACGTAATAAGCAGGTAATTTGCTAGAAGAAAGTTTTTAAGTACATATTCGATTAAACAATTTATTTATAAAATTATGTACCTATTGTTGATTTTTTAAAAAACCGCTCGACCGATTTCGATAAAATTTATATATATATATATATATATATATATATATATATATATATATATATATATATATATATATATATATATATATACTAGCGGACCCGACAGACGTTGTCCTGTCTACACGTCTTTAATTTGAAAATTTCAAACTTTTTGGACAAAATTGTGAATCTAAACCATTCCCAGATGAAATTTTTTGTGTGTGTTCAAGGGGAGAACACACACAAAAAATTTCATCAAAATCGGTCCAGTCGTTTGAGAGAAGTTCAGTGACATACACACTCACAGAAGAATTATATATATATATATATATATATATATATATATATTATATATATATATATATATATATATATATATCGGAATCTTTTTTTTTATGTATATGGTATATAGGTGGTGTATTGTATATGATATATATATATATATATATATATATATATCTCATATACAATACACCACCTATATACCATATACATAAAAAAAAAGATTCCGACGAATTGAGAACCTCCTCAGAAATCAAATTTTTTGGGAACTCGGTTAAAAAAACAATACGAACAACAAAACATTTTTGGAATTAATTTCAACGAATATGTTACCAACGTTAATTGATCCACCGCGCATATACGTCACTGTAACTTGATATCAGTTAGGCCGAAAAAAGTTTCAAAATATAAATTAACATTATCACAAAATTTGTTAAATAAATATTTAAAATTAAATGGATATATTTTAATTTTAAAATAAAATATAAGGCGAATGGTACTGAGCTCATATATACACAGTAAAGAGCACGTTTAACATGTCGTATGTTGAGCATGTATGTCATGTCTAGAACTAACAAAATGTATCTTATTAGTTCTAGACATGACATTGTAAAATTAGATTACATTTCAGTATATTATTTCTATATTTTATACTAGCATTGCCCGCGGCTCCGCCCGCGTTCAGATGACCAAAAACGAAATTCTTAGGTTTTACATATTAGTATACTCTTACAATGCAGTTTTTATATTTTCTTAGAAATGAGATATTTTCCCGTGGTATAAAGTATCCTATGTGTTGTCCCGGATAACCAGCTATCACATACCAAATTTCACCAAAATCCCTCCAGTGGTTTTTCTGTGATGCGATAACAGACAGACAGACAAAAATCCTAAAAACTATAGATTCGGCCTCTGCATCGATAGTAATGTATATTTCAATAAGATTTTCCAAAAAAAAAATTAATTCAAACAGATTCGACTTCGAATTTTATTATATGTGTAGATATAACGTTTTTAAGTAAACTTTTAGCAAACTTCACATTCTCTAAAAAAATCGCATCGCTCGGGTACGGCCCAATAGATAGAAATAGTTAGTGTACTTTAGGAGATAGACATATACCACTGTAAATTTTTTGTAGGTCTTTTTAAGATATACAATTTCCTAGTACATTTTAGCTAGTTAGCAATGTCTAGGGCCGACTCGACAGAACTTTTATTTACATATTTTGTATTATGTTATCGTGCTGGACTGAAAGATTTCCGTGTAGTAAAAGGTATTCTAAATATTGACCTGAGTAATAAATCATTACACAAAATATAGTTATAATTCGTTCAGTAATTTTTGTGTGAAAAGTAAACATATATACAGACAAACAGACAAAAAATTTAATAACTGTTGTATTGTCTGTATTCAGTACAAAATACGTAACAGTCATTGTTTTTTTTAAATTGTTTTTGTTACTTTTTTATAATTTATTATAAGTATAGAATAAAAAGACTGACACTCACTCCGCTCGGGCACAGATTATATAATACTATTTGTCCTTAATTACGTTTTAACGTTTAGTATAGATTTCTCAGAGATGACATATTTTCCCGCAATAAAAAGTATCCTATATGTTTACCGGGATATCTATCCAGCTATCATCATACAGAATTTCATCAAAATCTGTCCAGTGATTTTCTCGTGATGCGGTCACACACAGAAAGTTAGACTATAGATTCGACCTCTGTATCGATAATAGTAACTATTTCAATAAGATTTTCCAAAAAATGTTTAATGTACAGATTCGACTCTTCGAATTTTATTGTATGTAGCTATAGAAGATAAGGATATATCTTATTTATCGAGTGCTCGAGCCGAATGCTTCTTTTATTATACTGAATTTCTTCTTTCATTTTTACATTAAAAATATATAATCCATAACTGCAGACTCTTTGTATTTATGATATGTTTACTCTACAGAGTGTATCAAAGATGTACACATCTTTTTCAAATACTATTTTAAATAGCCCTAAAAGTAGTTTGAAATTCCATTCAATCATTTTCGTATTAAATACTAAGAAATTACCAAATAATTAAAAAAAATTAATGAATGTTTAATAAAATTAGTAATCAAAATGTTACCTTTATAAACAGCGAAATAATTTTTTATAAAAGCCTTTGGCGTCCGGTAATTCATAGGAAAAATAAAATAAAATATGTGGTACAGTGAAGCGTACCGGAAACTTCCATATTGATATTCGTTATACCAGAGGTCTATTATAATGAAGTCAGTTTTTGTCATGAATTCGATCCTCGCGATGGAATTGACTGTATTAAAAGATTTCATCGAAATGCAACATATATTTAATAACCAATAGTTTATATATAAAAAAGATGTATGTGGAACAATAATAGAACGATAAATATTTTTTTTCTTATCAATGTCTATAATTCAATTTATCATTCGTATATATATTGTATCCTTTAATTAAATATATATAGCAGAATTATTGGCAAAATATGCTTTAACATAGTATAATAATAATTACATTTAATGAAGCATTTAATAAATAGTTTGGAAAATGAACCATAATTTTTCAAGAACGTTTTATGGTATTACTACGACAGAAAAATATGCAATTAAAAAAATATAAATCCACCATGAAGCCCACTGAAGTAGGAAGCTAACTTTTTGTTAACTCGTTTAAATATAATTTTTGAGACTGCTGCAAATCACAAAAAAATTCGAACTCCATTCATCCAACGTAAAAACAACAGAGAAATGATAGCGTTTCGGCAACTAAAAAGCAAATTTAATTAAGCCAAGCAGGTACTTGACTTTTACAATCTGAGGCTTGCCAACAACCTGCCAATTAAAAAGTAACTGAGATTTGTGCTATTCACAAACTCAGTACCTTCTGAAGTTGCCGTACTCTAAGTAACTATTAATGGTTGAGAGCTAAAGCGTAGCTTTTCAATTCAAACTAATAAATAGTACCTTATTCTGACATTTCTAGATTTTTTTCAATCATATAATTTTACTGACAAATTACTTAAAAAAGCATCAACTGTGATAAGCTTAAATTTTTGTATTAAATTCACAATTTATAATTGTGAATATAATACCATCCAGTTTAAGATCATCTAAGTACACACAAAAAAACCCCATTAAAATCGGTCAAATTTACGAATATACACAAACCAGAATTTTATTAAAATATTTTAAATTACTAGTTAGCTTATAATTACTAACTTTATTAGAACGACTGGTGATCTAAAAAAAAGCGGCTTTATAAAGTCGCTGACGACACTAGGCTTAGAAAACGTACGTCAAAGAACGATATAAGAGCCACTTGCTCAGGCCCCGGGCCTGCTTTATCGTCATCTGTGGCTACGTTCAAACGCCTATGCCGTAAGTGAACCACTCTAATTAAACTGAATGTTCCCATTGTACCGCGGCCTCCTGGCTACATGGCGTTCTGATAAAATTTGCATAACTAGATATTACACATGTAATTAAATTATAAATCATATTCTTTTATAATATTTTTAGATCGACTTTAAAAATAAAGAGGAACGCAATTCGAGTATAGTTTTTATTTTGTTAATATGCAACACTTTACTCTTTAAGCTTAAATTGTCTATGTATTAAGAACTTGAGATTATTTAATTGAATTATTATAATGTTAAGTAAGAAATGAGATTTTTCAAAACGACAGTTTTTTAGACTTTTATTTTAGATCTTCTTACCTTTTATAATAAAACGGAATAAATAAGTTCCATTAATTTATAAACAATAACTTGTTAGAGTGTAACAATTTAAAAGCGTTCTGTAGCGAAAGTCTTTATCACGATATTAGTTGTAATTATTACAAGGCAAAATAGTCTATAGAAACATTAAGCGTTCTTAGAAAAGTTTTTTAATAAAAAATCTATATAAATTTTATAATTGTTTAATTTAAAGCATAAAATAAGAAAAATCTTGATACTATAAGAAAATCATTTGCAACTTAACAAACTTATATAAATAAAAGTTCTTAAAAATAATAACATTAAAATACGAAGAATATTTCTGAATCCCTGATTCATTATAACATCTGAACCGTATGCAAATAAAAAATGATCGCACCATAAATGTTATTTACAATGTTTATCAATACACGGTTTTCATTTATTGTTTTTGGTTCTATTAAAAAATAAAACTTTATTTCTATTTTCCCTCACAAGTTACTTTATTGAAAAAAAAACCTCTGAACCACGTTATGTAAAATTTTATTATAAATTAAGGTTTTATATTTCATTACATTTTCAATTACGAATTGAAACGAATTGTTCATGCAAAATGACGGATTACGCTGAAAACAATGCGAATAAATCAACTTTACTGTGAACAGCTATAAAAACATTAGTGATTTATTAAGCATTTTTATTACTTTAGCTGTAACGGCCCATTAGGGTAACTCGGCAATAACAGGTTCTGGTTACACAGTGCTTTATGAGTGTTTCAAATTTGTAGTAAATGTTTTGTCTTCACCTAGCAACAAACTTAATGTTACAACGTCTATCCTGTGCGGTTAACCGCGACATATTGGCAACTGCGCACATTTCCGGCACCAGTAACCGCACATCTGCTCGTTGGATTCATATATACTTACAATCCAATAAATAACTAATTTCTATTATAAATTTTATAATTTAACTAGCATTTCCCGCGGCTCCGCCCGCGTTCAGATGACCAAAAACCAAATTCTTAGGTTTTACATATTAGTATACTCTTACAATGCAGTTTTTGTAATTTTTCTCAAAAATGAGATATTTTCCTGCGGTAAAAAGTATTCTATATGTTGACCCGGATAACCAGCTATCATCATATCAAATTTCATCAAAATCTGTCCAGTGGTTTTCTCGTGATGCGGTAACAGACAGACAAAAATTCTAAAAACTATAGATTCGGACTCTGTATCAATAATAATATCTATTTCAATTAGATTTTCCAAAAAAAAATTTAATGTACAGATTCGACTTAGTTACAATTTTATTATAAGTAAAGATTATTTCCACAATAGCGCCCTTACGCGTACTTCGCTCGTTCCTAGCTTTCTAATAGCACAGATCATACATTACTATAGTAGTACTAATAGTAACCTACGCGTTACTACAGGTCATAATCTATCTGTACTAAATTTCATCTAAATCCGTTCAGTTGTTTCGGCGTGATGTAGTAACAAACATACACTTGAACAAACTTGCAATATGTATTGTGGTTTCGTTCTTATACCTGTATATCAATGGGTGCATTAGATACGATTGATATGAGGCTTTTAATTCTAAAATACGATATATTAATATAACTTTTCCAAAATTTCAAATAAGCCACGTCATTTTCAATAATCATAATCGCATGTCTTTATTTTTCCAATAATTTCATCACTACTACACTACAAACTTTGACACCATTTCTTAACTCTTTTGCTAAGATGCCGAGCTGAGATGTTTACAGATCTTACTACGTGATAGGTGTCACTGGCAGCATCTTATATAGAAACGCACAAAAAAGAAAACCACAAACAGATCTATCCCACGGGAACCGTTCATTTTTCCGGAATGAAAAGTAACTTGTTGTTTGACTGGCAATACAAGGTATCAGCATGCCAAATTTTACTAAATTAGGTGCATAAATTGTTGTGTACTAAGCTGTATAAATTACTATATTATTTAACTATCCCACGGGAACTCTTAAATTTTCCGAAATGAAAAGTAACCGATTTGTTATTGTCATGTCTGGACTATATTATTGTAAAGGTTCATTAAAATCCAATCAGTAGTTTTTGTGTACTAAGCTGTATAAGTTATTATACTTTTTTAACTATCCCACGGGAACTCTTGAGTTTTCCGGCATGAAAAGTATCTAAGATGTTTCCCGGAGATATAAGGTACCACCATGCAAAATTTTATTTAAATCGGTCCAATAGTTTCGGAGATTAGCCCGTACAAACAGACAAACAGACAGAGAAACAAAAAAATTGAAAGAAATCTGGATTTGTTCTATTTGTCTTCTTACATCCACCTGACTCGGTTTTTAGCATTTTTTTCTATGTACAGACATTTGACCTCTACAGTTTTATTATAGTATAGAATAGAGGAAAAGACAACATAACATGGGCTCAAGTTCTCGGGTTATCTATAGACAATTCAATTGTCGCTACTGAGCTATTAAAGCTTTTAATAAGCTGTCACCCAGAACTAATCAATTCATCAGTATCTTCCTCACGCACAGCTTTGGCACGTTCATGTTTCTTACAGGTTGCCGTAATTGAGACCATAAGTTAAAAAACCATTTAATCGCAAAAGTGTTTTAGCAGTAGAGCAAAATAATATATATGTACATAATATTAACATTGTGTCTGTCGTGTTGTATTAGTGCAGGAAAAGTCAGTTTCGAATTCCGCTCAAGAAAAATGCCTCACATATTTATTTTATTTTCTCAGCATAAAGAGCTTCGTCAAAAAACATTAATACAATGTACAAGCTTAGCAAATAATAATAATGAAAGCTTTCGAAGGGACTGATGTCTGTATAGGGTAAAAACCTGATCGCCAGGCACTCAGCCTTCTGCCTTAGACCTTAGTTACATTTATACACATATCTCCCATATCTGAAAATTTATATATATACTCGTAAAATAGTAGTGCACAAATTAAGTAATTTATTTACTTTTACAATAGGTGTTTATTACCTCAATATCTACATATTTAGGTACATATATCGCCATAAATAAAGTCATTTCTATACATATTTTCATAACAATATTTGTCGCTCCAGTTGCAAGCCGACTCCATCGCTTCAGTCAACTTCATATCATAATTTGTTTGTCATAATTGACGTCGGCTACAACGCTACACCTTTACAGTGATTCACTGAAAATTACTAACTACGTACATGATAAATTGTGATAGTCGAATTGCGCGTATCCAGTAACGAAGAACATTTTCATAAAATTTCGTCGCTTTATCCGCACCATACACAATATAATACAAATCAGAATCGAAAATCGATTTAACGCACCGTAAAACTTCAATATATCATTATGTTTTAAATTTTGCAGAGGCAAATAGGTCATATCATAATCACAATGCTATGATTATTCAACAAAAATATACACTTAGTAATTAACAATTATATTTTTACTAGTATTAAAATAATTAAGTCTTTGTTTTTTATCTGTAAATTCATATAGTTTTATGTATTGATATACATGCTTTCATTTCGATAGATACTCATAAAAAAATTGAACTTATGTAGGTACGTGTAAATAAGAGCAAGTTAGTGCTAATAAATAATTATTATTAATAAAAATATATACTCTGTTTCTGTTAATATAAATATATAATTTTAGTTTTCAATCTCACAGATACATATATGCTTTTAACTTAATAGAATTAGACATTTAAATCGTAATATATGAAGACTTAATGAACTTATTATGGTAATAAATATGCCTTCATGAATAACACATGTGCTGAAAATTTCGCTGTTCGTGTTTTATCAGGCGGCAAATTTGCATTATAGACACCAAGATAACCACAGACGAAAACTGATTTAAAATATTAAAACATAAAAGTATTGCAATGTTTTTATCTTATTGGATTTTTCTTTTATATAGTCTTCATCTAGCACTAGTTGAACCAAGTCAAGTAAGTAGTTGAGTTTTGTATTCAGCCCTTTTTTTAACGTCCCACTGCTGGACACGGGCCTCTCTTCAGTACGAGGGGCATCAGGCCATAGTCCACCACGCTGGCCAAGTGCGGGTTGGCGGACTTCACATGTCGTTTGAAAACATGCTAGGTTCTCTCAGACATGCAGGTTTCCTCACGATGTTTTCCTTCACCGTTAAGAAAAGTGGTAATCATGTTAGAAATGATTCGCACATGAAAATATCAGAGGTGCGAGACCCGGGATTTGAACTCGCTTCACTCGGTTTCCCAAGCGAGCGCGTTACCACTGGGCTACCTCTGCCTTAATTTTGTAGTTGTTAGTTGTAAATTGAGTTTTACCTCTAATGTAAATGCTCTCTAAATAGCTAAAAGGCTCAATATAACAATGGACTAAAAGCAACAACCTTTTCAAATATTTTCGTGTAACAAGAGATTGAAATGTAATAAAATTAATATTCTTAGAAATCAAAATATATGTTAGATAATATAATATGCCGACAATATTTTAAGTTGTGAATATCTAATAGGTAGTTTATTATCTAATGGGTCGTTTAGTTATTTTTTTATATTTTAGGGTCTGGAAGTTGGTTTTTATTTATTTTTTAAAGTTTTTATAATGTATAGAAATATGGTAATTGTAATACACTCTATCATTGAAAGAGAATGTTATGTAAGTATTTATATCAAGTAGGCGGTGAATAAAATGATCCGGAATATAGGAAATACGGCCTATGCCATAAGGTTAATTAAATCCCAACCCAAAATCCTGTCTATATATAAATAAACAAATATTAATGTTCGTTCGTGCAAAACCGCACATCTCCGATTCGTCTTCACGGATTTCTTTTAATTTAAGTTTTTATCATGGATGACTAATAAAACTTTTTATACTATTTATCTTACAGTAACTCGCCTAGATGGAGTGCATAAACTTTTACAGTGCCAAACCGTTTGCTATGATAATTCGTGCCTTTGTGTATTTGAGTAAGGCTCGGGTTCAATTTACGGCAAGACAAGCCATAGACAAAGATAACTTTTAATAAATTGATATACATTTGCAAATTTTTCTAATTTCAAATTCTAATATACACCTTTAACTGTCATGAAAACCAGTGCTGTGACACCCGCTTGAATTAATCTAAGCAATTATTATTATGAATTATCTAAGTACCTTCTTAGAAGAGTTATAGATAATTTAAATTGTTACATTTGATTGTTTCCAATGTTTTGTATAATCCTACTTAAGACAAATAGTCCGTAAGTTGTAAATATAAAAACAAAAACAAATCATACTCACGGGAACCGTACTTTTTTCCGGGATAAAAAGTAACCTGTGTGTTATTCTGATGCATGAGCAAAGTTTCTTTAAAATCCATTCAGTAGTTTTTGCGTGATAGAGTAACAAACATACATAAATACATCCATACATACGTATTCTCACAAAATTTGGCGTTTATAATATTAGTAGGATATAAATGCTTAATGAACATGCTAAAGTATTAAAAATGAATACGTGTTACGCTTCATCGGGTATTACAGGCTTATTGTTCGTCCTATGAAACAAGATCGACAATATGAAAATCAAATATTTGTAAAAGCTCATAAATATCCTATTATAACTTTAATATTTTATAGTGTCCATAGTAGCTGTTCTCGCAAAATTAATTAAAAGCCCGTAAAAGGCTGGAACAATATGATTTAATGTGAATTGTTTTTGATTAAAACATATAAAATAGGGTTTTCTTTATATATCTATACATATAATAAAATTGTAACTAAGCCGAATCTGTACATAAAATATTTTTTGGAAAATCTTATTGAAATAGACATTATTATCGATACAGAGGAATTTTTGTCTGTCTGTCTTTCTGTCTTTCTGTCTGTCTGTTACCGCATCACGGAAAAACCACTGAAGGGATTTTCATGAAATTTGGTATGGTGACAGCTGGTTATCCGGGTCAACATATAGGATACTTTTTACCGCGGGAAAATATCTCATTTCTGAGAAAAAATACAAAAATTGCATTGTAAGAGTATGTAAAACTTAAGAATTTGGATTTTTGGTAATCTGGACACGGACGGAGCCGTGGGCAATGATAGTGTATTATATACCTAGTATACCAATTCTCATTAAATTATATGACTTCTAAAAAAAATTCTATAATCATTTTCTTGTTTCTTCTCGAACAGAAAAATGTTCGATACTCATATACTAGCACTACATACATTAAAATCGCCTTTCGTTTACTTATATATACATAATCTCTTCAAATACTAAATGTTTAAATTATGTATTGAATTTAAATATATTCTTATCGCGCAATCCATACTAATATTATAAATGGGAAAGTGTGTTTGTTTGTTTGTCTTTCTTTCACGTCGAAACGGAGTAACAGATTGGCGTGATTTTTGGTATGAAGATAGTTGGAGAGCTGAAGAGTGACATAGGCTATTTTTTATCGCGAGAGATCATCTCATTTCTACGAGAAAATACGTTATAATACAATCCAAAAAAATATTTCTGATCAGAATTTCTTGAAACTTGGTATTGCTTGGTAATTACTCTTCAACATAAGTAAATAAATACGTTTTTTACATTTTTCGAAATTCATCCTATAAGAAGGTAAAATTAGGGATAAAAGTTTATGTGAAACCTTTTTAGAGATTTTTTTTGTAGTTTTAGCGCGAGCGAAGCCGCGAGTTCTGCTAGTTTAGTATATTTTCTATTAAATCACATTTTATATAACGTAGACATTTCCTGTCCTAAGGACGAAGAATTAACGTACATAAAAAACCATTCTTATGACATGTCACGACTAAATCGTAAAAACAAAGTATTTTCTTATTTTTATTCAGAGACCAGAACAACTGTAACGAGACGCTCTAAAATTGTATCCACATTGAAAATTTTCAACAAGCATCTGCGCTCCAAGTGTTTCGGTCATATTATGTAGAAGTGAGCGAAATAAGCCGCACTTTGCTACAAATCCAACCAAAGTCCGAACTCGACTTGGATTTGCCGGTGTCCGTTTTGTGCTTGTTATTCCAGCGTTCTGAGACCGTCCTGGGCTTAAGTGGCTCACACACTGGGAATGAAATCGTCTAACGAATACATTTATGCACCTACAAGCTTAGTCTCACTTCTCGGAGTTCACATCCTCTGAATGTTATTTAAAGAAAATTTGCTATTTTCTTTTAATAACTTCTGAGGAACCTCATAATAAGTATAATACGTTCCCAATTTTTTTTCCAACAACAATTTTCTTCTCATCATCCAGGATAACAGAACACAAATAGTTATCTGTTTGTAAACCAAAATTAACTTCATAAATGCACTAACTGATATTGGAATAAAAATTCTGCTAAAGGTCTTATATACCTATTAATAATGTTCATGTGGCTTATCAAACTTTATATTTGAACAATTTAAAACATGGTCACAACGCAGGTTAAATACTTATTTGGTAAAACTCATATGCATAAATCATTGACGTAAAATGACGAGGGTTCGATGATAGCGCCAGAGGGTCATATAACAGTTTGATATTAACCAAATTGCCCCAAAGTTTACGGAAAAACGATGAGTTTCGAGCTACAATTTTATTTTTCTTTTATAATCCCCATGACTTGTTATTCCGAATATATCCGAAGTCGGTGCCAGGTATATTTCGATACATAAAATACATATTTACCTATTAGATATTCATATATTAAAATATTATTCGCTGGCACCGACTTCGAAAATATCTGATTAGGTATCTATTCTAAATGAAAACCTACGTTTAGTTATTTTTTACATTTTAGTGCCTGGAAGTCGGTTTTTACTTTTTGTTAAAAAGTTTTTATTTTACCATTTTTAGTGTAGACGTAATAAGCAGGTAATTTGTAAGAAGAAAGTTTTTTAATAACATATACGATTAAACAATTTATTTAAAAAAATATTTATTGTAGATTTTTTTTAAACCGCTCGACCGATTTCGATAAAGTTTATATGGGACCACCAGGGAAGTATACCCTTCGAAACAAAAACAAAAATTCCAAATCGGTTTAGGCGTCTTCGGGTAATCGGTGAGCATACCTACATAAAAAATAAAGATTCCGACGAATTGAGAACCTCCTCCTTTTTGGAATTGGAAGTCGGTTAAAAATTATAAATAGCTTGAGCTTTATATTACACTTACAAGTACGTTTCTACAATTCGATATCAATAAAGACGCATAACTAGCGACTCACCCTCGCTTCGCTCGGGTACGTTTTAAGGGTTAGTATAGAATAGATAGACTATATACTATATGGTAGATAGTATAGCCTTTCTCAATAAATGGTTTAATAATGCTAAAAATTTTTTTCAAATCGGATCAGTAGTTCCTGAGATTGGCACGTTCAAACAAACAACCTCTGCCTCTTTATAATATTAATATAGAAGTACATATAAGTAGATTTTTCTAAATTAGTAACACAAATGATAAAAACAACAAAGCGGCCACATACTTTTTTCACAATAGAGCTTCGACAAAACGTATAGTGATATGGATGGACCCCCGCTAAGCTTTATTTGTTTCTGCCTTTATTTATATTTCACTATTGTTTCCGGTTTTTTGGGTTCAATTCTAAATTGAGACTGAGTGAAAACTTTTTCTTTATATACCCAATTCAACCACGAAATTCCATCGATTATAAATATATACGTGTATATATACATACGTATATATATATATATAATATATATATATATATATATATATATATATATATCATCATCACAATCATTAGTCGAATAAACGATGTATATGACCCCGACGAATCCAAAACATAACTATTAACACGCTCCACTAGAAATGCAGATGTTGAAATACAACGTTTTAGAAGAGAGAAAATACAAACGTAGGGATTGCAGTCCCTGTTCCCGTACTATCTGTGCACTTACACAAAATGGTAGTACAGTGATTATTAGTTTAACATTTATTAAAAAGCAGCACAAAAACAATTAATAGATACAATTAGACATGCAGGCTACCAAAATCTCAATTGCCAATACGGCGAGGAAAAACATCGTAAGGAAAGCTACTGCCATGTCTGAAAGAACCTAACTAGCTCTTGAAAGACATGACACGTGTAGTTCGCCAACCCGGATTGTGTCAGTGTGGTGGATGGTAGCTACCTGATCGGTGATCCTATTAGCATTGAAGAAAGGCAGCGCCCAGTGCCACAATGAGGCCTTTAAGAGGACAGGATTTTAAATAAAACTATCTTTTCGGATTTTTTCGCGGATTTATTTGGATTTTTGATTCCCGACGTTTCGAATGCTTTACAGTATTCGTGGTCAGGGGAGAGACTGAGGTGTTACACGTCTCGAAGGTATAGTTGTTACAGACAGCCTACCCACAAATAACAAAATGAAAATTTCACCAATTACCTTACAATATTTTTTAACTTTAAACATTTTTATAATTTTAATTCGTTTTATAATTGAATGTGGAATATTATTTATTTAATTTTGCTGTTATTATTATAATTATTACAAGAGCAAGATTATTAATAAATATCATTATTGTGGTTTATATGCCAGCACGTTTTTCTACATTTAGTCAGCTTGGTTCTAATGAAGCAACACTACACGATATTATTAAACAAAAATGGTCAGTATCTGTGATAAAATTTCCATTTTAGTAATAAGTATGATTGAAATAATTATTTATTCCATCGTAGGTGCCTGTGTAAAATGCACGCGGCTTACTAGTGGTCTCATGTAGTTACAATCGGTTCAGGCAGCGTGACGTTACAATTTGTGCACCAGTAATTGACGTCGGCTGTCACGATGCACCGTGTGTTTATATTGCTTCGCTGAAAATTGCTAACTACAAGTACGTACGTGACAAATTATGACATCGTATTGCAGAGAACTTTCACACAGCATTCATCGCTGTTAGATTTAATATGAAGATTGTCAAGATGAAATATTATTATTAGTATCTATAGATAATACATATACACCTATAGATCACAACATTGAAAGTAAAGCACCAAACAAAGTTTTCCAGAGTTCTATTCAATGATATATAAGTCTTTTTGAATATCATTCAAGTTACGTACTTTGGGTAAGATACGATTGGGATCGTAAAATACTGGCAAAGAAAACTTGGTATGCAAGGGTTAAATTCAAGAATGTTTATACAAATATTATAAAGATTTACACGTAAGTTTCTCATACTAATTGAGAAAATAGGTCAACTATAAATGGATTTGCACAAAAGATTCCTTATCATGACACATATGACATGACATTATCATGGCATTATGTAGGTACACTACACATTTATTTTGTGAAGGTACTTTTTTTTAACGTTGGAAAATAAATGGATTGAGGTACAAGGTGTGGGACTTACCGGCAAAGCTAATACTACCCACTAAAAAAAAATGGAATCTCCTCCGTCTTAATGGAGCGTCGCAAGATCGCTTACGCACTCAACCAAGACAGAAGCCAGCAGACCTGCTAAAGCAGACCACAGCAACCATCGGGTTGCTCCGCGATCCTCTCTGCTATCAGAGAAGTGCCAGAAGGAATCCGTATAGTACACCGCTCCGCACCTACCGAGGTGGACCACCTCCCAGTGTGTTTCTTGGCTTCGCGCCCGGCTGTATTGCCAGGCACTACTGAGCCCCCCAACCACGACAATGTGAACTATATTACAAATATTATAGGACTGTATAAAGTAAAAATGCAGCGGTTGAACTCTTAAGGGTCATGACTCATATAAAGGCAATTTACCTAACAGACGGATTAATAGGATGATACCTTTACGTGATCTATAGATTGTAAAATGTATAATGTATTAAAAATCAGGTAGATTTATTAAAGAAAATGTACAGATAAATAATGGTATTATAATGGCGGTATTAATATTATCTGTTATATTCAGATATAGCATTGCTGTTAAGGCACGCAACTACTTTTTAACGTGTAGTGGACGCGCTTTCGACGCTTGTTCAAAGGCGTGTTTATAAAACACTGTATGCATAGGTCATTAGAAGTAGTACATATAACAGGCCATAACTTTAACCAGACTTTTTAAACATAATGAGTTAAAATTAGGTACATTACATAAAATCCAGATCTCTATCTGCAGTCGTACTTGCTACCCACTTGACTAATGAGAGAGTAAATAAATACCTAGTACCTGTAGCAAAAATATAAGGTCTTTACTCTAACTACATTCAAATTGCCCTAAGCATTTTTACGTTAAAAAAATAAAATATACTAAATTGTGTTCGAGAAAGCTTTTTACCACGGACATAGTCCAGATTGGATGGATTTGCCAGTCCGCCAGTACTTGTTATTCCAGAGCATAGAGACCACCTAGGCTTAAGTGGCCAACGCGCCGCTCTCGGAGCGCATGCAATCGCCTAACGAATGTATCTATGAAAACATGCTGAAAAACTTATAACAAATGTACACGATACGAAATAAAAACATTTTTGTCTATTTTAAGTATTTATCAAATAGCGAACTGAGATTAGATTATTATCTGTAAAATTAATAAAATAACTGGGTCAAATATAAGTTATGTTTTAAATAAAACTATCTTTTCGGATTTTTTCGCAAATTTATTTTGATTTTTGGTTCCCGACGTTTCGAATGCTTTACAGCATCCATGGTCACGGGAGAGAATGAGGTGTTACATTTCTTGAAGGTATAGTTGTTATAGACAGCCTACCCACAATTAACAAAATGAAAATTGCACCAATTACATTACAATATTTTTTAACTTTAAACATTTTTATAATTTTAATTATAATTGAATATGGAATATTATTTATTTAATTTTGCTATTATTTTTATAATTATTACAATTTTAAAAAATATTAATTAGTAATCTATATTTAGTGTTGCCATTATTATATTTATAACCATAAAGATAAGTTATGTTATAAGTAATACCTACTTATAAAAATGTTTGTAGATGTAAGTATTCCTACGTGTTTATATAAATGAATTCAATTGAGAGTCAAGCATTGAGATTTTTTCTCTTTATATGAAGCGAGGTTTTTGTTTAGTGATCTTAACTTAAAAATAAAAATATATAAACCGCTACATGCGGAACTGGTATAATTAGAAAGAATATTACAACTTAGTAATTCATATGAGCTATACGTATAATATATTTTCAACCAACGCTAGAGTTTTAAAAAATATGAAAAACCTAAAATAACCCTTTATGAATATGACCAACTACATATCTACATAAGACCTTAATTACATTGTATCATACTATGTAGGCCTTCATTAATATTCTTTTCATTCGTAGGAAGCTTGTGACGAATTTTTCATTTGAACGAGGAAAACGGGTCGTGGAAAGGAAATTCGCTGACTGTGTAGAGGAAAAATAAAATGCATATCCTAAGCCTTAACGATCGTCAAGGGATGTCATTAGCTGATGACCACTGCCCTCAGTATCACTTAAATTACATCCTTATTCCTTACTAGCATCGGCCGCGGCTCCGCCCGCGTTCAGATGACCAAAAACCAAATTCTTAGGTTTTACATATAAGTATACTCTTACATTGCAGTTTATGTATTTTTTCTCAGAAATGAGATATTTTCCCATGGTAAAAAGTATCCTATATGTTGACCCGGATAACCAGCTATCATTATACCAAATTTCATCAAAATCTGTCCAATGGTTTTCTCGTGATGCGGTAACAGACAGACAGACAGACTCTAAAAACTTGTAAAAATGTCTATTTCAATTAGATTTTCCAAAAAATATTTAATGTACAGATTCGACTTAGTTACAATTTTATTATATGTATAGATTCCTTATTAACGAATATTTCTTATTGGAAAATCTTTCAATTTATAAGTGAGCAAGTATATTTTATAAGAAAAACAATAAGATTCATTCTAACGATATTTTCACATTGTTCGAGATAGAGATGCAACACATTTCATCGAATTATTTTTGCACTTCGCATATTAGAACAAGTTTTTCTTGGCATTTGGTAATAAATTGGAAAAATAGTAAGCGATTTTATGGCATTATGTACATATAAAGGCTGATATATAATATTTTAAGGATTGGATCATCTAGCGAAAAGAATCTTTTATGTTTCAGACTAAGCCCTGCGAAAGCTTTTACAACCCCCAGTTTATGATATTAAACCTACTTAATAGGTATCTAGATTCCAGTAAAGTGCCTAAATCAAATAAAAACTAAATAATAATGAGTAAGAATTGTTATCAAACTGAATGTTGTTTCAATCTAAAAGAAGAATTTTTATTCAAAATGCTTTGCCTCTGTTCCAACAGAACTAATAGTAGGTACTCTTAAAAACTTTTAATTAGTCTACTACACCAATCAAGCAGTTTTGGTTGTTTCCGTTTTCTTTCAAATTCTCCTTTAATAAGTCCTTATAACAACTATTAATAATTTATAAAATGTATATTTTTTACCTTAACAAGTAACCTATTCGCTTCGTTTACATATTGATATAATTGATTTATCAATGTAAGTTATAAAAATAACAATTAGATGAAATTTTTTTGCGAATCGTTGTAAGAAAGTCAATCTCTGGTCCATAAATACTGGCTTTCGTGTCAAAAAATTCTTAGAAGCCGCCCGAATTTTGTTAGATTTCGCGGAAAAAGTTGAAACATTATGATGTCAGTTTTTCACCTAATCTCTCTCAGGTCGTGACAGTTCGCTTATACATAGAAAAGTAAAAAAAATAAACGGTGATATGCTCCGGCGCTAGTGCACATATGCGTGTGTGTATGTATCCGTTTTTTTACCATGTATTGTTTTGTACCCTGTATTTATTACTCTGTAAAATTGGCATCCTTTACCGAAAACGATTTCATTTTGATAAAGTTCCTAATAATTTCTTAATAGACAAATCTAAACTATGTAGTATTTATTTAGGTTAATCCACGGTTAAAAAGACACATTAATATTATGTAAAGTTTTAGAATACACAATTATAATTTATTATCTATTATAATTTAGATGTTCAATATATACATGTAAATTTTAATAGATAATAAATAAATAAACCACCACTTTACTCCTTGGCTTGGTTCAGCATTCTATTAAAATTTTAATTTTGATCTAAAAATACAATGTTAACTCCTTATAACGTGATTATTTAACGAAAAACTGAAAATTCTAACGTAGAGATTATTTTAATTTGGTTGATTTACCTTAAAACCTATGCGTTCAATCAAATAGATTCGAGATTAGAGAATTCAATAAGAATTTAAATCATATTTAGACTCAGTTAACATCCAAAAATAAGGAGAAACAAAATAAAGATGATGAAGTAGTTGAGCCTAAACCATCACCAACTGCTCAACGAGCAGTTGATGTCGCTAAACTAATTCTTATTTTATTGTGGAGGATGATCGCATCACATCTAAGACATGAGATAAAATATAAAACCAAAAAAAACGTTAGGAAAAGTTAACAGACTATATGTATTTAGAATACTGGTTAACTATAACCCATTAAAATACATACATACTAAATAATAGCGACTCACCCTCGCTTCGCTCGGGTTCGTCCCTAGCTTGCTTCCTAATATAAACTTTCATCCTCATTTTACCCCTTTAAGGGGTGATTTCCGGAATAAAAAGTATCCTATGTCCTTCCCAGGGTCTCAAACTATCTTCTTACCAAATTTTATCTTAATCGTTCAGCAGATCCAGAGACTACCCCCTACAACGTCACAAACTCACAATTCACAAACTTTAGGTAACTCTTTATAATATTAAGTATAGATTATTCTGATTAGAGAAAATTGTTTTTTTTTCTTCACTCGATATAACGAAAAAATATACTCGATCTCTATGTTTCGCTATAAAGAGTTTATACACTGTAAATATAAATTCAGTGAATCTAGCTTAAAGAGTACATTTAGAACAAATTTTCGTTAGTATTTACCGACTATTACAAAATAATTTTTTTAGGAGGGTTACATGAAATTAATTTTCTACAATTTTTTTACGCAAATCATTCAACTTTACCTACTCTAAAGAGTAAAGACTAATTTCATTCGAGCCAAACTTCGGCACTATTAAGTACAATACAAAAAATTACCCTGTTGCATCTGAGTCTTCTACTCACAGCAGCTATTCGTCGTTTCGTGACTAAATCCCGTCATCACCACAGATTATAATATATACTTCGCACCCGTGTCCCGTACCCAATTATATAATAAACGTTCCACCGGATTTGTATAATTTAACGTCATTAGGATTTGTTTGTGGGGTTACAATAAATCACGGCTACAAGTTGTAGACTATTGATGCTCAAACACATGTACAGAATGTTCACTGGAACTATTCATAACTCGAATCCGGATAAGCTTTGCCGGGATGCCCTATGAGGGTTATGGCCGAAAATTAATTCATATTATTTTCTATACAAAATGTATGTAGTTGTAATATCATTTCATATTAAAAAAAAAAAATTATATTTTTTTACAGACTAACCTAATGAAATGTACTTTAATTTAACTACCTACCAATTAGCTTTTAAGAATTTAAACAGGTATAGCAATGCCATCTAGTGGCACTACAATAAAGCTTCTGGAAGGATGTGGTTCTACTGTTAAGTTATGGTTCGTATAGGTGGATAAGTTACCTACTGTCTAACCCTACTGATTTAGTTACATAACAGTTATATATTTCTTACATAATATCTCTTATATCACAAATAACTTATTGTATCTTATGTAAACATGTAAAGACATTAAATGTCAACATGAAGTCAACATATTTGCTTGTTTACAAATTATTTAAAACAACAAACAATTCAATCTTCATTATATTATGTAATGTAGAACTTTGGTATGTTCAAATAACAATACAATGTAGATATCATAAATAAAACACCTTATTATAGTTACACATTTATTTTATATAGTAAACATACATTTATTTAAAAAGATAAGAAATAGAGAAAATTTGGTGCAAGAATTGGTATGGGGCCCCAGGTTGCCTTAACCTAGATTGGAATACAATAAAGAGAGAAACATTTCTACTGTTCTTTACTTTGTTCCACTGGTTGAGATATGTCAGCCTTGAACTTCTTTGCTTGTGTCTCTTCAGAATCATTTACTGTCTCTTCTTTACATATTTCATGTAAATTATACTTCTTATAAGAATAATAATTGTCTACAACACTCAGTAAGCACATTCCTTTTATTATCTCAACTATAATACACAAACCAGGATTTTTTAAATCTGCTTTGTTTCCACCATTCTTAAGAACAATCATATCGGCAAGTTCTTTTATGATAAGGTCTCGAGAAGCACTGCTGTTGAATCTTTTATTAAAAATAACAGCAAATGTTGATGGCTCTTTCAGAAAATATTTATCAAATAGTTTCCCTGCACATTCCATAATATCAGGCAAGTTTGCTTTGCAAGTGGCCATGATTGGTAATAAACGCAACACATGTCTCGTTTTTTGCACTTTGGTTGTAGATAGGTCTTTTATAATAGCATTTGTTAATTCTTCTGGACAAGGTAAATTAGTCTTGATAAAAATGCAGTTAGAAGCTCCTGTCTCTACAACTTGGAATCGTTTATGCCTCAGAGATTTTCGAGAATCTTTTTTCATATTTTCCACCTCACGTTTGAGCATATCTCCAATATCAGTCTCATTATCAGATTCACTATCAGATCGTTCTTCGGAATCTACTGAAGCTGGTCTTTCCTGCTGCTGAGGATCTTCATCTGGATACAACTTGCTTGCGTACTCGTTTAGCAAATTATACATTTCTTTAACACAATCTTTCTCCCTAAAGTTGCATGTGCAAAAGAAACCTCTAAAGCCGGGTTCCAAACAATATTTGTTTCTACGTTTACGAAAGTAAAACTTTTTCTTTTTTCGATTATCTCCCATTGTGTTCAAAGGTAAACTACGCCCTCGTTCCAGAAGTATCACAAAGGATAGGGTATGATATAACTATTATTACGTGAAATGAATTATGAAATCATAATAACACAGTAAAGATACACCCATGCTAACACAATTGTCAATTTTGACACTAATGACAGTAGACACTAGACAGAAGTACAGAAGATACAGATGTTCACAGACTTTTACATTTTTTTCTTATAAGAAATATTATGAAATAATATCATAATATTATATACTGTAGTAAAATGTTATCAACGTCTTCTGAGACCTTTCAAAAATAGCTCCAAAAAAGGATAACAATCTCAAACTTGTTATTCAACATTTATCGCACTTGCAATGTTCATGTCCAGTAGGTAAAAATTGTTAATTAACTAATGCATAACACTAACAGAAAAAAATCGAGCAAAACATTTTTTGTCCGCGGATTATTGTTCATTCATCTATTCAGTAGATGTCTAAATTTTTTCATTTATTAATTTTTATATTTAATAAATTTAAATAATATATTTTCATTAAAGGTCCAAAGTGGGTGGGGGGCTTACGCAAGCCTGAGTCGTATTTTCAGCCCTCTGGTAAAATTATAAAAATTGGTCCTAGAGTTCCGTGAGGTAGATTTGTTTTTGGGAAATTTTCTTATCTTTTTGAATCTTTTTCAAATTAGAAAAATGTCAAATAGTTTTTGTGATATTTGCAAAAAACCAAACTCAATTTTTTTCAGTTAATTGTTAATAACTTTTGTAATTTTTGCAAGCGACTCTTGAATTTTTTCAAAAATCATATACACGCTATTCCGAAACGAATAACACTTCGTTCATATTTTTCGGAGGCGGAGAAAAAATTTTTACCCAAAAAGCACTTGTTGACTGGAATATAAGTTAACAAAATATAAATACTAGGTACCAAAAAGGTACATTATGTTTTTAAAAAATACTCTTAAGTGAGGGGAAACGAAATAATACGCCCGTAAATCAAATTTGTGTAATTTTACTAGTCATTATTGGTATATCAACAATCAAGTAATGGGTTTGTAGTGCATGTTTACTTTTCATCAGTAGCTTATCACAATGCAGGATAAATTTTGCAATATATACCATACGTTAGTTTCCACGTATTTCCAAAATAAAACAGTTCAACTATTTGCGGATCAATGACAACTATTATTATTCAAGTAAACAAAAATAGCCCTAAGAATAGCCCGAATTAGCGCTGTCCAATTTCTTTGTATGGGATAAGCCATCTTACTAGTATTATAGTATTATGTGATCTGTGCCTCCGGGTACATCTCCAAGTGCCTAAAACAAGCTTGTACATTACTACAGGTCTATCTATTAAATTTCATCCAAATCCGTGCAACGGCTCAGCGAGTACAAACATACACACACGCGCACAAACTTTATTATTTCCAACAGTAGCCCAATTACATCAATTCATGACTTACAAGAATGCATCTTTGAATTATTTTGACACCAACATAATTGGCATATCATTATTTTTTTCAATAGATGGCGCTGTATGGTATTTTATTAGTCCGCCCAAATATTACTGTCTCTCACTACCTCTTAATAGTTTCAACCCTAAATATTGTAAACATTACATTTTTGTTTCAGTAGACGAGCATTATTATTGCATAATGATATCAACCAGGCACTCGAACTCAACAAAATACAAGTAGTAAAATAAATCACGAACATATAAGTATAAACTCTCTTAAATGTGCCAAAAATTTAACTTTCAAAATATTTTTCAGACTTCCTTTCTTAAGACAAAACATTTTTTATAAAAATTATTCTATAACAGCTATCAAAATCCTAAAATGATAGTGGAATTTATAAAAACTCAAAGTATCACTTACAAATTTCTCACTTATCACATACATTAAGTTTAATTGGGAATAGGAAAAAAAAACAAGTGTTACATAGAATTAAACATTTAATTATTTAAAAAGTAATAACAATATATATACATGTAACATTCATTGTATGTATATACAGTGAATATTATAAAAATTTTAATCATTTTATCTAATTCTTCTAACCAATTCTTAATATAATCTTAACTAATAAAAATACTATTAGGATAAATAATACTTTCAACTTGCATTGATACAAAGCAAACATTTTCTTTGAGTGCTAATCAATCTATATATATATATATATATATATATACACACAAATTACTAACCAGATCTGAAAAATAATTATGTAAAGCAATACTTTGTCTTCATGATTGTTGGCAAGTTTGTAACAACTGGTTTCTTAGACTTCGGGCACACTGTGATACTGAAACAAATAAAAATTCATATAATTATTACGGACTTTTAAAGTAAATTGTCGTTGTAAGATATGAGATTGATAAAATAAGTAATGACGTGCCCAAATAATTTTCTTTAATCGCATTTTGTGATCAACTTATTAGTTGATCAATATACTGTAGGATATTCTAAGTAAGGGAATATTCTCCTTGATTTATCAGGATATAAAATACTATTTTATAAACAAAGGTAAGGTAAGATTTTATCAAGAGAAAGCGAGAAGTCGCGAAATTTAATTTTTAATTTAATTTAGTAATTCAATATTTAATGTATGTTAAAAAAGGTAATATATAATAAATAACAAATTTATTAGTGACTTGAGTACAGCGCCACGTAACGAATTTTACTTTAGATACGAACTACTATCTCAATAAAACATTTATGTAATAACATGAAATGAATGTAATCTCTACCGTAGCGTAATCGGATCGTATCATCATACCAAATTTCATCAAAATCTGTCCAGTGGTATTCTCGTGATGCGGTCATAGAAAGACAGACAAAAATTCTAAAAACTATAGAATCGGCTTTTGTATCGATAATAATGACTATTTCAATAAGATTTTTTGATTTTTTGACCACATCTCCGCTGTGGAAGGCACTTCGATAAAAAGTAGCCAGCCAAGAGGTAATCTCAGATAAAACATTGCGCCATTCTGATTTTCACTCTAATGTGTTGAGCCATTGTTGTACAAATAAGTGACAAATCCGGTCATTTATTCAATTATACTTTCTAAGATTTACGAAAATTTTAAATAAAGCTATCATTTCGGATTTTATCGCGTATTTATTATGATTTTTAGTTCCCGGCGCGGCGTTTCGAATGCTTTACAGCGCACATGATCACGGGAGAGACTAAGGTTTTTAGACGTCTCAAAGGGTCATTATACGAGTATAGTTGTCAGACAGTACAAGTACGTAGTACTTTCCCATCACTACATTTCAAATCAAAGACCCTGTCAGGTGTAGTTTTTGTTTGTTACGGCTAATCTCAGAAACTACTGCAGGGATTTTTATACGGTTTACACCAATAGAAAAAAGAATCATCTAGGAAGTTTAAAAACTATATTATATAAAAAATATAACAAAAATAAGCTAGCATATTATAATATGATGTATTTGTTTATAAGTCCATACTTACTCAGTATTATATTCAATAGATGATATTTTGATATATTCTATGTAAATACTAGATGATTTCAGTAGCCTCCATGTCATGGGGTTTAGCAAATTCGCTTCGTATTTCCATTCGACGATAACTGATAAAGGTGGATAGCCCGTATCTTTAAACGCAATCAACTTTGTGTCGAGATCTCCTGGTCTGTAATATTTTCTGTAAAATTTCAATTTATATTAGTACCGATAATAAAAAAAACCATACTAATATTATAAATGTGAAAGTAACTGTCTGTTACCTTGTCAATACGAAACGGATAAACAGATTTTGTTAAAATTTGGCAAGGACATAAATTGCATCCTGGGGTTGGACATAGGCTACCCTTGTTCTGCAACGCTTATTATGCGAGCGTAGCCGCGGGCAAAGACTAGTCCAGTATAAATAAATAAAATGTAAAAAAAATAGTTCTTCTCTAAAGTATAATTTTACTCAATTCAGCGGACCCAAAACTAGAAGGAAAGATGTAAAGTCAAAGAACATGAAGAAGTGCAGGCTTTTCGAAAACGACGTCTCTGATAGAGTGAAGTGGAAAGAGAGAGACAAAGAGAGAGAGAGAGATCAACAATTTCTAAAATGTAAAGTATTAAAGAATTATGAAATATCATTATAAGGAACTACAAAAAGATAATAACTGTACCATGTTTATTTATACGTCACATATATGTTTTCATACAAACGTCTATAAATATAAGTTGAAAATACGTTGCGTAATTGTAAATGAAACGTCATATTATAGTTTTATAATACCGTACAAAACGTAAAAAAAAGATGCAGTTTATAAACATCGATAATTTAGTTCCGTGTATACGTTTTAATGTAGGTACTTAGGTTATCTTATTAAAATATTATGAAATTAATAAAATATTGACCTTTAAGCCCGCACTTGTAAACAGTTGACAATAAAGTACAGCAATTGTTCATTCCAAGATGGTTATCAATTTTTACGAAACTTTATGAGCGGACTAACGTCAAAACTGCCTTCATATTATCATGCCACAATTTTGTCACGCTTTAAAGCCATCTATACTAATATTATAAAGAGGTAGAGTTTGTTTGTTTGAACGCGCTAATCTCAGGAAGTACTAATCCTATTTGAAAAAAAATTTTTGTCATTAGATAGCCCGTTTATTGAGGAAGGCTATAGGCTATATATTATGATGCTACTACCCAAGGGAGCGGTGAAGTAATCATAAATGACAACAAATCAGACAGATTTCCATGCATTATTGTAAACGGAATGGAAAGAAGAGTTGGTTTTTTTTGTACTTTGAACGCGGGCGAAGCCGTGGGTTTTACTAGTTAACAATAAAATTGAGTTAAATGAAAAAAAAAGTACTAACTGTTCATCATTCATAAACTTGTGATCGCTTTTATTATTGTTCCTGTCCACGAGAGTGATCGACACGCGGCCCACGTCCGGACCGTGCACCCTACTCTCAGATGAATTAGATACTTTTAAAGTAACCTCGTAGTGAACTCCTGTAAAAAAATATATATAAATTAAACAACTTTATAATATAAACATTAAAAAATATAGACAAGCATGGTATTTTCGTACATTCACAAATTACGATATTTAAATCTGAGTATCAAACTTTATAAAATCTCAATAGTAACTTGTGGTAATAAAAATGAATATCTAAATTTAAAGCTTTTTAAAGATTAAACAAATAATTAGTGATGACAAAAATTTAAACAAATTGGAATCAATTTCAAATCAATAGTTTCAAAAAATCGATGCAGTTAATTTATACTATCTATACTAATATTATAAAGAGGTAAAGTTTGTGAGTTTGTGACGTCGTAGGGAGTAATCTCTGGATCTAGCGAACCGATTTAGATGAAATTTGGCAAGAAGATAGTTCGAGACCCCGGGAAGGACATAGGATACTTTTTATCTCGGAAATCATCCCTTAAAGAGGTGAAAATGGGGATGAAAATTTGTATGGGGGATCAACCTAGGGACGATTCCGAGCGAAGCGATGGTGAGTCGCTAGTGAATAGTATAATATGATAAAAGCAAAACTCACGACAAAACGGTTTAGATCTTCCAGTGAGAGCGTACAAGGCGACGTTAGCGTTCGACTCGACGACGCCGCGCGCGCGCAGCCGCCGGTACGTCGCGGCCGAGTGCAGGCCCAGCGGCACGCACACGTGCTTGTTGTCGCATGTTGTACAGTTACCTTCTAGAAACGCCTGGAGACATGTAATAACAAAGGAATCAAAGGAAGTTAGACGTGAATTAAAACACACATTGAATTGAAATGAATCTTAAGAAAGTATATACGGTGCTTAGGAGAAACATTTTTTAAAAACATTATCCATTTTTTGGTTGTTCCGGCTAATCTCTGAAACGGTTGGTTATAAGAAGCCGATGTTATAAGAAGTAACTTAGGCTACTTTTATTTTAGAAAATTTATTAGGGTTCCGGGCAAAAAAATTAAAACCTATAAAATTATGAACAAAGTCCGCGTACCGAGGGACGCGCCCGAGCGAAGCGAGGGTGAGTTAAATATGATATAAGTAATAGAACTTCAACTACCTTCTTATTCAAATGGTTAGTTTGTACGGCTGCTTAAATAAAGTCCCGGGTTCGAGTATCGATTCAGACATAAAGAAATTATCAATAACACTCGAGAAACCATACAATATTGTAAGGTAATTATAACAACAAAAATTATAAAAAATCAGCCATACCTCATAAGATCTACACTGTATAGCCATGAAGGGGCAACTCGGAGCCACGCTTTCTGTGAACAACTCATAGCTCCTCTCATGGTTGCAGCTCACATACTTCACCACTTGCAAATACATATCATTGTCCATCCCTTGGTAAGTGGGCGCGTCGTTCTTGCAGCCAGGTTGTATTGAACCGCCGTTTGGATAGAAATCCACGTGGCCTATCGGTTCTGATATACCGAAACCTGGAAATAATGTAATACCTTGTTATATAAGCTCTTTAATACTTTCCAGATCTACGCGAATATTTGTCATATTAAATAAAACTATCTTTTCGGGTAAGTCTCTCCGGTGACCATGATTGCTGTAAAGCAATCGAAACGTCGGGAATCAAAAATTAAAATAAATCCGTGGAAAAATTCGTAAAGAAAGTTTTATTTAAGCTGTCTTTTTTTAATTTAAAGTGGTCTTAGAATGAAGAAAGTACGGTGTAGTTAAGCAGTGTACATAATAAAAAAAAATATTATGAATGTGTAAATAGAACAATTTTATGTTTTCATCACGTACATACTGCCTTTCACTAGTGTGAAAGTTAGTTTATCTTATTACCTTGGTCTGAAATACGAATGAGTGAATATTGTTAGTGTAAAGTTAAATTACCTGAGAAGTACAATGGCATTGCATTAGTATGGATAATATCGACGTAATCCGCGTCAGATCTGTCCAAACGCACCAGAGTCACTGTATTACTGAAATATGGCGCCGCGGGGTCTAACCCGGTGATTCGGCCCAATTTGAGGTTAAATTTCTGAAAATGTCAATATATATATATATATATATATATAAACTAAGACGTGTTAGTTACACCATTTATAACTGAAGAACGGCTGGACCAATTTTTATGTTATTAGACTTTTTGGATTTCTCTTAGTCCGGAATAAGATAATAATAAGTATTAAAACAGAAAATTTAACGAAAAAAAAAATTTATATGGCTAACGCTGGTTAATAACTACTTATATCTATTTAAAACGAAATATTTATTTAATAATTTACATGTCTTTTTGCACCTGTATCTTAAAATTCATAAGTCGCCTATATGCTTATGCCAGACTATAATCTATCTCTGTACAAAATTTCATCCAGATTCCTTCAGGCGTTCTAGCGTTCCACATTTATAACATTAGTAAAATATAATATTGGAAGAGGATATGCGCTTACCTTTTGTAAAGCATGTCCACAGTAACCGCCTAAATGTGCTCCCAAAGAATGACCAATGAAATGGAAATTGCTCAAATCCGATAATTGTAGTATGTCCTGAAAAGATAAGTAAAAGTTATAAAAAATGACAAAATTCTGTTGTATAGTTTTCACCCAAAAATTAATGTAAGTTTAATTTTAAAACATTTTATTCATTTATCATCGAATTCAAAAGACCACAGCACAAGAACAATTTAAATGCAGCATTTTTGAAGCATTTTTAAATAAATAATGTATTTCCAAATAAAAAGTTTATTTTGAACAAATTTTGTTTTTGACTAACTTTAAAAAGAGAACGTAGGCAATTCGGATGTACATTTCTTTTGCATTTGCCATTTACGAACCGATTAACACGAGCTTTTTAATCAATAGTGTATATTACATTTATATGAAACTAAGATAAACTTTGATAATATGGATGGAATAATATAATTACTTTGAAAGAATTCATTTTATTTTAATTATTATCTACTTCTAAACTTAGACGTATATTTAGTATATATCGATAAAAAATATGTTGACACACTACTTTACTTACATAAAAACTATGTATCAAATATGCTGTCATGACGCCAACCAGTCTTATGTTTGCCACCGCTTGTCCATAAGGCGGTTGAGACCCTCTTCGCCAATCTACAACAACAACTGTTGCAGCATCGTTCCCTGCTTGGTTTAAAAGGGCGTCCGCCATGTGTTGAATCTTAAAAAAAATATTGGACTACTATTAAAAATGTGAGTTTGCATGTTTATGTGAGTATGTTTGTTACTCCTTCCAAGCGGCTGGACGGATTTGGATGATATTTAGTATATTGATAAGCTATGACCGGAAGAACCAGAAGTAACACATAGGCTGCAATTAGGTACTCAGGGACGCGCCCGAGCGACGGTAAGTAGCTTGTAATCTATAGATCACCATATATTTAAAGGTACATTTAAACAAATCAGTGCTACGCTAATAACAAAAGCATATTTAATCACTCACTAAAGAGTTCTACACAATATTTGTTTCAACAACATATTCAGGCTTCCGTAATAATCTGAGTAATATAAAAAAAACTTCGGGAAATCCCTAATTTGGATACAAGTATATAAGATGATATAAATACACGTACCTATAAGATAAAGTAATAATTGTAACAAGTAGATAGACTTCAAAATATGGAAAAATTGTTCAGAAATAGGTACTTTTTTAATCGTAGAAAGATAGAAGATATAAAAAGAAGAAGAGAGAAAAAAAGAATAAGTCAAGGAAAATGAAAAGCTTTGTACCCATAATTTATGTCCGCCTTCCAAAAATCCATGTGATATAAAGTAGAAAGGTCCTTTGGGATCGAGATTAGCATTCTGAATCTTTGTTGTGTCTTTTGCCTGTAAGAGAACAGGTATCTTCCTATTTCGTCGTGTAAACACAGCGTATCTGAAATAGTAAAAATATTTATTTATAATACGATTGTTACAACAGTTTCTAAAATACTAAAGGATTTTTTCTGACAATTATTAATAATTAGTTGCAAAGTTATTTTTGAAAGACTGACTTCAAAAGTTATTTCGGTTGTATTTTGTTTTTTGTTTGTAGGCATGTTACCCGATGTCTTCGCCAATTGTGAATCGATTTTTTAATACTTTTTTAAAGCACAAAGGCGGTCCCATAAATAAAAAGAAAAAAGTTGCACTCTGTGTGTACCTTTTTTTAGTTAAAAATAATTATTGTATTTAAAAGGTAAATTCAAAGGGAAGAATTGTTTTAAAACTGTAAGTACGTAAATCAATAATGATTTTGGTTTTAGTATTTGTTACTTTGCAGTAACTGACAATAACCTCTTCAAATAATATTCAAATATCTTGTGAGCCGCCCTTTGTTATACTTAAGGGTAAGCTTTTTAGACGGTCTATTCATTTTTAAAACGGATGGAAAGCTCAAGTATTCGATACTTGCCGTTATAAGTACAGAAATAAACTTAATACGTTAAAGTACCTACTTGATATTCTATTCTGCATTACAATGAGGGGGATCAGGCCATAGTCCACCACCCTGGCCAACCCGCACTTGGCCAACGTGGTGGACTATGGCCTGATCCCCCTCATATTGAAGGGAGGCCCGTGCCCAGCAGTGGGATATTAAATAGGGCTGAATACATACATACATACAATCGTGCGTCTTCCATCTGCAATACAATAGCTAACCATCATATTATCTTTGACTTGGTGCGTCACCAACTTTAAATATCTATTTTATATTATCAAAGCGCTCTTTTATTTTATGTTAAAAAAATCATAAATATTCTAATGTAAATTATTCAATTTAATTCTTTGTTAATCTTAATTAAATAGCCAATACGTGTAATAAATATGCACTACCTAGTTATAACTTTATCTTAAAACAAACTAGCGACAAGCTCTCTAGTCCAAAAATTGTCGAGCCCTGTCGTCTCGTGCTTGTCCAAAAAAAATATAATTTATTTACTTTCCGATAAGACGTCACAATGCAATTATAAGACAAATATTTGTTGTGTCTCAGTATTGATAGAGTGGAGTCACGGACGAGCCCCCGGCTGTTATCAGCTAGGTATATATTTTAGGATACTTGTACTTTGACCGTAGAAGACATCTAGAACTTAAGCTCGATAAGTGCCTCCTTTGTTGACCGATAAAATAAGGGACTTTTGCTCTAATTTACTTTTATAAAAAAAACACGTACATTCATAATTATTATAATTCAAAGCCTTCTATGGAAAATTTTAAAATATAGACCACTATTGCTATTTAAAAAGCAGAGACTAACGATGACTGTTCAGCCTTTCTGATTACAAGTGAGCTTTGATCAAAAAAATATGTATTGAAATGTTTAGTTTAAAAGCATTGTACGCGCGATTATACTGCAGCAGTTTTTCATCACACTGAAAAAAGCTGATGACACGCATTATAATAATAAATACATATGCACATATATGTATGTATGTTTATGTAGGATAAAACTGTTCTTCAAACTTTGTATTTCCGATACCCTACAATCAATATACTGAGATACATATTGATAAATGCATTAACACCTAATTGATTATATATTTAACAAAAATTGATTATATATTTTTCAAAATAATTTCATTATAAATATTATGAAAACTTAAAAAAAGTTTTGTAGTGTAACTTTAATTTAATATGAAAATACTTGAAGTCTTTATAAAATTAATCAATTACAAAGTTATAATACCAATAACCAATCACTACTATGTACATATATCGATATTATAAATGTTTACAAATAATCATTAATTAATGCAATTGTATGGTATTTATTAATAAGCGCGTCGTATAATGAGTTAACAGATGCAATGCGACGGCTAATTATGAAGAATCTTATCTATCTGCTTACAATTGACTGCGGCTGGGATAAACAAGCCTTATCTATACGTCTAATGACATCATCGCTAGTAAAAGACACACCCTCTAAGATAAAACTAGCGACTCACCCTCGCTTCGCTCGGCTTCGTCCCCAGATACGTTTTAATTTTTGAATTGATTGAATTTCTCGGCTTTTCTGTTCTATAATATTGTTATACATATAAACCTTTCCCTCGAATTACTTTATCTATTGCTGAAAACTGCGTTACAATCCGTTGAGTAGTTTAAAAGATCTAAGCGAACAGACAGCGGAAGCAAATATCATTTTATACTATGCTTCCATCAACAGTAGTATTGTTAATCGAAGATACTATATAAAGATTATTAAATAGAAACTTTTTTATACGTAACAATGTTTTTATAAATATTTTAAAAAACAATATATATTTTTTTATCTTGTTTTTTTAAATTTGTGTCAAAGTGTCAAGATGAAGATGTTTAAAATTGGAAAATAGACAAATTAATAATTTGACATTTTTAAATGTATCAGTCTGTTTGTATTTGCATCACTAAAAAATAGCTCAACCAATGATTAGTTTTTTTATTGTAGAGTAGCGGCTCACCCTCGCTTCGCTCGATTTCACTTCTAGAAAAACAAAAACAAATCTATCCCTCGGGAACCGTATATTTTTCCGGGATAAAAAGCATAGGCTATGTGTTATTCTAGAGTCTAGACTATAATCAATATCTGTGCCTTACATCTAGATCCGTTCAACCGTTCTGGCGTGAAAGAGTAACAAACATCCATATTCGCAAACTTTAACATCTATACTATAATAATAAAAGAGTAGAGGTCGAATGTCTGTACATAGCAAAAAAATGCTAAAAACCGAGTCAGGGGGATGTAAGAAGACAAATAGAACAAATCCAGATTTTTTTCAAATTTTTTGTTTCTCTGTTTGTTTGTTTGTCTGTTTGTACGGGCTAATCTCCGAAACTATTGGACCGATTTAAATGAAATGCGTGGTTATACCTTATATCCCCGGTCAACATGTAAAATACTTTTCATTCCGGAAAATTAAAGACTTCCCGTGGGATAGTTAAAAAGCTATAGTAACTTATACAGCTTAGTATACAATAACTTATGCATTTAATTTAGTAAAATTTGGCATGCTGATACCTTATATTGCCGATCAAACAACAGGTTACTTTTCATCCCGGAAAAATGAACGGTTCCCGTGGGAACTAATAGATCTCTATCAGTGTTTTTCTAGAGGCAAACCCGAGTGAAACGAGGGTGAGCCGCTAGTTCATAATATTTATGCAGATATTTTAACTTGATTTTTTTTCAATATTATTTATTAAATAGACTGCAATTGCCTGTTAGTTTCATAATTTTATTTTTTTAATTAATTTGTGTATAATCTATTCTAATATTATAAAGAGGCAAAATTTGTTTTTTTTTTTGTTTGTTTGTATCGAATAGGCTCATAGGGAAGGACATAGAATAGTTTTTACCCCGAAATCATCCTTTAAGGGGGTGAAAATGTGCGCGAAATTTTGTATTGGGAAGCAACCTAGGGACGAACCCGAGCTAAGCGAGGGTGAGTCGCAGGTATAAGATGATTAACATAACTTTTATTAGATATGAGATACTAAAAGTTATATTTTTAGTTTAGACACGATTAGCTATATTCTGAAACTAGTATTTGATCGAAATAAACCTCTTTGTTTCAGTATTGCTAGTAGTTATGACAGGAGATCACGTCATATGAGAAGTGTACTTATTAGAGCTTTAATGCTTTGAACATTGATTAACAAGTTACATAACTAATTATTAATAATTCATATAAGATATAAACCTTCAATGATTAGGTACCACTCTAATGATATTACTGGCAGATTATTCTATACAATCAGTAATGCTCAGTGTTTCTTACTATGCTTACGATTTGGGCAGGTTCGATTCCTGATTGAACCCAAGTACATGGGTTATAAACATAGGACAATTAGATAAGTAGGTATGGGCCTTGGGCATACAGCATTTGTTTAAGAAACGTCTCTTCGTATTATATACTTTGAGATCGACGTTTTTTAAGGTTGAAAGACTTGAAAGCCATCAAAATATTTTTAACCGGATTTTTAGAAGTTTATCAAGTCCGGTAGGTAAATAAAAAAATTGACTTGAGCAAATACGTTTTTAAAGTTACTCAATAATTCAATCCGTAGTTTAACCGCACAAAAAGGAAATTTCATCAAATTGTAATAAAACCGCAGTCTTTTTAATTTCATAACTATTATTGATAAACAATTTTTTATTTTCATAATACATAAGCAACTTTAAATTTAAAATATTTTATTAGGGGTACCTGGTTAAAATACTAATATTCTATTTCTTGCTTAATTTAAAAGATCTACCTAAATATAAATCTAATAATTGATGAACGTAATAACGGAGGGGTAACAATATGCACTTTGAGAGAGGCCATGGTGGAGCGTACTAATGCAACCTTAAGTCTTGTATCACAATGGGGTGACGACAATCTGGTTGACTTCAACGCCGCCAAAACGCAAGCCTGTTTGTTCTCTGCAAAAAGGAGTCCATTCAGCCTGACTCCTACTTTCCGTGGTGCACATGTAGAAGTATCCGACAGTCTAGAGCTTCTCGGTATAAGGTTGAAGGCAAACCTTAACTTTGGCGATGACATCGAGTCGAAGGCACAGACTGCGGCCAAAAAACTGGGTATCCTAAACAAGGTTAAGCGATACTTCACGCCTGGACAGCTTCTCACTTTATACAAAGCTCAAGTCCGATCATGCATGGAGTATTGCAGTCACCTTTGGGATGGCTCTGCTAAATACCAACTTGCCGCTCTTGACTCGGTGGAACGCAGAGCTAAAAAGCTAATCGGCGACGAAAAGCTTGTGAAAACTAAGCTTCACAGCTTAGCACACCGTCGCCAAGTTGCTTGTCTGTCGGTTTTCTACAGACTGTACTTCGGGGAGTGTGCCCACGAGCTCCACAGTCTCATACCGCCATCGCCATTCTTCTATCGGAACACCAGACGTACTGCAGGATACCATCCTTTCTTGGTTGACATTCCGACCACTCGCACTAAGCGCTATTCATCATCTTTTATATTGCGCACAGCCAAGAAATGGAATGCCCTGCCTGCGTCTGTTTTTCCGAGAGCGTACAACTTGAAACTTTTTAAGGTGCGTGTCAACAGGCTTCTCCTGGGCAAACTCGTTAGATCGTAGACCTTATCTGTGCCTTCGAGCATAGATGAAGGTCAAGAGTGAGCCTATTTTTAATAAAAAAAAAAAAAAAAAAAAAAAACGTATAAAACAATGGAATAGACTAAAATACATCTCAAGATTTTAAAATAAAAAAATGAAAATGGCCATAAAAGAAGATATTTATTTAGATTAAATGGTAGTATGCTTTAGTCGACCAACCAACAAACGTGATTATAAAAAATAGAAAGTGGAGTGATATACTAAATCACTAGGGCGCTTATTTATGTAGAAACGTAGTGGGGATAGTTAGCCTAACTTATCTATACTAATATTATAAAGAGTTACCTAAAGTTTGTGAATTGTGAGTTTGTGACGTTGTAGGGGGTAATCTCTGGATCTACTGAACCGATTTAGATGAAATTTGGCAAGAAGATAGTTTGAGACCCTGGGAAGGACATAGTATACATTTTATCCTGGAAATCATCCCTTAAGGTGGTGAAAATGGGGATGAAAGTTTGTATGTGGAATCAACCTAGGGACGAACCCGAGCGAAGCGAGGATGAGTCACTACTTTTAAATATTATACAGACATACATAGCTTATAAATTACTATTGTAATAATAATGTTAAATAAAAATTAACTTAATCATAAGTACATATTTGCAATTGAAGGTACATTTTACATATAATCAATTAAATATATTGCAGGTACTCACCTCACTCCCAATACGTCTGGAGAAAAGGGGAAGTAGTTGTCAGGTCGATGTTCTGTCCACGGATACGCCTTTGAGAAACAACCGTATGGACTGTAGCATCGCTCCAATTCTGCATCCTCTTATACACAAATAAAAACCATTAGATTTTTTTTTTCTAATACCTACCTACACGTTTAGAAAAATTAAAATACATATTTATATTATTTAAGGATAGACTTGAAAGTTTTCTTAAAATTGTCTTTCCCTCTAAATAATAATTTTAAGTTCACTTTAAAATTCGAATAATAATAAAATGAGTATTACAAACTGTTAAATATTTTCTTTAACTAGGCTTTATATTTATGAAATGTATTACAAAATGAACTAACCATAAAATGTACTGGGAAAATTCGTGACGGAGGTGTTCTGCTTATCCATCAAAACCATTATAGTCTGAAGCATCAGAGTAGCACTCGTTTTGTTCAACATTTTGAACAGCACACACTAATTATTTTCACCAAACTATGTTACATGAAAGCGAAATAGCCACGTGTGTATTTATCAGTCGTATTCTGTGAAATATGATATGTATTGTACAAAAGCGCCCTACTAACAGCTCAGTTGAATGTGTAATGAATTGTTTTCAAGGCGTCTCTTGTTTATATAGTTCATAAATGCACTGAAGATCTCAGTACATACATCCACTAATGGATCCGCATTGCTTCTAGTTCGCAGACGTTCCGGGATATGCCGATAAGAGGGGTTACGACGTTATCAAAACGTTATTTGTTAAATACGATTGACGCACGAACAGTCTGCCGATTAAACGAGAATACGAGACTAATTAATATACGAACTATGTACTGCAGTTCTTTGAATCTCGACACTTGCCTACTAGTTACCGTTTTTCACCATATCAAAATCTATCTTGCGATGTCAACTTTTTATGGGGTAAATTTTATCTTATGACTTTAGTATTAAGACTTAGCAACTTGCTGCTAGTCTGTGTAAAAGTCCACCACGGGTTTTTTACCCGAGTGCAAGGAAAGGGCTATGTTTTTCGCGTCTATCTTTGTATGTTTGTTTGTTATATTCTTTATTCCCTCATATCTTCCAAACCACTCGATGGATTTCTTTAATTAAGGTATCGTTAGATTTGTCACATTAGTCTAAGTGTTCTTAGATAGGTGACAAAAAATGGGGGCTGCTAGATTTTATTGTTTATAATACCTACTACATATATATTCCTTCGTGAACTTGTTTTCATCTCTTTAGTTAGCTTTTATGCAGTGCGATTGCCGGTGAGCCCCACACCTCTTGCCTAAATGAATTTCCCAACGTTAGCAAAAGGTACCCTAGGTAAAGTAAACTTACTATTTAAAGAGATATATATTAAGAGATATATACCTAAAAATATCTCATTATAATTATATTATAAATAGCGTCATTGTCGAAAAAAAAACAATAATAACATAACGAACGGACTTTGTAACAAGATAAAAATATATAAATTAATATAAACAATGGATTCATTGCCATAACAATAATTATATGTAAATTCCCTTATGGCCATTTTGAGAACAAGAGTGAGTTCGCATCATGCATTTTAAATGTCTCGTCATCGAACACTTCAAGACTCAAGTAAGTTAATACATAGCTTATATACTTTATACGCAATGTTATTATTAATATATGTTTTTTTTAACATTGTTTATAAACATGTCCATCGGATTACGAGAAATGCGCATATGACGCATCGTATGGCAATTGTGATTTTAAGTTGCATGTACTGTCATTTTTTTAACGTCGGTATTTGCGAAATATCCATCATAATCCAGCAGATATACAGCAGGTGTCTTTTTTCGCGATTGTATGGCAATGTAAAAAAAAATTAAATTAAAAAAAATTCAAGCATGAATAAAAATAAAATGTCTAAAAGTCAGTCTCCACTTTATTTATTAAACGCCACTATATTCCAATAAACACACAATCAAAAATAATTATTTCATGCAATTCACAATCAGCATTAAAACTATAAACATAATTTAAAAAAAAAACCACAATAATGGATTTCAGTCGAAAGTAATGTGTACTAAATGCTAATAAATGCTTACAAAATTCATGTTAATAAACAAAAAAAAACACCCTCAAAATGAGTAAAAAGTGACAAACACAAATAAGGAGTCAAGTAGTACAATAATAATTAAAAAAAAAACTATTTATGAATATAACAAGAAATATGGCACTTGGTTTAATTAAAAAGTCTTATACCAAAGATGCACTAAGTTGGTTCATTTAATTTAAACAAAAAAGAATTAGTCTTAGATTCAAAGAATATCATAGACAGCGACATAGAACTAAACTTAAAGTTTAACCTTTTGAGTTTATGTGTTTATTAAATTATTATTGATTGATTTTTTTTTATTGTCTGAAGAGAGTAAAGTATAGTTTTATTGTATCGGGAATAGTAGCATAAACGGTAGAATCATTCTACAATTTTTTGGCGGACTCTATCTAGATAATTCCTTAGTCTAAGATATGTGCTTGTAAATCCTTAGAAGAATAAAGAATATAATAAAGATATAGCGACTTTTCACTTCACTCTACATTCTACAATTATAACAGCAGTTTTAATCCGTTTCAACTACTTCGGAACACATTCACCCAACCCCACTCGCATTGAAATAGTAAAGTAGAAAGTGCAACACTCCAGCAAATAAACTACAATTCAAAATATATTTAAACGCATTTTAATATCCAACATATATTTCAGGCCATCAGTGCAAGAACAGCCTAACCCACTTTTTTTTTTGTTTTTTCGACTTAAATACTACAAAGTATTCTAAATATGGTAAAGTTTAATATACAAAAGATCTGGCTGCAGTTTTACTTATACATAAAAAGGGTCGCAAAAAAAATCGTTTTTGCATTTTAATTTTTTTAAGTTTTTGGAAATGTAAAAATAGCTAAGTCATTCAGTGTACTTGCATTGCCATTGCTATTATGTGGCTTAGGCTGAATGAGATACCATCGTAGGTATTAATGTATATGAATAAAATAATTAATATGAATAAAATTTAGAATCATAATAATAGCGGGAGAAAAGTTACACATGACGTGGCCTAATCCACAAATGTATTTAAAATAAACATTGAAGATATATAAATACAAAAATGGCCTGAACCACATTTATTTTTGAAAAATAGTTATTAGATGTCTATAACCAATTTGGTTCAAAAGAAAATAAGCTATGAAAAACGCTAAAAAACCATTCAAACTCAAGTTACGGCTAAATGAAAAACTATAAAAAAAATATGAAAATATTTAACAGCCACTTCCTCAAAAGTTGCTGTCAGTGGGTAAGGCTACTTTTGCGCAGACGGCATTTCTAAAGACTATTGAATACACTATTTTTACTATATCTTCATATAAAATATGAGATGCATAAAATATTGGAAAAATACGGTTTTAAAACTATCACTGCGAAAGTTTGACATTGTATTATTTATCAAATTTATTCATGATTCATAATAAATATTTTCAATAAACTAAGTAATTAACATTTATTAATGAAAGTTCAGCTACTTGTGATAATATTGTCACATGCAGAATGACACAATAGACTTGTAAATTTCATTTAAAAAATATTTGCTATTGCCACAAGTAAAAATCTTTGTTAAAACCTCTTAAAGTGATAATACGTCTTTAATATTAAATGTATTTCTTTATATCAATACTATCCATGTGTATTGAGTACCTATAAACAATAAACACGTGATTAATCCATCTTTACAAAAAAAAGACAGTCTTCATTTTGAAAATAAAAAAAAAACTGTCGAAGAAATCATTTTTCCTTACCCTCCCGCTAAATAAAATCACTAAAAAAAAATTTAAGAATTAACTTTACGCGATTTATTTTTAGATGGAGTCGAAGAGAAGTTGCAGTTGAAAGTTAAATCGTCGGTGAAAATGTCCGACATTGAAATAGCATCGTTTTTATTTTGAATTAAGAATCTATCAAACTCGTTCTCTTTGTCTTGCAATTTCGCATCCGTAGCTTGAAAATCGGTAATTTTTTTAGATGTGTCATTTGCATAAAATTGCATACTATCGGTTGAATTTTCATTAAAACCGCTATCTACTCTCATCCAATTTGTATTGGACGTTTCCTTCAACACACTTTTACTACTACCACTATTTATGTTTGTATTTGTCACAGTCAACTCTGAGGGTTTTATGGCACTTTCGTAATAACTAGATGCATTTGCATAAAATGTATTCTCATTGAACCCGCTATCGACGCGTTTAAAGCTAGAGCTATCGCTTTTCGTGTCATTTTCATTTAAAAATTTGAGATCAATTGTGTTAAAATCAATTTTGTTTTCCATTATGACTGGAATGTCGAAATTATCTAAGCTGTTATCTAGTGACATATGAGCCGGACTGAGTGCAGAGGCTCGAATTTTACTAATATCGTGCAATATATTTGTTTTACGTTTTCCCTTAATGGGCGTTGCGTCTAATAGATTAATATTTATTATTTTTGTGGAAGACTGGATTTCATCCGACTTCTGGCTTATTTTCAATAATTTCTGAATGCTTTTATCCTCTTGTAAGTTCCAAGCTATCTCTTTTATATCGGGAGAATCTTCTGAATCAGCTGTAAAATAGGTATAACCTATATAAATAATATTATACATATAAATAATATTATACATATAAATAATATTATACATATAAATAATATTATACATATAAATAATATTATATTTATTTATTTATTTTAGATATAAATAATATATTGATTTCAAAAACACATCTCGGTTTCTAATGTTTGATACACTAAATGACACTTAGAATATTGTATAATTTAATTTACTTACATTTACTATCCAGTGCCAAAAGAGTAAAACCTAAATAATTTTATATTTAATTGGCACAATTATGCATTTCCAACATCTCATTATAAACAAAATCTTTATAAATATATTTTTTAAATTTACGATCAACATTAAAGAGTAAACAATATTTTAATTAATAAAATAAAAAAATAAAACATATTCTTACCTTGTGAATTATTATGAATGGATCCATCAATACTCATATCCATACTAAAATCTAATTTCTGTACCGACCGACTTCTATTTAAACTGGACATACTGAGGCTACGTTTTTCAGATAGTGAAAATCGTTTTCTATACGGCGATGTATCTTTAAGTGATGTGCTTCTCGTTAAAATCGATTTATGAGGCGTTTTACAGGAACACGTAGCTTTTTTATCACCTTCCGAGCCAGATACAATACAATCTAGACATGTAGCCATCGCTTCTGATTCGGGTGAAGTAAAATTGTTTTTCTGAAAGAAAAATAAAATGTCATTGTTCTAGCTGTGTCACAATCTACTGATCCATTCAGTTGACTGAGAAGTCTAGAGAGGTTAATTGTGAGGGCCCCATAGAAATAGAGAGTGGGCCGAATGTTTCTTTGCCAGCCGTACGCTAAAAATGGCGGAGAGACGTGATAAAGACAAAACGAATATGCGGCCAGAAATCTTCTGTAATAATTGAAATACGATTAATGAAGATAGATATATGTAACCATATTTTTTTATCACGCTGTAATCATTTTTTACATTCCATTTATAAATAGAATTTGGAATAAAGGAAACCTATGGCCGCACGTTTGCTTTCTCTCTTTCTAGAGAGTCGTCAATTTAATGAGAGTATTGCTCAGTTCATTCTCTACATCTACGAGTTCAGTTTTCCGTCTCGACAGATTAATCGTGCGGACGTACGAGCTACACCAAAACCCAACCTACACCAAACCAAAATCAAACCTATCCCACGGGTATCGTACATTTTTCCGGGATAAGTAGCCTATGTGTTATTCAGATGCATTCCAGACTATAATTTATATCTGTGCCAAATTTCACCCATATGCGTTCAGCCGTTCTGGCGTGAAAGAGTAACAAACATCCATACTCACAAACTTTCACATTTATAATATTAATAAATAATAAGGATAACAGTCGGGAGACGGTTTAACGAATGACGGGTAAGTGGCAACATGGTGTCAAGTATAAACAACACTTAACTTCGAGATCTTTTGACATAAAACTTGTTTTTTTTTTCGACCTTTACCATTTAAGATCAAACTCTTGTATATATTTTTCCACTAAGGCTGGATTTTAATTTATCAAAAATACTTCTATCAGCAAAAACATGTTGACATAACTACAAAAATCCAATACATGTAAAATTGTAACAGACAATACAATGTAACCTGATCATTTCGGTGTCATAAGAATCTCATTAATTACTGACAAAATTTGCAAACTCGCAGTCGCGAGTTCAACACTATAAAAGGAACCTTAACAAAGAAAAAGGCTGCCACGAACAAAGATTAACTAAATAACAGAAGTGCAATCTTACCTCTTCATCACTGCAAACAATTTTAACAACCGGTGATATAGACGCACTGGCTATGGACGAAGACGTTGCCGAATCTTGGCCACTTCTCTTTGGGGTTCTGAATTCTATGGGACTGAAGCATGGTTCCACAAAATCCACTACATCAAGAATCTTGTTGCGATAACACGGCTTACTTGCCTGTCCTTTCTGTACTGGCGTTCCAAACGTTCGCTTCATACCTTTGGCTACCAGATCACGACTCTGTAATATTTAATATTTTCTTTAATATTTTTCATTTAAATTTTAGTCCGATTGCATACTGCAACCGGTTTGCACAGGTAAATCTATTTTTTATTTTGATGTACACAATTTATAAAGCTAGTGTATATAATGATTGATAACATTAATCCGAAACGTAAAAAACTATCAGTCTGATTTGAATACTTTATATCCAAATTATCTGTATTTTTATATATTTGTTTGTTACGTTTTTAAAGCCAAAGCCACTGAACTGATTTTGATGGATTTTTGTATAGATAGATTAGTGTATGGAATTCATTTGATATAGGTAAGCTTCTGAAGAGAAGAGTTTTGTTCGAACATGACAGTTTTAGAAACTACTAGCCCAAATGTAAAATTTATCTTATGCACAGGATTGTGTTTCTGTGCATTGTTCAGCTCTCATCATGAAAAGTTTATGGGAATAAAAATATCACATTAAGACAGAGACACTGAGTAGTAACTCTTAAAACACCACAATCATGAAAACAGTGAGTTTGTTACAAGAACAATGAAAGCACAAATATTATGTATTTTTTTTATTATTTTAAATGATAATGCAAGGTACCATTAATATTAATTAATTAATTTAATTATAGCTATTTATTATGACATTTGGTTCTCAATTCTATTATGTTTATTCATTTATTAATTAAAACAAACTAAATAAATATTTTACAACCAGTTCAAATATAGTATAATAACATACAAACAAAGATATAAACAAAGACATAATTAGATTAAATATAAGTTGTGCATTCTCTTTTTTCAAATATGTTAATAAACACAAAATTAATAATTCTAAAACATTTCAAATGTCGTAAATTAAGTGAAAACTTACCAAGTCTGGACTAAACAATACAGGTGTATGTGCTTCATAGCTTGATGGTGGTCTTTCTTGAAGTTGAGATTCTATATGAACTTCATCATCTGTTTGTTCAGAATCATAGTGATCTATATCACTGTGCTCCTCAAAGAACAATTTCCTTCTTAAAGAACCATTTGCTGTAACTTCATATTCACCATATATATTTTGATCCTGTTTTGTTTATAAATAAAAATGAAAGTATTTATATCATGTGACATTTCACATCAGGTTGAAGAAAAACATCTATACAGATAAATAAAATTGTAATGTCTATTTATAATGTTAAAATAACAGGTTTATTATTATTATAAATAGGTAACATAATTATATACTGTACTTATAAGAAAAACACAATAATTAAAATTTTTGTTTGTGTTTGTTTCCCCTAATCTTCGAAACGGCTGGACTGATTTTAACGACTTTCACTGGCTGATAGCTGATGTTATAAGAAGTAACGTAGGCTACTTTTATTTTAGACCCTGTTCAAAAACATTAAAACGTACATCGTACTAGAGACGCACCCGGATAAGTTATAAGTCGCTAGTTTAAAATATATTCTTTTGGTAACTATTGTATCACAAATACTTTTTTCATTAGAGAACTAATTTATAAGTAGGTACATATAATAAATTTAATTTTGAAAACGTAGATAGTCTTCTTTTAAACTGGTACTCATCAAAATTTTATTTATTTAGGCCCCACCCTATACTAACGATAGACCTTCAGCCATATTTAACATTTTATTAAGGGGACACCGAGGCAATTATGAAATACTTGCGTTCGTTTGATCCCTTGCTGTATTGTTATTACCAAAACTTTAATTATGCAATTAATATGTAGGATATTTAAGGATTTATTCTATAAATCATACACTTTAGAAACACGATTAGGTGTAGTTTCCACGATAGAAAAAAAATCCAAAAGGATCTCTCAAAAATAAACCCTTAGTGCGGCGTAAATAATTCAAGGAAGTTTATGAGTTTTTTAATAATGACAAAACTATATGTTCTCTTAAACGTATACACCAGGGCATACCCTCTGTACACGTCTTCATAAAACAAGAAGCTGCGTAGTCAGCTCTAAGACTACAATTATTTAACTTATGGAAACACAATTTGGGTAAACACACCAAGGTCCTCGACATCTATGAGGCGGAATTTTCACAGTTTAAATGGCCAAATGACGGAACAAGTAAAACCCACACCGTCTACACAGATGGATCCAAATCCAAGGAAGGAGCAGGTGCAGGTGTATTCTGCCCCACTCCCAATATTAAAACCAACCATCATTTGGGTATGAACAACACAGTGCTAACACAGTGTTAACGTTGGGAAATGCATTTACGCACGAGGTGTGGGACTCACCGACGTAATAAAGCCAGTACTACCCACTAAAACCCAACAAAACCTTCCCCCGTCTTAATGGGGCGTCGCAGGATGGCTTAAGCATTCAACTATGACACCCGGACGGCAGATCTGCCGAAGCAGACCACCACAACCATGGGGTTGCTCCAAGGTCCACTCTGCTATAATCGAAAGAAGCCTTCCCCAAACTAAATAAACAACTAACAACGAAACTAGCACGCCTAGATAGACCCAAACTAAAAACGGTGGTGGAACTTATAACATGACACTGCCATCTCAACATCTTTTTAACATAGGTCACACGGACAGCGCCCTCTGAAGAACGTGTCTCCAAGAAGATGAAACACCAGCTCACATTCTGATAGAATGCAGTGCATTGGAACAATTACGCGAAGATAAACTCGGCCCCAAAGATCGATCACAGAAATCTTCTTGGATACCGGCAGCCTGCTAGACTACTGGGACGCTCTGGGGTGGAAAGAATAACACGCACAGCAGCACAAGCTCACGTAGAATGGGCAAAGATGCCTAAGTGCAGAAAAAGCAGTGCCAGAAGAAGAAGAAGAAGAACATATACACTTAACATTTTCAAAATGTGTATTTGTTTTAATAATTCGAAGAAAATACCTAAATTCGCATGTGTTCTGTCTATCCTGGCTACACCCCTCCCCCTGCCTGCTATTGTCCTACTAAAATAAAAAGCTTGGTGCCCTCTTAAATTTTCCATTGAAGACTTTCACATTCAGATCAGCTTGATCATAAAAAAATATTTTGTCATCAGGACTGAAACTCAGCAGGTTAAAATTGACTTCCAAAATTTGATTTATTTACATGTGAAGTTAATAAAAACATTATTACCTGTGTATAAGTGCAGAATTGTTGTAAGATGTTTTCAATTTCAGGAGGTAGTTTTGGTGGCAATGTAAGCACAGTTTGGGCTGAAACTAAATATTAAACTTAATAAAATACATAATGTAGGTGAAATAAAATAAAATATACAATTTATAGTCATAATTTATAAGTACACAAACTAACATATAGAACCAATTTTATTTTATCAGTGTCCAATGATTGAAAAGTGTAGGAAACATTGGATTGCCTTAAATGATAATATTACAAACTGTCATATAATATCTATTAGAAAAATTTTCTCATATTGTTGTGATCTCATCTGTTACTGAAACATGAAGATATATCTAATATTTATCATAGTTTATATTATGAAAAGTTTAATAATTACCTTCTCTAAAAGTGGTAGTTTTTTCACAGATAAAACTGTTAATAGCAATATTACTAGTATCAGTAGGTTGCAAAAGTGGTTTCACTTTTTTAGAAATTTCTAATGGACTAGGCATGACCATTTCTTGTGAGAAAAATCTGTAAAAAAATTCAATCATAATTTTAGTATTTTTGCTCTTTTTGGTCAAGCAGCAGCAAGAGTATGTGAGATTAGCAAACTATTAGATTCGTTATAGATGGTTCATGGTACTATATATATGTAGTATGGGGACAAATTATAAATACAGCTTATATACGCATGAAAAAAAATACATATATACTTCTCATTCGCTTCTTCCGCGATTTTCTCCAATGCAGGATCTGGTGATGGTTCAAACTGACTGTTGCATGCTACAATATCGGCAGGTACTAAAGTACATGCTTGATCTATATCCCATCTGAACGAACCATTGTGTTTCTTTTTATAGATTTTGCACATCCCGGGGCTGGAGAAGCGAGTTATTCAATATTAAAATAAAAAATATCATCACTGATCATATATTTATCGCGGCAACATACCTGCATATTGGTGTGTGTAATTTTTCAATTAATACTTTATCAAATGGATTTCGGACTTTTCCTTGAGTAGGAGGCGTCGATTTTTTATTATAAATTGGACTATCAACATTATCATTTGTATAATTCATTTCAAAAATAACGTAAAATTTCCATTACCTACACCACAACAATATTGAACATTTGACACATCACAGAATACACAATATTTTTGTAACAGATTAAAACAGGGCTGCCAGACGCCAGTAGAGACAATTTATTTTATTCCGTTGTTGGGTGACTGAAATGGGAAAGAATTTTGCCATTTACTCCCACTAGATGTCGCAATCGTTATAGCCCTCAGTATATTGTAAACCTCTATAGCATGGATGGACTTTTTCATTTTATTTAAAATTTAATTCAAATGACAAATTGTGCATTGCCAGAATGCAATCATTTGTTTCCAAAAGACAAAAGCTGAAGATATTGTGAGCTAAAGCAATAAGAATACCACAATTGGCAAAATCACAATCTTTATGTTTAAGGCTATGTGGACATTATTTTAAAGAAAATGATGAAAATCTTAAATGGTCTACAGTTTAATTTTTTTTCATTGTTTGTACGTTTTTACATATTAATTACAAAGTTTCATACAAAATGTCATCGCCCTTTTTGTTTAGAATTTAAAAAAATGCTAAAACACGTAATTATTTAATTGTATTGAAAAATATTAATGCCAAGTTTCATATAATTCTGATCATAGATAATTATTTGCCCATATAAACTTTATTACACCCTTTTACCCATTTAAGGGATGAATTTTGAAAAATCAAATAAATATACTTTTTATTTTTTATCTTAAAGTTAAATACCACTTTCTATGTATTTTACATTAAAAATGACAGAGTTTGATACAATCTTTAATCCGTACTTTACCCACTTAAGGGATTTCGAAAATCCTTTCTTGTTGGATTCCTTCTTCATGTAAGGAATACGTCCTGCAAATTTCACGTTTTTACGACCAGTGGCTTAGGATGTGTGCTGATCCATCAGTCAGTCAGGACCACCGCAGGATGCACCTCTCCTTCTCAATTCTTCCTTCTTCAGTCTAACTTCCAGGTACAATAAATTGCAAAGGTAAGATGCGAGTACAATAGAAATAACAAAAATGGGTGCGTCTAAATTTTACGCGCGTTTTAAGTAAAACTTCTTTGGCACATATCGCACTTAAATTAAAACAAATCATTAATCAATAATTAAATACGGCATAATAGGCGTATTACAATCGTATATTTATAGATTATCATATAAGGAAGGAATATAATAGCTATTATATATTTTTTAATAATAACATGTTGGGACATTAACACACAGCACCATCTAGTTCCATGGTGAGCTACGAAGCTTGTGTTATGGATACCAGATGGTTGATACAGTACACCATATAAAAACTTTAAATACATACATATCTAAATAAAAAAAAATTGAATCACTGAAATGTATTATATACATGAATAACTTACGATATACTGCACCAAATTAGATAATTCTTTTTTTTTGTGATTGTTATTGTCTGGACAAGTTTTGTAAAGAAGAAAATTAAAGTTTTTTTTTATTTCTGTTACTAAAATAAGATTTTTTTTAAATGATACGAGAAGTGAGTGAGTGAAGTAGTTTTTATCTCGGAAATCATCCCTTAAGGAGGTAAGTTTGTATGGGGAAGCAAGCTAGGGACGAACCCGAGAGAAGAGAGGGTGAGTCGCTAGTCTATACATATAATAAAGTTGTAACTAATCCAAATTTGTACATTAAAATTTTTTTTAAAAAAATCTTATTGAAATAAACATTATTATCGATACAGAGGCCGAATCTATAGTTTTTTGGAGTTTTTGTCTGTCTGTCTGTCTGTTACCGCATTACAAAAAAACCACTGGAGGGATTTTGATGAAATTTGGTATGGTGATAGCTAGTTATCCGGGTCAACATATAGGATACTTTTTACCGCGGGGAAATGTCTCATTTCTGAGAAAAAATACAAAAACTGCAATGTAAGAGTATACTAATATGTAAAACATAAGAATTTGGTTTTTGGTCATCTGAACGCGGGCGAAGCTGCGGGTAATGCTAGTTATAAATAGTAATACATACGGTTACCAGAGAAAAATGGAAATAATATATTGTATTTCACTCTCTCGCCGACTTAATCCTATATATTTATGTGTTTCTTTTTTTAGTGTCGCATTTTCGTTTCATCGAGTTTCAAATCACAATAATTCTGAAAAAGTTTCACTTCAAAAACCTGGTATAAAAGAGATATGAATAGAATGTAAATAGGCCATACGTGTGGCGCTTTCCTATCGAGAAATTTTCCCCAGAACATAATTTTAAAGTCGATGACAACACTGATTATGACATGACATTTGACGTTAAGGTACGTTTCTATACAAAAAATATGATCACATTCACAAATCAATAATCATAATACTTAAAAGTTATATCTAACTTTTCTACATGTATAATTTTCTTGAAAATTTTATTGTGATTCTATAAATTACCACCGAACTTCTATATTGATAACTACATATTATTATTAAATTAGATATCACCAAGACTTCCAAATTTATAAGAGTTTTCAAGACTTAGCTTAAATATGGATATCAAAAATGAAACTAGTTGTGAACCTATGGATATAGATTTGAGTTCACATTCAGTTAGTGCTATGGATATATCAAATGTGGATCGTAGTTTTGACATTTCACCAGTTACTATTAAAAAAGAAAAAAATGTAGATGATTGTAATGTTAAGGACAGCTATTCAAATATAAAACATTTATCTATTAATAAATTAATTGAAGAGCAGAAACAACATACTAATAACTCAAAAAGATGGTTATGTAAACTGTTAACATGTGTTATTGTATTATATTTATCAGTTATTGTTCATCAGTTTACACAATTTAAATGTAACGAAAATTTAAATTTTAACCTAATAAAAGATACCTTACAATCTAAATTATATGGGCAAACTGCTGCAGTTGATTCTTTAATTAAGGCATTGGAAGCTGAAGTTACTGGCAAACTTATAATATTGTATGGTGGTACAGGAGTGGGTAAAACATATACTGCATCATTGATACTAGAAAATTTATTAGAGTATAGTAATGTTTATCACTATACAATGCCTAGTTTTTTACAAACTTCATTTGATTTTATGTTTGGTCTTTCATTCTGTGAATCTTCTCTTGTGGTTGTAGATGATCTTAACAGACAAGATATGCTGAATATTGAAAATCATATAATTACCTTAGTAAAGAAAAGTGAAGAACTTTCAAAGAAGATAACAATTCTGTTATTGTACAACTGTGATACTATGGATGAACATTATTTTAAAAAATGTGATCATGATTTTGTTCAAAGGTTAAATCAAACTTTAGGAAATGTGGGAATTATTAAGTATTTTATTAAATTTGAATCATTGTCAGAAGAACATTTAAGATTATGCATTGCAAATGAACTTTCAAACAGAAAGCTAAGTGAAACTGACATTTTTAAAATTGTGAAAAATTTCAATGTAGGTCGTGATGGCTGTAAAGGTGTATATCAAAAGATGAAATATTTAAATGTTATTTAATTATAAGGTAGGTAGGTAATTTATATGATTTTTGTAATTTCAAATGATGCTTGTTCCTTTACTGAGTGATAGATATTAGTTTTGTAATAAATAGTAATCATAAGTATATTTGTTTTTATATTTTTTACTATATTATTGAAATAAAACAATTATAAATACTTAAATTTTTGCATTCATAGAATAATTGTGGTTTCCAATACTTATATAAAAATGAACCTACATTATTTCAAAAATAAATATTTATAGGCTTTCAGTATCAGAAAAGTTTTCCAAAAAGTGTATGAGGAAATAAAACTATATGACCTTAATTGTAAAGTAAATGGTGGCATTGAAATATTTGTAATATAGATCAAAAAAACTTTATTTTAGAGAATGTTACATGATAATCGGCAATGCAGAGGTTTAAGAAATTATGTCAAATAGAAATATACTGACAAATGTTTAATACAGCTACACTTCCACATTTTAAATTATGCTACAACAAACTTCACCATCTTCATAATAAAGTCAAATTTCAAATGAGTTTAGTGGTGCATTAAAGTATTATATACTTTGGTTAAATCCTAGCTATGACACAAAACAATCTTGATATAACTAGGCAGGGGTGCAATATTTATATTAAGTTAAACTAAATAATACTATTCACTCAATTTAAGTACACCCTAGATAGTTTCAATATAAAGGCTTCACAAACCATATTCTAACATAGAATGCTCCACTGTTATGCACACAATATAAATTCTAGCTGACAGGTCAACATTTTTAAGTATTTCTTAATAAATATAGGGCTAATGGAGGTAAATTTACAATTTCAACAGAATTTATGCTGGTTTTGTTTATAGTAATAATTATATTGCACTACACCCATACTATAAAAAAGAAACAAGCATACAGAATGAGTGCAATATTCTTTATAATAAATTTAAATTACCCAACAAATAAAACAAATTGCTGTATGTGTTAAATATGTGGGTTTACAAAATATAATTACATGTGCATTAAAAGGGTAACTAAGTTGATTGGTAAGCAAATATTTCTCAAACTAATTTTCTAGTAAATATTATGAAAAATTATGCCAATAGATAAACATTCCATTAATTTATTATTTAAAAAGCTCCCCTAAATATATTAAAGCCAGTAGGTTAGTGCATGCAATCAGGAAAAGTGCTTTAACAATGAACAGAGAGCTGTCTTTTAAATTTTTATAAAGAGTTAAGTTACATTTTAATTTTCTGAAAGTCATAATTATTATTTATTTCAAAGTTATAGTTTGGAACACTGTTGAAGGAAGACAACACTAATATGTTATTTATAAAGTCATGTTAATATGATTTTCACATTTGTGCAATCACAGTAATTAATTCATCAACTGATTACTTTTGTTGTTATTTATAAATAAAATCTATTTTTGTAGTAATTCTAATGTCAACAGAATACATTTTAATAAATAATGTATTTAAGTATATTTCACATGTAATATTTTTATTTGGTAGGTAATAACAAACAAAACTTAACATTAAAGCTTACATTCTGAAAATATTTTACTAATATAGTTAATTGTAGTTAATGAAAGCAATATAATTAAATTCAACCATTCAGTTAGTAAAATCGACACTTGCTATAACAACATTAAATTTATCTGGACAAGGTTAGCTTAGAGAATACTTTTGCCTTAAAGTCATTCTATGTTTAAAGATGTAAAAAAAAATCGGCACTTGTAGATAAAAGAAAAGATTTAAATCCATAGATTAGCCCTGACCTACACTTGACCACTTGTAAGTATTCATACTGGGATAAGTGAACTTAATGCTCATTCATCCTTCGTCAGTGTTCTGTGGCAGGTAGTCGTCAGTGTTCTCAAAGAAGCGGTAAAATAAAAATCGAAAGCCGTCTTTGTAGCTTAAGGAAATGATTAAATTATTCAAGGAATTCTAATAGAGCACGAAAGGTGTAATATTTTACGGGTCTTTTATTTATACATATATTAGCGGCTCACCCTCACTTCGCTCGGGTCTAACGGCTATATAATGACTATAAGTTATGTATATACATAGGCATGATGAGTTGGTGTGGGTTAAGTATATTATTACGTTTTTTCCCACGGGAATGAGATAATCAATAAGGTAAAAAGTAGCTTAAGTCACCCTCCCGCCCTCCATACAAAATCACGCCAATCCGTCACTGTTTCGACATGAAAGGAGGACAAACAAACACACATTCACATTTATAGTATTAATATCATAAAAAAGTGATCTATTAAAGTACCTACGGATTTTCGAATTTTTATACCAAATAATGTGAATTTCGTTTAATAGAGATAGTTAACAATTTTCTGATTAAGCAACACTTACTATATTTGGCATACATATGCCATGTGTTACCATGGTAACGCATAAATAAACGAATCTCGAAAGGTGACCATTTAGATTTTAGACGAATCAGGGCACATCTAAAGATCTAAAACTTTGGATAAAAGCTGGCTTTCGCTTTCATTACATTTACTGTTGCCTCAGTGCTACAAAAATAAGTAATAAATATAGTAATTATATTAATTTGAATCTATAACAACAAATAAAAAGTATAACGATTATATCAGAAAAAGAAACTATAAAAATGTTAGAAAATATTTTTAAATGATTGCAAAACATGCAGTGTGCAAATCATATCTATATGTATGTACATGTACATTTATCAGGTATGTATAATTTTCCAAATTAATTAAAACATTTATTAAACACTAAGTATGCGTAACAATAAAGACTAGAATACATTTTTTTAATTTTTTACAGTTATTGGCACTAAATTCAATGGTAATGGCACAATTATATATTCATACAGTGGATATAATATCATAATCACAATTCACAAATAAGTTTACTATGATGCAATATATTATAATTACAATTCCAATTTGAAGTATATATTTATAAATTAGGTTTTGCTAACTATGCTACGATTTACAAAATTGTAAAAACATTGGTAAATGTCATTTATATCTAATTATATTTCTAGAAAATGCTTGCTGAATTCCCCCAGACTTACATTAGCACATTTCTTAAGTGAAACTGTGCAGTCATTTCCTTTACACATGTAATATCACTCAACAAAGCTCCTTTTGTCAAACAGCTGAAATACACTCCACATTTTGCACAGTAGTCACTGGAGAATTGTAATACTATGAAGATTTCAATGAATTTAAAATGATATGACACATAACAAATTCAAATGCTTTTTAAACATATAATATAATGTTTCAATAACAACTAACATATAACTGATTATTTGAAGCAAAGCACAGTAATTTTTACCATTTAAATCTAAAATTGACAAAATTGATATAATTTACTTAAAACATTATTTAATAAATAAATTCTAGACTAATATTTGAAATGAAGTTATAAATGTATATACTTTAGACAAAGTATCTGTTAACAACAAATGTAGGTTATAGGTAGGTATTATTTAAATGTTGCAATTTGCAAGTGTAGTGCCAATAACTGCATTAATATTTACTTAATCTTACGAGCTAGGTATTCGATAACAAATAGAACACCATTTTTTAAGCACGACAAAACATTCATAGTTAAAAATGTAGAGAGACTTATTTTGAAATGTGCTAATAATTCTAAATCTTGAAAATTTCTGCAGTTTTTATATTAGGTACTTAGTAATGAAGTAGATTCATTAGTGTCAGATCTTATTTCTGAGATTTTGGATTCATTGATTACCAACGATTGTATTTAATACGACAATTTTCGTTGACAATATTCGATTGTGGCCGAGATCATTGTAAACCTACTAACTAGCAATAAGCATGGGATATCAGTATCACATTTAGCCACAAAACATTGGATTTATTCAGGGACTCTGATTATTATGGATAATGAAGTAGCATTTAAATTGCTTATATTGATTGATTACCTATTTTAAATAACTTAATTCCTTGAGATTACAAAGAATTACTAGTAAAATTCGTGTAATTTTTTAGCAGAATTAGACATTAATATATTTTAGCCAAGGAATTTCATATTTTGTGGTCTCTGTCTATTCATGAAATGTAATAATAGTTTTAATGACATCACCATTACATAAATCTTGTTTTTTGAGACCAAATTCCACTGGCATTGTGGAGCCTTTAAGGTAAGGGACTAGTTAGGAGCGATGGAAATGAACTGCAGTCCACTTGTTATAGCGTTTGTGCCAGATACGAGTTTCTTGGGTCTGGTTTGTAGATCGTCGGCCCTCAGCATCTACACTCTGAGTAACGCACACATATGCTATTACAGCAACATCTTCTCCTAGTAAGTGTACTCTAGGATTTAAAATAGTAGTGTTTGTTTTAACGTGTGTTGGAGTGTTGTCAATAAAGAACTTGTTAAATTCTACTCCTTCTACCAGATTACCTAAAGCATCAGGATCGAAAGCAGTCACATTTGGGTCACATAATTTAGAATATGTATCGTAGTCACCATTATTAATGGCATCTATCAATACTTCTGTAACTTTAATAACTTCGGCGCGACGCAGAGATGCATTGCTATCACCTCGAGCTTTTCCGAAGGAATCGGCTTTAGTAAGGGCTTCTTCATCGTGTTCTTTAGAAATAACTGTACACGCTCTATCGACACCTTTTTTGTCTTTATCCAAATCATCATCTTCTAGCGTGGTACTACTATCAGTAGATTCTTTAACTTGTGAACCATCGCCTTTCTTATTAACCATAGATTTACCTGAGAAATTGCGCGTAGCCAGCATGGTAGTTAAAATGGCACCTTTCAATTTGCGACGGGCGTTGAATTTCTTCAAGCAGTCTACGGTCTCCTGCCGATGCATAACAGATGCAACACGTTCGCGATGGCAAATCCATGGGTGCTTCAAGGCCTCAGAAGCAGTTATTCTCTTGCTAGGATTTACTGTTAACATTTGATTAATCAGACTTTTGGCTTCTGGTGTTACAGTGTCCCACTCAGGTGATGGATAGTCGTAAGCACCAGCTTTAATTTGTCCATATAATCGGTGTTGATCTTCATCCCAAAATGGCGGGTAACCCACAAGTAAAATGTATAATATAACACCGCAGGCCCAAATATCTACTGGTTTCCCGTAAGGTTCTTTTTTAAGTACTTCAGGTGAAAGATAGCCAGGAGTACCAGCAAATCCGAACCATGCTTGCTGATCGCCTTGGACTTCAATAGCTAAGCCAAAGTCAGCTAATTTTACAGCGGCACCTTTAGCTTTGCTTGCGAGTAACAAGTTTTCAGGCTTTAGATCCCTGTGAACAACGCCGTTATGGTGGCAATGGTGTACAGATTCCAATATTTGTTGAATACAATGAGATGCGTCGGCTTCAGAATAAAATTCTCGTGCCACTATATCTTCAAACAATTCTCCACCTGTTACTAAATCAAACACGAGATAGTGAAAATGTTCCTCCTGAATAGAATCGTGCAGTCTTACAATGTTAGGATGTTGTAGTTTTCGGCAAATTCGAGCTTCTCTCTCTAATTTCTGAAAGTCTCTAGCTGAGAGTTTCTTGGTATTTATTATTTTCGCCGCAAATTCATATCCAGTTGATTTTTGAACTGCTCGCCTTACTATTGAGAATGCCCCCTTTCCAAGTTCTTCTTTGAGGTCATAGTTATCCGAAAAACGAGTACTAACACTTTCTCGACCTGGATTCGCCATTTTTAATCCGTATTGGATAAAAATCTAACCGTACCTGACTTAAAAGTTCAACTTACTGTTCAAGTTTGAGCGCGAATTTCTTCAGTAATGTTCACAAACTGAAACAAATTTAACATGATTTATTGGATACATTTAACAAACGAATCATTTTTGATGTATTAACATCAAATTCATATTATTCTAAATTAAGGAATATTATTTTTATTACATTATTAGTTTAACATTTTAATTCAAAATTATGATTAGCTGTACTATTATAGATAAAATGGCAGAAAAAATTCTAGGTATCCGTTAAACTACCTATTTAACTTTCGATATTGTTACGTACTTCTCATCGTTATCTTAAATACTATTTCACACCACGTTGTAGACCTTGGCAATGTCGGTTTTTATAGTAATTTTTATCTTTAATAAGCAACCGAAGGCAGACTTCCATAAAATATACCTAATAGGTAATAATTATTTTTCAATAGATTTTACAGTAGGTCTGTAGGTTTGATGTACAGGCAAACAAAGAACAGAATAATTTATTTAAATGGTACAAAATGTTTAAGGATAAATAGTATATAAAACCAAAGAATGATATTTAAATAATTATTACCACCATATTTTTTTACGTAAATTTAAAACTCAATTTTAGTCACCGAAGCTAATATCAATTCTGTAAGCTGAATATAAAACACGTAGATGCCTAGACAAAAGTTATCATGATCACAAACATAGACTTCTAATATTAACACCACGGTACCGGGATGACATTTCGTTAGCGCAAAATAATCGATACACCATTGTCTCAATACACTCACTTAAATCTCGAGGACCTCAAATTAAATTTTAAACTTTAAGATCGATAAATCGTTGAAATCCCCACTTAATTGTATATCTCAAGCTACTCTTCATATAAAAAGACGATTTTTAAATTATATTGTAACAAGATGATCAGTGCGCAACTTTCGACGATATTCTTAGCAATTGTAACTCGTACGGACTGCTTGATATATTTTTAATGATAAAAATTATGTTAAATAAACTGATTGTAATAATTGTACAGAATATGTTTCGAAATTTAAAAACTTATTTACCTATTATGTGCCCATTTTACACAATTTAACCGGGATGAAGACCGAAAACTAAGGGCCTGGCCCTACACCACACTCTCCTTCTGCTCGGGACACGAGCTTCGGGGTCAAACTCATAGACATTTGTGTGTTGCTACAATGTTATCATTCCAAAAATATATTTCACAAAAAATTTTTTGAAAGGATATTTTTGTACTCTTTTGGTATTATTCTATTAAAGATCACAAAAGCAATCTAAAACTAAAGAGATAATTGGCCCAAATCTAATATATAACTTTATTTTTTACGATTTAATATTTGAAATTTTTACTAGTGCAAACACTGACCAGTAAACATAAAATCGATAAACTAGCGCAGCGCTAAACCAAAGAGAATATTATTATACAAGGGTACAATCAGCGCCATCTCTAGGTGTATAATGAAATACTTGTACCGAACATAGAAATAAGGAACGTAATCCGATGTTATTTACTCCAGATATTTACTTATTCGTTTCATAGAAAACTGATACATGAAAAATTTAAGTTTCATTATTTTCTTTTTTTATTTAAAAAATGACCAGTTATATATCTACGCTTGTTCTTTAGAAACAATTCAAATCTTTAATTAAAATTTTAATGTATTTTCTATACTTATTTTATGGATATTTCTCTGATTGTCTAATTATAAATACCTTTATTTAGGTACAGTTATTTTTTTAATTAATTATACTAATGGACAGAATTGAGACGCACAGTGGCACATTTTACTGCCACTACTACTTACTTACTACGCTACAGGTCACGTGTTCGATTCCTCGAACTAATAAATATTGAACGTACAGATTTGCTCCGGTCTAGTTATGACATATGACAAAGTGCGTCGCTGGGTGACACCGCAATGTTGCGTAGTCTCGTTCAGGTAGAAAGCTACAAATGAATGAACAACTTGCGAGTATACCCATTCTCACAGCTCACTAATGAAAATAATTTGAAGTTTAACATTATCGTCATGGTCAACATCAGTTCAAATAAAGGTTATTTATTATTGTTGCATATTGCAACATGTCCTATGAATATTTAAAACTAGTGACTTACCCTCGCTTCGCTCGGGCGCGTTCCTAAGTAAGGCTGTACATACATATAGTGTTGCTACAATTTTAATAGACCTTTTTAAGAGGAATCATTCCGTAATACATTGTTTTCATATAAGTCGGTATGATTTTTGTCGTATCGTCATATTTCAGCCAATTTACACAAAACCATAATGAATTATAAATCTTAACCTTCCTCATGAATCACTCCGTCTGTTGGTGAAACCTTATGAAAATCCGTTTGATAGTTTTTGAGTTTATCGCGATCAGACAGAGAGACAGACGCAGCGGGGGACTATTTTATACTATGTATTAAAGTCTTTTAAGCCTAAGTATTATAAGCCTATTAATTTTTAAGACGATCAGATAATAGTAAAAGGTCTAATATTAATTATACCTACTTAGTCCAAATTTAGAGGAAGGTTATACTTTTATATAAAGACTAGCAGAACCCGCGGTTTCGCCCGCGATCAATCTATGAAAATAACACTTTTTTTGCAATACATAGGTACTTTATTATTTGCTAAAATAAGTTCGTGTTTCATATTATTTCTTAAAGATGGAAAACAAATTTAATTTTAGCGATTGTATTTCGTTTTAAGAGATGTTAAACGTCATTTTAGGTATTTATTTAGCAAGCTCCACTGCCTCTATTTTTTGCACATTTTTTTACTCCATCTTTCCTAACTTAAAGTAAGGTAGTACAATGATACAACTCGCATTAGAATCATGTAACTCGGCTAATATGGGATTTTTAACTAACATACTAACAGGCTAACACCTACGTTATTTTTAAAGACCCAATACTACGAGTATGTACACCCGAAGCTCACAGTCTCCCACCTTCTCTTTCTTACTTTCTTTATAAAGTACCATTCTTATTTTGCTATAGCTTATTGCCCGCGGCTACGCTCGCGTGGACAAAAAAATTTGCTCAGTTTTAATTTCCATTGAATTTATGTGTGTTTAATATTCTGTGTTCATTTATGTAATCAAGGATAGTCTCTAGCTAGATCTCTAGCAGGATAATCTCTAGCTAGGTTCTCCCCCCCCCCCCTCTGCCCTTCTAGGTCTGTTAAAGTTGTCACTGCTGTGGTCAGCCGAGAAGATATACCTACATAATTTTTATTTGGATTCGGTATAATTCCCGTTCTTTACTTTATATCCCACACACTAAGTGTGCACTTACGGAGAATTTCAGCCATGTTGCTCTGTTTAAATGCAATTAACTCCAACTTTACCACCCAGTTTTACCCCCTTAGGCGTTGAATTTTGAATAATTCCAAAATACATGTTTATTTAATTGTATTGAAGAGCATTATTACTAAGTTTCAAGCAATTCTGATCATAAACAAATTTTTCCCTATATAAACAGCACAACTCCCCTTTTACCCTTGTAAGGGATGAATTTCGTAAAAAAATCAAATCAATATATTTCTTATTTTTTAACTACCGCTTTCTGTGTACTTCACACTAGCGGCTCACCCTCGCTTCGCTTAGGTTCGTCCTTAGGTTGATTCCCCATACAAACCTTAGTCTTCATTTTCACCCGCTTAAGGGATAATTTCAGGAATAAAAAAAAATCCTATGTCCTTTCCAGAGTCTCAAACAATCTTTTTATCAAATTTCATAGAAATCGGTTCAGTAGTTTTGGAGTTTATTCGTTACAAACATACAAAAATACAAATCTATCCTCTATATAATAGTAGTGTAGATTAAGAATGGCAAAGATTCATACAATCTTTTAACCCCTATATTACCCACTTAAGGGATGAATTTCGAAAAATCCTTTCTTATCGGATGTCTACATCATATAAGGAATACGTCATCCAAATTTCATGTTTCTAAGACCAGCGGTATAGGCTGTGCGTTGATCCATCAGTCAGTCAGTCAGGAAAAAGCATTTGTCCACTAATTTATTTAATATTAATATACAAAAGCTATAAAATAATTATTAATAATGTTAACTATGTTAAGAAAATACAAAAATGCCTTTTTCCATGTAAAAATGTAGGTAGATCTATACATATTATTATTTATTATCGTTGTTGTTGTTTTATTTTTATAAATTATTAATAAAAAATAGTAACAAAGTGCAATTTGTACATGACATATTTTTTGAAAATAATGACTAACGTATTATGTACATAATATAGACCCCAAAACAATAGTTATTAAAAATTTTGTCTGTTTGTCGGTTTATCTGTGTAAATGCATGCAGAGTGCGTTCACGCTAAAAGTACTGAACCGATATTAACTAAATTTTATGTAGTGATTAATGTCAACATTTAGGATACCCCTTTGAAAACATAATTATTTCTGTCGAGTCGTACTTATTTTACATGGCTAACGCCGCGCTGGCTAATCCCAATGATACTTACATGAAAACAATGTACCTACTAGAAAATTGTAGGCATTTGTAGGTCTTAAAGAGGCCTACAGGCTACAGAAAAGTTCGCAATAGCATATATTTCTATCTCCGAAGGTACACTCGCAATAACAATTTTTATCAACTATTTAAAACGAGCCCAGGAACGCTCCTTAGCGAAGCGACGATAAGTACCTAGTATCAAATAAACGTTTAAATATAAAATATTTTAAATTCTTTTATAGTCTGTTTGATGTTAAAATTATCAGAATCACGATTGCCCAATTCATATAAAACCTATTTGCCAATTAACACTAAGCTTTATTACATTGTATACATATACACATATTATGTATGTATATTAAACTTAGTACCTAGGTACTAATTAGCATATAATTTATGTCATAGTAGATAATTAAAACGTGTAAATTATGTATTAAAGTACATAATAATAAAAGAATAACATTAAAGAAACTATTATACATTTTTTCTTAAAAATATTGTAGTTCATTTCGGCTACTCGTACTCTACCTTCCTTTACGTTTTACACGTTGCAATATGCGGTATTCACCTAGATGAATTTTTGAAGAATGATTTTACTTGGAAATGATATTCAAAAGTTTTATTATTTATTGAATGTATAGATTTAATAAAATGCAATAATTTTGATGTTACATTACTAACAATATTAAATATTTAGGTACATATTAAGCACGACATGTCATGCCTATAGTTCTTTAATTTTTATTATTATTATCGTTATCCGCTTTTGTATTATATTGATAAATAACCAGACTAACGGTCCAGCTAAATGAATAGGTGCCGGTGAACGGTTAACTCCCCAGTTATGTTCACAAAAATCAAAACGGGTTCGCATCTTGCGCAAGTGTAGGGGGCCAAACAGGGGTTTTCGCAGCGGGCCCTTCCGAATTTCGCCGGTGCACAATGCACCCTCCGTAGTCCCTACCATCCCTACGCGAGTTCTCTTATTATTACGCGACTCCTGTTTCTGTCCCCACATTGTTCATATTATTTTTATATTGGGACTCGCTTGACGCGTTGCTAAGTTTTATTTCTTAGCTCTTTGAAAGATCCTTTGACTCGCATATAAATTTCTTGCCTGAATAGAAGTAAATTTCGATTAGGAAATAGAAATTCGTTCCGGTTAACGAATTTGCTGTGCGAAAATTGTGCCAAGTTATTCGAACGGATTCCTCGGTTCTGTCACCTAATATTTGCAGCGAAGGGAAGTATTAAGGTTTCGAACGTTGCGGTCGTCTCAGGTTGCTTTTCTCATGAGTGGACGTGTTTGTAAAATAATAACTTGAGAGTAATATGTGCGGTAGAGCCGATGGTTAAACGGCGTTATGCGTGCAGCGTCCGCAGAGCTGTGTAGTGAACGAGTATATCGATCGCGCACCTCGCTATCCTTACAATGTTCTGTGTATTTGGTGATCGCTTCAATTTGGCGGGAGCTGGGACGCCACGCAGCTTTTTGGCATGAAACCTACTTCGGTGAGTTAGTTTGATATGTTATGTCCGATAAACTAACTTTATTGTTGCAATTTTTTTGTTTCATTGCACTTTGAAATTTTGAATAATGCTTTTTATGGAGAACATTCGTAAATTTCTTCAACATATACGTTTATTACGTATTTAAGTTGACAATGCCTAAAACGCTTTATTATATGAGAACAATTTAATATTTATAACGAGATTACGAGTATTTACTTAGTCTTGCTTAGGGAATATTGCCCCGCAATTTGAAAGTAGGTGCTTATGGTAACCAACTGACTATTCATGGCTGTGTTACCAGGCTAAATTTTTCTTCGCGCGTGTGTCATGGACGAATTAGATATTTATTGCTATATCGATTAATAAATGTTGTTGAAATTAAAGCAAAAAAATATCCACTTTGTCTTATATACATAACAAATGACCTACCTCATTTTGCCTAATGAAAAAGCTACACCTACCTATTAGCTTCCAAAAAGCGGAATATGAATAGAGCACAGATATTATTAGGCTCTAGGCACCTTTTACATAACGTCCAAATTTTTTTAACGTTACAAATTACAATAAACATTGTATAGATCTGAAGCAAAACCAATTAATCTACTTATGTAATTTTAATATCAATTCAACCCTAAAACTACTACGTTATAAATTTCATCTGTGCTTCATTTTATGCAAATGAAAGGAGGTACTTAAAATTAACTATAACCGTAGGGGTTTGAAATCTGTACGTACCTATCACTCTCACAGTAGATATGAAATCGTGCGGGAGCCACGTGACAAAGTCGAGCACAGCGCTTTGACGTCATCACGAACGCTATCGAACCCCTTAGGGCAATTGAATTATATTATTTTTATTTTTTCTTTACATGTATATATTTATAAAATTATTCAATATATCGAGTAGTATATGAATGTAATTTCTTGTTTTAACAATATAAGATTATTTCAGAAAAATAAAATTAACAAAACTCCTTGTTACGTACAAATAGTTAAATTTTAAAAGGAGATCCTATAATATAACATCAGCTTAGAAGGATAACTTTTAACTTCAGATAGTGTCTAAAAAAACTAATGAATGAAATGAAGTTATTTAAGTTTTTCACAATGAAGATTTTGCCTTTTCTCAGAGGAGATCAGCATGAAATAGATAATGATTGATCTAATTTAGATTTGAACACTTATGTTATAGGTATCTACATCTAACAGTTAAGTTTGATGGACACTTTGTATCATGTACAGTAATTGTTGAGTGGAGTATGTGCTTAATTTTAACAAAGTACTTAATTTAATTAAATATTTCATAACTGAACATAGTAATTACACAAGTAGGGATTGATAGAAAACCTCGATCTTACTCATTTACCGAGAGGGTGTAATCTATAACATAAAAATGAATCGCTGAATGTGTTGCTACGCGCAAATTTCGAGAACAGCTGAACCAATTTCGCTAATTATTTTTTTAGAATATTCTTTGAAGTACAAGGATGGTTCTCACGGAGTGAAAAATTAAAAAAAAATGCCTGAAAAAGTCTAAAAAACAACTAATGCTCTCAGTTAAGCTGTAATTTTTTGGGTGTGTGTTGCGCGATGTTACGAATATTTTTTTTTATTTTATAATTATTTTTCAAATCAATAGGTTATATCTCTAAGGTTGCACCGTACAAACTGAAAATAAAAATAAATATTTTGAGCTATTTTGAAGTCCGTATACGTATGTTGGTAAGTTTTAATTATAAATTTATGGAAACTACTAATATAGCAATAAGACTGACGGAAGGACAAACAGCGAAGGCTTAGTAACACCTGGAAGGTTTTAACCTAGGCCGTAGTAGGTCTTTAGATAATCCTCAAAACATATTCGTCTGTTGTTATTAAACTTGCACTGTCATTTTTATTAAAGATATGTAATATTTATATTCATATATGTTTAATAAACATGACAGTTATTGATCACTTTTTTTAAAAACAAAAAATAATCTTTTTTTTTAAATAAGAGAAAAGGTGCTTTTAGTCATTTTGCCGTATTTTTTTTTAATAATTTGACATTTCTAACGCTGTCATAGCTTAAAATTATTTAAACTTATCGAAAGTAAAGTCAATTTTGTATCAGTAAAAATCATATGTAATTCGGATTGCGTGACTACTGAAGACTGACATTATCTTTTAAAAAAATATATTGAGCTACGTTTAGGTTTCAATATAAACCGTGTCATAACGAAACGGTTTGGCGTTTTATTTTTTATTTGCTACTTACCTCGTAAATTTTTACACCATAATCATTTTAACGTAGGTAGCTTAAAACGATTAAAAACCATTTTATTATTTTATTCTAAGTGCCTGTTATTATAAAATATAAATATCCTTAAATGAATCTGTAATTAAAAGTTTTTTGGCGTTCTGGAGATCAAAAATATTAGAGAAAGGAAGTATTCCTCTTAATGCGATAGAATACTCAAAAATCAAAACGAAAAAATTAGTGATAAACAGTTTCAGTTATTTGCCCAAAATATTAGACACAAAATGACTTATAAGATCGGGTGGCGCGCTCTGGCCAATATAAATGCTAATTCTGGATGGGAAGCACGATTACCTACTGTCTTTATGAATAGTGTCAGTTAGTACTATGCACACGCAAATGTGAATAGAAATCACGAATATTGTCATACATGTGTATGGTTGTTCCTTTGAACAATTTTTGTTTATTCCTACACCGTACGTGCCATCAATGTTCTCGCTCACTTTTAATATTTCGTTTACTTTTTATATTATTTGAAACTTTCATTAGTTTAGTTTGCCTTAATAGGCAAATTACTAAATTAACAGGCGAATATTATTAAAAATCAATTTTATTAATCCCTCCACGACCGCGGACACGCCGGCGCGGCGTTACAGTTAACAATAGATTTCTTAGAAATTTACCTAGAGGTGTTAATCAATTTTTACTGTTATATTAATTACTAAGTAGGTACTATTCCTAAATAGCTTGGAGCACTGGTGAAAACCCCCTTGGGTCATGTTTGTTAATATGTTTTATGGCTTAAAAATATTTTTCGTCTGGAAAAAGAATGAGGGATCCACCACATATATCGATCGGGATCTTAGACTACTACTGCAAAATTTCAACTTTATAGTTTACGTATAGTTATGGAGATTTCGTGTTTAGTCAATAAGTGAATGTGTAACCTTTTGTTCTTATACATAAATAGATTTATATAAAAACCCTTTATTGTGTAATGAACAATTATGCAATAAAAATATGTAACGAGCATTCGCTCATTGAAAGTTTCAGCATAACTCATAAAATTAATAGATTTTAGTGTCTAGGTATACTCAAAGTTTCCGATATTTTTCATCTTTGGACGAGATCTCTTGAAGAGATAATCAAACTCATTATATTAATTCACTTTATACGTCAATTTAATTATTCTATTTTGATTCCATTCGATCATTATTTTTCATTTTTTTACCCTACTTTAAAAAAGGATAGATTGAGAGTATGATTTTTTAAATGTATATAAGTAATGCGGTATTTTTGCATATTATTATGAACGACTTTAATGAATCTTTTTTTCTAAAATTATAAATCACAAGAAGAAGAAAAAAAACTATTTTTTTCGATTTGGCGGTTTTTTTATAATATATCCTAATTCCCAAATATTTCAGCAAGCACAATGGTCATGACTAACTACAGTACAGTATCCATAAAAAATATTTAATCTGTTCTCTATATTGTATCTGAAAATAGGGCTACATAACATAAAATACGTTCAATGGAGTAAAATTAGGTTTATCAGTAATGTTACCTTAACCTGTAATTTAAAACAGAAAATAAATTACTAATAGTAATAATATAGTGATAATCTAGAATATCTAGAATAATATGATATGTGTCGACAGATTTTATATCTGTATTAAGGACGCAGTTGTATGAGTAAGGAGGTTGGTCACCCGATATTGCGGTTTTCTGTTACACGCAATGATTGCAATTTGCAACTACACTCCAACTGATTTTTATTTATTAGTCATATAGCAATAACTATGAAGTTCAAGGTGGTTCAAGACAGTTTTTTTGACTAATTACTGAAATAATTTAGTATTCAAATTATATTATTTGCGATTCATGGATAGAATAAAGGTATTTATTAATTATCTACCCCACGGGAACCGTTCATTTTTCAGTTTAACAAATGTTGGACGTGATTCTTTAAATTGACATAACTTTTTTATTTATGAACCGATTGACATGAAACAAATACTAAATGTTAAGTGAAGCTTGTAATTACAATATATTAGTGAAAACCACATCTAAATAAGCCGTTAAGGCTAAGCCGTTTCTGAGATTAGCGTGCACAAACGCACAGACAAACAGACAAAAATTCTAACAATCATTGTTTTGGGTGCTATTTGCGTTTATAAAGGACCCAATAATATTTTTTCTCATATATCTTCCATGGACAGATAGTTATCTGTTACATTTTTATTATTTGTATAGATTTAGTAAGGGTATTAGGTAAATATTTTCATACTTTAAGTGAAAAATTAGGTAAGTTAAGGTAATTTATTAAGTAATTGAGGGTTATATTTTTTTATACAAAACATTTCAATTTGCTAAATGAAAGTACATAGGTATAACTTTAACAAGGGCAATGAACACATATATTCAGGCTAAGTTCGAGTTGGCACATTACAGTAAGCTTAGCGGACCGCACAAACAGATTTCTTTTTGAATTATTCATCCTCGTTTCAGTTTGCACATGTAGGGCGTCCTGTTTTTCTCCTTCAAATAAAAATAAAACTTTTTAGGATCTCGAAGATCAAGTCCGAATCTACGCAATATTTATTTTAGTTTATAGATTATTGTGAAAATTATGATATTATATACTTACATACGAGTACAATAATCAAACTCGTGGCGTCGGTCTATCTGTACATGTCAGTCGAAATCTCTATTAGTAGTTTTAATAACCACTTTTACCTAGCAATAAATCAATAATAAAACACAATTTAAAGATAAATACATTTAACACAAATATATTGTGTGATAATAGAAAACCCTCAGTGTTCAAAACTTGACCGACGACCCGCACTTGACCGACTTTTTTAATTAAAATAAATATTATTCTTCGATCCCATTATCGCTTGTTTATGGCTTAGGATATTTGTGTCACGCCCAATGACTGCGGTTTGTGGTTGTGGACCACCATACTCTGATTGAGGTGAATTTCCAATTTCTGCTAAGTTATATTAAGGTCATATTTCCATATGACTACGAAGAAAAAGTCATTGAGAGTTTTTATTTCACATTCAAAATTATTCAAATTATAATTTTAGAATCTTGTTTTTAAAACTACATTATTCACCTCGGTATCGCTACATAAAAAGAAAATATTATGTTTTTAGTGTCTGTGAGTGTAGAAAAGTAGTTAAAATTTTGTTTAGAAATAACGAATACCTACTTTTTCCATAATTGCTGATGGTCGCAATGCGCAAAACTATAAACTCGTCATTTTCAAATTCAGCATAAATAGTTCATAGTACGAAAACTCTCTACTAAAAATTTTAAAGGCGTGGATTTTGTTACGGTTAAGCTCATCACGTGTATTCTCTTTGATGTTGTTGACGCTATTTTTACTCCTTCTGTTAACAATTTGTATTTCAATATTTAGAGTTATGGAAATGGACGCCTTTCAGTTGACAAAGATTATTTAAAATTATCACTAAACATATACAGATGAACCCGAGTGAAGGGAGGTTGAGCCGCTAATAATACAATAAATTATCTCACTAAAACCTTAATACTCTTAGGTTTTTTTCTTCTGTTACGTGGGTATAAATCTTAATTGAAATCTTTGCTTTCATCTGCGGTTGGCTTAATTGAAAATGTGTACAGTTCTTAGAACGTTAGTATCATATCAATAACTTATCTATAAAATAGAAATGGGCCTTTGCAAGCGGCCCCTTTAAGAGCTAATAAGATTAATGGTATATATATTGTACCTTTTTACTCATAAAAATTTTATGTACTTTATGTTACTAAAAGCCTTCTGAAATCTTGGAAATTGCAGAAAGCACGAATGCTATTTCCAATGGAAAGCCGTCACAATGGACGCCTAATTTGAATGCGGTTTCAAAATGTCTTATGCTTTAGGCACTTTTACTTTAGTGGTGAAAATGTTCAAATAAATTATGTTTATCTATATTAAATATAGTTTTTTTGGTAATTTTAAATAATACAATAAAGAAAATAACTAAATATTTGATATTTTATAAAATTAAAATAAAATAAAGAGAGGGCGTTGAAATTCGCAATGCGTGCCTTATCTTTTGACGTGATGCTTGGGGCGTGCGTTTACTTTCCCCTTACTCTAGTTTAAAATGAATAATACAAAACACGCTATTTAAAATCCTTAATATTCTAATGTATATATGTACTATATAAGTTAATAATAAAGGTAAAATCGAATTTCGGTGAAAATTCGTGTCGCTCGATCGGTTGTTAGCGAAGCATCCAATTTGAATAAGCGAGCCGAAAGGTGAAGCAATTACAATTTATACAGGAAATATGAAACGTCAGATTGGCGAGAGGATGGAGTTGGAATTTCAGCAAATTGCGTTAAATTTGAGTTCAATGTTTTTAATCTAAATATTATTTAATTTTAGAGTAGAGTATGTTTATATTTGGACTGACTTAAAAGTAAATAGATTCAGGCGATACATGTTGTGTTGTTTGTGTAAATGGTTTTTCACTTTGCCTTATGAACCAAACAGTTATCGTAGACTGGTCGCGAAAAAGTAGGAGGTTCTTCCGAAACCTTGTTTTCGCGATTGACGCAACTACGGTATCTGTTTGGTTGGAACAAATATTTATAGAGCTACCAACTTCATTCTTTTTTATGTACCTAATTTCTTAGTAAGATTTTGCGTAAGTAAAGAGTCTTGTTAGAAAAATATCTTATTTCTTACACGAGATATATAAAACTTTTTTCTAAGATCTGGAATTTTACGTTATTGTAGGTAGGCAAAAAATTAAATCTTATATCAAGCAATTTCTAAATAAAACTTTAATGTGACATAAAATTACAAAATATATTAATACTATTTATATTTACATAGTAAAAAAATGTATGTATGTTTAATATGTACCAATTTTATATCGCCAAACATAAAAGTGGTAATAATACACATTAGATGGAATCCAATTATGATCGACAAATGTCTCGTGGCTTTATAAGCACTCAAAGCATAAAGAAATAAATTACTTTTAGGAGGAGGGCATCGGGGCAGACGGTCTGACGCCGAGGCCCTCCCGCCCTTCGCATATTGATGAATACTAAAACATAACTAACGGCCTGCCTCTAGAAAATGATACAGATCGCTCCTTTTGCATAAAATATGACATTTGATTATTATACATACTTGCTTGCTTATATACATTTTATTGTATTTATATTCTGTAGTTTAATTTTGAATAAAACATATGGTAAGAATAAAAAAATAGTAGTACCAAACCTTTTTTCCTATCCCTTTTAGATGTTTTACATAATAATAATAGATTTATCTTACATGAAGAACTTCCTTCTCCCATTAATAATAAATGCGAACCCGATTTATTAAATCCAATTCGAGGGTTGGAAAACTGCTCCTTGACATTTATTTATTATGTGTGTAAATATAAAGTACATATACTCCTTAATAAACAAGCACTGAGCCCAGTGGGAATCCACATCCGGTTTAAACATCAATTGTCATATTTGTAATGTTAAAAATGACAAACTTTTTTTTAAATTACGATAGTGCTCACCTTAGAATAAATCGATAGTTAAACTTCTCTTAGTGCTTCGTTATAATACTTAAATAATCTAAGGGGCTCTTGTGTTTTTATCGCAATAGACGAGAAATGGTCGAAATGATACCTATAGCACCACGCAAGGATCTCTTGTGTATAATTTCATACTGTTAGACGATTATTATTATATTTTATTATTAGAGTAGTGATTTCGGTGCGGTGTCTCTTAGCGAATGAAATAAAGATTTTTATTAAGAATTAGAATTATTAATTTAAATCTAATTTTTTTAAAATTGTATATTTTGTATAATTTACTTCAAAACTCTATGCAATAGTATGTCTAAGTATTTTTTTTTAATTTTCGTTCTTTATCATAGTGATGATGTTCTCCTAGCCGATTCCGGCTACGGCGGCCAATCTCATTGAGACTAGCCAACTGCGCAGGAGATATTATAGTGCACAAGTGTACGCGCAGACACAAGGGCACTCTCTATTCCTGTCACTCTCATACTCCGGTGGGACGACTGCTCGACACGACCAGTGAGAGTTAAGGCGCAGGACCGACGGCTTTACGTGCTCTCCGAGGCACGGGGGTGAAACTGAATCACCGCCAACTTCCCAACTCCGGGCTGTTACTGAGACTTACTATACAGAAAGACTCAATAACTAAACTTGGCCCGACCCGGGACTCGAACCCAGGACCTCCGAGTGTGCAGCCGTACATGCTAGCCACTACACCACCGAGGCAGTTATTTATCATAGTACCTACTTAGTAAATAAGTTTAAACTAATACTAAGATGGAAATTTTGACGGCACCAAGGCTTTGTTGTAACACGACGACCGAGATATCATAATTAATAGCGATCCTCTCTATCGCAGCAGCTACGAATTCAATTAGCAAAGCGGTTAAATTGTTTGGTCTTCGTGCGATTGTCGCCTGTCACTTCAATCTGGAATATTCAAATTTAAAATGTAAAACTCCTAAAAAGCCCATCACTTTCAGAATTAATATGAGCGGCTTTTTAATTGGATGAAATCATAAAAATATTTGTGTTTCTAATACGGAAACCAAGTTGCAAACATCTAGTATTGCAACGGATCTTGACGGATTAAACCTGAAACCCTCTCATCAAGTGCGAAAGCCTTACCAAGCGTTGAGGCTTTAGTTACTTTGTTAAAATAAGATGAGCCTTACAGAAAGCTTAGAACTTATTTAATATTATGTAATTAATGTATACGACTACTGATTACCTATATACAGCTATACAGTAATTTGCAATATTAATTCCTGCAGCTCTGCTTGCGTATATTATCATATTTAGTCGGTAAGTTTAAAAATGATCTACATTTTCTAAACGAATTGCACCTACAGAACCTTGGATATACACAATCTTAAACCTACAGAAGCTTGAATCTTTTATTGTTAAATTGCTATTTTACGACATGCCATTCTAAGAAGGATAAAACCATATCTATAAAAATCTACAAAATCTATTAAGATTTAAGCCTTTTTCCGATCATTAGATCGGTCAAAAGGCTTTCTTTATTATCACTAACACAAAAAGCATCTTGAAAATATTCAATACTTCTACGTGTATACAATATTTAAACACTAAATCCCAGATATCTGTAATAAAATATTTGAAAAAATAAAAACAAATTCATTTGCTATACAAGTTACCAAACAATTGGTTATTAGTGCATCCTGTGGAAACTATATTGACACCTAGAGTAGCAATTCACTAACCACACTTTCCAAAACCAAAATTCTGAAAACCAACAATTATGATGTCAACAATAAACTTTCCTATAATAATTTCAATACCAGTCTTCGGTCTCACCAGCTTTTAAATTGGTGCGCGATTTAACAAAACAAAGTTATACAAAAATTATAAAGTTAAGATGACCAAAAACCAAATTCTTAGGTTTATCATATTAGTACACTCTTACATTGCAGTTTTTGTATTTTTTCTCAGAAATGAGATATTTTCCCGCAATAAAAAGTATCCTGTATGTTGATCCGGATAACCAGCTATCATCATACCAAATATCATCAAAATCTATCCAGTGGTTTTCCCGTGATACGGTAACAGACAGACAGACAAAAATTCTAAAAATTATAGATTCGGCCTCTGTATCGATAATAAAGTCTATTTCAATAAGATTTTCCAAAAAATATTTAATGTACAGATTCGGCTTGGTTACAATTTTATTATAGGTATGTATAGATAAAGTAATCTGAGTCCATCAACAGTAAAAAAATTGAGACAAAGACAAAAAAAATCCATATTATAGCCTATTTACTACTGATCTTTTTTAGATAACATTTAAAATAATCTTAGTGCTGTTATTATATTAATGTTATAGTAAAATGTAGATTTAAATTGAAATATCCAAGACGGAATATTTCAAATTCTTCAATAAATAACATAAAAATAGAAATATAAAAGTTAACATTTCAAACGCGTCTGACGACGTCACATCTTCACAAATCGAAAGCCATATTACTGGATAATATTATCGCTCACTCCAGTTAGCTAGAATATTTACACTCGAATACTTTTTCATTTAATTTGAAAATAAATAACCTTTAGACCTTGTACAAGTTGATGACGTCACACTGCTCTACATACTGAAGAAGTTGTTATATAAAATGTGACTTCAAGATTGTCTAACAGTCATAGTGTTTTAGACATTCCTTTATGCTACCTAGTAGAGTCACAAAAATGATTATATTTATGTGTTAGTTTCCAATAATACTCATAAATATTTATTTTTATCATTTTTTTTTCTAAGACCTGCACCGTTTATAAGTTGAGTGTCTATGTATATATATATATATATATATATATATATATATATATATATATATATATATATATATATATATATACATATATACATACATATATGTCCATTATTCATATATTAATAAACTAAATCATTTCGCAATATGACTTAATAAACAAAACTATATTAAATATTATGCACTTTCAATATTCTGCTTTCAAATATAATTTTTACTTTCAGGAAAACTGACTTTTCTTCACTATCATTTTAGGATAATATTATCACGGATTTTATGCCAGTAAAACTTTGGGGCTGAACACGATAGAGCCGAGAGGGGGCAGTCGGGGAGGTCGATAAAAGTTATTTAATAACAAAAAATTACCTCTGGCGTTGGATTTTCAACGTGTTTTGGCTTTGAATTCCTTGAAATGTTTTAATTTCTATAATAATAATAATGAATTTGTGTTAAATTATAATAAAATAATACACTGATTTATTACTATGTATCTAGTACCTAATAATATTGCCCAGGCACTCGATTGACGAGATGATGTGAGATGGACCATGGACTATCATCTCTACTCACGAAATTACAAAAAACTATTACTTTTTTCTTTTACAATAGTAAGGATAACTATATATATATATATATATATATATATATATATATATATATATATATATATATAATATATATATATATATATATATATATATATATTTATAATTGTAGTCCTGCATTGAGAGAAAATATAAAACTGCAGCGTTATCTTTTTCTTTTTTAATTATTTTACTGTCTTGTCACTATATGTATAAAAGCATAAGAATCTACTAAAATCAAAAAATCATGATAAAATGTTTTCTTAGTCTGTGAAAAACCTGTTTTATAATAAAATTATTTATTAGTCGAGTGCAATTAGATTTACTACACCTCGAAACCCAGCTTTAATGAATGGATTTGGCAGATGTTAGATTTTTTGAATTTCTTATACTTTTAGTTTTTAACTAAAAAGTTTTACTTTTGATTAAAAAAATTATTTACCTTATTATCAATACCTAATATTTACTATTTATTCAGTACAAACTTCCTTGTGCATTTTGCTAAAAATTTGCATTATACCCAACGCACTGCGTCCAGCATAAACTAGCAAGCTTACAAAAAGAAATACTTATTGCTCGAAAAACACTACTGCTACTCCGTTTCGCGTGTAAGTGTATCATGCATAATATATTTCAGTTAATTATTTCCGTCAGTTCCTACACATAAATCTGTTTTAATTTAGTCAGTTTTATTTTAATACTAAACTTTGTTTAGTATTACTACAAATGTGTAATAAATTTATATAGAAATTACATTATGAAAGGTTAATATTTATCCAGTATTGATAGCTGAACACCCTTTCTCTAGGCTATAACTCGTAACCTAAATTCCAAAAAAGCTTTTAGTAATGCTTTGCAGATGAATACGTAAAAGCCTTTGTAACATTCGCGACTATATTGCTCGATCCGTTTTCTTGGTATCGGTTTCATGGATATAAACGGCGGGGGTCTTTACTCCACACGCTCTGTACGACGCGACGTAGTTAATAAGTATATTTTTTGATATGAAATGACCACACATATATAAATTTCTCATCTACCACATATATTCATAGTACCTGGGCTACCGAGCTTCGCTCGGAGTTTTTGGCCAAAAAAGCATAAAAAAAACAATCTAAAAATTTGAATAAATACAAAAAAAACAGAAATATAAACTTTTTATCCGACCGGGATTCGAACCCAGACATTTGTGGTTTTCAAACTTGCGCCTTGGCCGCTTGACCACGATGCTTACGTCCTACCGTGCGAATTAGCGACCATATTTTGCGTGGAATAATGCGAAACAAAACTCAAATCGTTGGAGCCGTTTCCGAAATTCAGATTATATATATATAAAAATTGCTCGTTTAAATATATTAGATTAGATAAGTATACCTAGTAGCAGACCATATAGTATACCTATTCTTATTTAATACACAATGAGTTGTGTATTAAATAAGTCTATACACTAAATTATATAAAATTAAATATAAAACGGGTAATTGCAAATCTGAGTCTTCTTCTACTAATCTTGATGTTTAATTGAATTAATTTACAAATATTGACCCATCGATTGCCAAAAATAAAAAGACGTTAAAAATATTATGGACAGATATGATGAAATTTCGTTCCACTTCGTTCTGTTCCACTTATGCCTTGGCTACAGAACACTAAAAAGACCGAATTTATATGCGTTTCCATAAAATAGCCTCATATTTTTTAGAAGATAGCACAACTGATTTATAGAGGCCTATCGTGACTTCTAAGGCAATTTTAATATTTCTTGAAGAAAAAATATTATTATTTAGTTTAAAAATAAATTACAAAAGTTACAATAAACAAAACCGTAAAGTAAAATCTATCTTGCCTTGGGTTTCATTGACAGATAATTCCTTTATCGAAACATAAAGAAGGGCTTTTAGCGTTATCCCTGTTACATGCCTAATGCAATAAATTTTTGATGTCCTATAATGGATGCGATTGTTCACTAAAACTAGATAACATACATTAAATGGGATGCTTTACTAAGGGTTAAATTAGACTTCAGGAATCAAGATCAACCCAAGGGAGATACCCAACATATATATGTATGTATATGAATTGTGTGCTGAAAGTGTGTAATTCTAATTTAAATATGAAGTGGTTTTGAGTAGGAGTGAAATGTTTAGCTAAGATATTATTACTATTATAGATATTACTATTACTAGCAGAACCCGCGGCTTCGTTCGCGCTAAGCTACAAAAAAATCTCTAAAAATGTAGGTCTCATACAAACTTTCATCCCTTATTTTACCCCCTTATGGGATGAGTTTCGAAAAATACTAAAACACGTATTTATTTAATTGTTTTGAAGAGTACTAATACTAAATTTCACGTAATTCTGATCAGAAATATTTTTGGGTTGTCTTATAACGTGTTTTCCTGTGGGAATGTGATAATCTCCTGCAGAAAAAAGTAGCCTATGTCACTCTCCAGCCTTTCAACTATCTTCACAGAAAAAATCACGTCAATCCGTCACTCCGTTTAGACGTGAAAGAAGGACAGACAAACAAACAAACAAACAAACAAACAAATACACTTTCACACTTATAATATTAGTATGGATTTAACGTTTAGGATTAACATCTCAGAGATGAGATATTTTCCCGCAGCAAAAAAGTCCTATATGTTGACCCGGATTACCAGCTATCATCATACCAAATTTCAAAAAAATCTTTCCAGTGGATTTCTCGTGATGCGTGCCCAGACAGACAGAGAGACAAACAAAAATTCTAAAAACTATAAATCTGCCCCTGTATCCCTAATAATGTCTTTTTCAATACGATTTTCCAAATAATATTTAATGTACAGATTCGACTCAGTTAGAATTTTATTATATGTATTGATATATAATTATACATTTATGCGTGAATCCATTAAATACAATGAATAGCTTGCGTCTTAGTTAAGTCATTACAAAATTATCCCGTTTTTATATAATTTAGTAAGTTATTATTTTTAACTACTATTCATTGATCTAGTACACTTACAATTTTGCTAGCATGAAAAAGTTTACGCCCAATTAACGAGAATAAAACGCGACGTAATTAAGCTTGAAGTTAACAGGTTTCGAGGGCGAATAACGAACTCCATTTAAATTTTTCCATTTAAAATTGTTTACACAATTCGAATTTGTTTATGTAGACACGCAAATGACACTATTTTAAACACAAAAATATTTATTGTGAAGGAAATTTGTAGGCATTTTAAATTATATTTTTTTTATATTATTGAGTATTGACATGGTAATATTCTTGCTATCATATTTTATTGTATATCAATTACTCGTACCTCAGCATAAATCGCAGAGTATTTAAGTCCAACCATTAATGAAAACTGACATAGCGTTTAAATTATGTTACTAATTAAAGCTTTATAAAAAGGAAGACATGCGGCGAACGTTCTGCAATTTGCATAACTGCATAGCATTATGAGCAAGAGATAGTCACGCAAACGTTTTGGCTAGAAATACAATTTATTTATACTTATAACACTTTAAATTCATTTAGATAACTAAAATAGGCTTGAAAGTCCCGCAGCCCCACACAAATGGGTCAATGACAGATCCGCTGAGAATAGAAGTGACGCCCGAGGGGTAGATTCTATTGTTGACTATGCATTGGCGAGAAATAGAGATAGTATTATAACAGATTCTCTGAAAATATGAATATTTTCTAACAATCTCTTTAAATTATTGTTATAATGAATTTTGTAACCTGTGTGTGTGTGTTAATTCTTGTAAATACTTACGCATACTCTAATAGATTAGATGATGGAAACTAGAAAGGCTACTATAATATTAAGTAGGTAAAAAGTACGTGTATTTAAATTGTATAATTACAAGAATTAAAGCTGATTGAGTAAAAATGACTCACAACACTTAAAAAAAGAGTACAACGAGTTAGTTATAGGATAACCTGGCGTAGTGGCAACGTAGTTCCATTTAATATTTATAGTGTTACTTCACTATGATGTCTGACCTTACTAGCTAACACATGAATTGCCTAAATCAGGTGAATAATAAAGATTAAAATAGTTTTTTCTGTTTTTTATTTTATTATGAGTTATAATAAAAAGCCATAGCAATGGACTATACAAATGAATACATAATAGATTTTTTGTTTGTTTATTATTGTACATTTGTTCTTGCTGATCTTCAAAACAGCTTAATGCCTTTAGACAGAACTCTTATAGGACTCAAGAGAAAATACCATAGGCTATTTTTATCCAACTGCGGTGAAACCCAGAGGAGGATTATGTGTTTGAGTCCCATCCTATGTTCTCTTGTAATTACTAAACGGCTTAGCTAATTTTTATAATTCTTATGTCCTTAGATTTGTTATATAAAATAATTATTAATAATCAAAATGGCGCATTTCAGGCGCAAATTTGTGTCCTCAATTTTTTTATTCTACATCTATCGAGTGTGATACCAAATTGGGATCATTTTTAAGAGGCGTTCACTGCAAATATTTAACAGGCCAAAACTACTAACGGGCGAAAAGCTCAAGTCGTACCCAAATAAAATATTTAATTATAAAAATAAAAAAAAAAACGACTGCGTAAAAAGCGAACTAAAAAGCTATGAACAAGTTGACGAAGGAACATAGTATTATGTAGTCGGAGACAGACACAGTAGCAAAGCTTGCAGGAAGTATGTACCATATATATTGTATATATGTTTTATGGTATTATTAAATATCTATATTGGTAGTAGTTAAAAATTCTTATCTGACATTATATGTAACATTTATTGTTCATATATTTTATCCACAATATACCTAATACATAAATCAAAATAAAAGAAAAAATGGGCCATTATCTCAGATCCATCCATTTAACACATAAATGAAAATCTGAATTCAAACTGTAAATACTGGGCACGTTGGCAGCTTTGCCAGAATAATAACCATGATTTGTGTGTCTCGAAATAAAGAAAATAATGCAGCATTTGTTTGTCTGATATACCATAGAAACAATTAGTGAATTTTGTATATATTTTTACGATAATCTTTATACATAGACAGTACATAACGCTACACTCCGTACGAAAAAAAATGAAATTTCCATACTCTGTCCCGTGATCGCCATTTTTACAGCTTTAAAAGTTGGCTGTTATACTGTCAATCGAATTCTCTAGTAAAGGTTTCGCCAAAATCAATTAAATCAATCATACTTCTTTATTCGTTATCCCGCGAGTAGATTATGTCTTTGGCACACGAATTCTCCACCCGCCTGAAAAGGTTCTGTTCCAAGCGGTCCAGCCGTTTCGGAGATTATCACGTACAAACAGAAAGACATAAATAAAAACATCATGTACAACACTGTTTGAACTCTATATTATGGTAATTATTTCAAATAGCAAAAAATGTAATGTAGCCATAGGTACATATATACTTGATTGTTTATCTAAAAAGAACGAGATTCTTAGGTCGAGTGTATGTTTTTGTGTGGGTATGCAATGCAATATCTTATTAATATCTTTTGAGAACCAATTTTAAGAACTGTTGTGTTTCTAAAAAACAACTATCCCTACGGGTGTAATAATTGCTTTTAAGATGATTTTGAAATTGGTGCAACTGTCAGGATTATTCCCCCCGATCTAGCGCGAAGCCAAGAAGTATTGTCGGAGACGGCTCACCTACGTGGGCGGTGTACTATGCGGGTTGCTCCAGGTACTTCTTTGATAGCAGAGTGGACTGTTGGAGCAACCCCATGGTTGATGTGGTGCCTCGGCAAGCCTCCGGTCGGGACGTCGTGGTTGAGTGCGTAGGCGATCGTGCGTCCATTATGAGGTTCCGTTGAGTTTTAGTGGGTAGTACTGGCTTTTCTAGCCGGTGAGTCCCACATAACCACCCGTATGCAGGTGATATGCGTAAATACTTTTCCCAACTTAAAAAAAAACTGTCAGAACCATGGATATCTTTTATCAATTCTTTAGTCTGCATGCCTACGTGCAGCATACATACACAATTTTCTTATTCTAATCCCGAGTTTGTTGTTCGGGCTCCCCAATACATTGATTTTGTACAAACTGCTCTATGTGACGTATACATTTTATATTTACTCTTCGAAATCAATTCCTGACTTTTGTTTCGGAAGCTAGCCCGTGTATGTTTCGTATGCGGGAATCAAATATAGAGATCATACAATGTTGAGAAGTTCCTTTTTAATGTAGCAAAAGAATAAACAGATCTATTATATTAAAAAGATATTCAGGTAGGAAACGTTTAATTTAGTTATAAAAATATACAATTAATCTAATGTATTAATTATAACAGCTTCTGTAAAAATATTTATGTTCTACATGTATATGATATTTTTAAGTATGTGTGAGGATCAAAAAAATTTTGTATTTCGTACGTATAAAAGTTATGCTTTCTTATTAAGTCCAATTTCCATTTGGGAGGTTAGTCTGTAATTACAATTTTGCGTTGTAACAGTCTGGCGCCGTATAATCAAGGGCGTCTCGTCTTAACATCTTATATGTACAAGGTCTATTTATGTTCTTTTGTAATTTGAAATAAATAAATAATATAAAATCTATACATACTTATAATAAAATTGTAACTAGGTCGAATCTGAACATTAAATATTTTTTGGAAAATCTAATTGAAATAGACATTATTATCGATACAGAGTTCGAATCTATAGTTTTTAGAATTTTTGTCTGCCTGTCTGTCTGTCTGTCTGTTACCGCATCACGAGAAAACCACTGGACAGATTTTGATAAAATTTGGTATGATGATAGCTGGTTATAACTTAATTTTTTACCGCGGGAAAATATCTCATATCTGAGAAAAAATACAAAAACTTCATTGTAAGAGTATACTAATATGTAGAGCCTAAGAATTTGGTTTTTGGTCATCTGAACGCGGACGGTGCCGCGAGCAATGCTAGTTATTTAAATAATGGTAAGAACACAAAAATAATGTAATTTAGGGCTAAGATCAAATCTACTTATTAAAAAATGTATAAAATATAATGCCTTGTTTAACAGCTTATATTATACAAGACTGCAAGCTTTGTTAATAATTATACCCATTTACGTTTATTAGTTAAAGATAATTTTATTTATTAAACGAGCACCGGCTGGAGCAACGGCTCGCTAAGTAATTAAATTGTTAGTGCTTGTACCCGTTGTACCTCTATGTGCCACAGGAGGCTTGCGCTATACATTTCTGCATGTTAATGTCGCCTTTATCAACGTATTCTTAATTTGCTCGTAATGTAAATGAAGCTTTTCTTTAAATTATCCACGTATTTCATGTTTTAATACACCATTTTTGTATTCCTATTTAAATAAACGTTTATAAAAAAAAGGTCAATATATGTTTGTCTGTTTGAACGCCTATAACTCGAGAACGTGAGGTCCGATTAACATTATAATTTTTTAGAAGAATTACAATACATTTTCAGTTATAATATAGAATATGTTACGATATCCTGGGGTATAAATAATAATATGAGTTCATGTTGGAAGAAAAATTGCGACGTAGCGCAGGTTCTTAACGACATGCTGGGAATAGTTTAAGCAAAGCGAGGGCGGAAAGTCCAACTCTATATATTATATACAATTTATGTGTGTTTGCGTGTTAGTAAATTGAGTAGAAGATTTGGTGAATTTTGTTTACATGCCTAGAAAGGTTTTTTGTATAGTACCACCAGTATTATAGGGTAGAGCGCAAGTATCTATTATGAGCTAATTTTACATATTTTATTTGTACGCGTTTACATATGCTACACCTTAGAACTTACACATCAGAGCAAACGAAGGAGCACTTATTCTCTGAAGATGCATTCAATCCATGTTTATATATCTGAACCTTTTGCTCGTCCAATCTCCTTGGTTACACATTCGAAAAAAAACAACAATCTACTTATTGAAATAATAAAGACTCTACAAATATATTGGCAGTATAATCATTTGTCCTGCACCGAAATCGAACTTACAACTTCCTTGTCTTTACAATTATTCTTCCTCTATACAGATAAATTAATATTAATATAATTTCGTTACGTTTTTTTGTAATGAAATGTAACAAAATCGATTATCCTCCGCTCCTGAGACCATGAGAATATAACACGTCTGAAGCTCTAGAATGGCATAAACTTTTCATACGCTTTACTTCTAAGATATAAAAATATTTTATAAACACTTTAAGACTAAACGACTAGTTAACTCATAAAATTTTATTTAATCCCACTATACACTACTTTTAGGTGCTATTCGTTTACTAAATCTATGTATATCATATTCCTTGATTAAATGAACTTATCTTAGCGAGAAAAATCAAAAGTTTTCTATAGGTACTGATATAGTTCTCTTTTTCTTAAAATAAGATTTTTTATGTAAATATGACGGGAAAAATAAAATGATGTCTGCATGAAACCACGTTTCCTTCTAAGATCCGAAACCTTTGTTGTTCTAGTCAGATTTGTACATGAGCGGTTTAAGTTTTATTATATCTATATTACTTACTACACGTGTAAGAACAATCTTCTATTAATACTTATATTTAGCCCTGCTCCAAGAACTTACATATTTAATAATGTTGTTTGATTCTTTTAGAAGTGCAACTTCTTTAGAATCGATGTGATTTGAAATTCGATGAAACGGAAATGCGACACTAAAAAGAGACAAACACACACATATATATAGGATTAAGTCGGCAAGAGAATGAGACAGAATACATTGTATTCTATCTCATTCTTATTGTAGCCGTTCTTATTGTCTGACAAACATATAATATTCTATAAATATTTGATTGTAATAAGCCTAATTTGCCTTATAATTTTCGGAAAACTTTGCCATTCACCCAAGCCCCTCCAAACTTCATTCCGACCGGTCCAGCCCCTCGCAAGTGACGTATTTACCAACGAACACCATTTCATTTTTATTTATATAAAAGCTATTAATTAAAAAATATATTTCCTAAATAAAGCCTAAATTATAAAAATCTACAAATAAAAGGATGACGTGAGCTACAATCATAGTTTCATATTAAGTAGGTCGCAATATGAAGGCGGGTCTAACTAGTTACGAGGCGAGCCCAGCCAAGGCCGAGGGAGATGTTCAGATTACAATCCTGGCTTCGAGCTACTCAGAGTGTTTGTTTACAATTACCGTTTTCCTTAAGGAACATTATTTCTCTAGAAAAATATGTACATGGAAAGGCAGCTTCAGAAACATAAAAGCTTTTAGTATACATCAAAATAAGGAAGTCTAAGTCGTCAACATTTTATTAAAATATTACTTAGTGAAATTTTTTTGATGTGTATCATAGTTAATAACTTTTTTACCGTCCATTTTATGAAGTTAAATAGCTACGAGGCGAATAAAAAAGATGATCAAATGTGAGTCTTGCACGCGTCTCATATAGTAAGGAAATTTGAAAATTTTCATTTTATTTTTCCAGTATAATATGACTTAGGACGCATTGTTATTATTTATGATGTGTTTCGATATGTATCGGCTGGCAACGACTTCGAAAATATTTGATAAGTTACTATAGTTAATTAAAACTACCAATCAGTTATTTATTACTTTTTAGTGGTTTATTTCAAGTTTTTATTATTATATTTTTAGTGAAATGTAAGAAGAAAGTATTTTAATAAAAAATCAGTAGGTGAAAAATCAATCATTCTATTTTCTTCACTTAAGAGTAGATTTTTTCTACATTCAGGTATATGGACCAACTTTGAAGTATACCTACCCCATCCAATAAAAAAAGAATCATCGAAATCTAACTACACTGTAAAAAATTATGCGTGGTCAAACATAAAAACATATGCGTGTCTAATTAAACCTCCTTTAAAATCTCCGTTTCCTTTGAAGGAACTTCCTTTTTTTTGTAGTTCAAAAATACTAATAATTTATTTACGCATTCAATAGATTCGGGAAAAATCAACTTTTTTATCGAATATAGATCTGAAAGCGATCGATAAATAAATAATAAATAAATGTTGGGACATTAACACACAGCGCCATCTAGTTCCATGGTAAGCTACGAGGCTTGTGTTATGGGTACCAGATAGTTGATACACTACACATATATAACTTTAAATACATACATATTATAAATATAAACACCCATGACTGGAGTACAAACATCCGTGTTCATCACACAAATGAATGCCCCCAGCAGGACTAGAACCCGCGACCGCTGGAACGGCAAGTAGAGTCACTACCAACTGAGCCAAACGTGTCGTCAAATAAATAAATAATTTATATTTTATCGTAGATTGAGCTCTCTCATTTAATTTTAATAGAAGCATTAGTAATCTAAGCAATGAACGAAAATAAACATGCCTAATACTTAAATCTGACTGCCATCATGGACACTTCGTAAGAAATTATCACTGTAGAAAAATTAAAATTTATCCTATAACGAAATTCTTACCTTTTTTGTTATTGTGAGAGTCGATTCGCAATTACTCTGACCCGCTTCAGCGAGCCAGTTACAAAAAGATACATAGGTCTTTAACCTCGTAAAATTTACATAAGTATATGTAAAGGTTTCAATCAACTCTGATACGATTTTCAGCGCGGCTTTGTGTTATTGAAGCATCCTTTGCGAAGAGAATATTTCTTACGTAGAAATTTCTAAATTGACTACTTCTTTGATAGATTTCATTTCATTTACTTGTTACAAAGTTTGTTACTATGAACTAGAATTAGGTGCAGATTTTTAAATAAAAAGTCATAAATTTTAAGAAATAATAAGCAATTGGGCCAATCAATGTAAATTTGAGGTTGATAGCGTGGGTTAGTGCTATTCTTTAAGTCTTAGTTATCCTTTATACGGCATCAAACGCTAAATTATGCCTGTTATGGTAGCGACCTTGTTTCATTTAAGTAACTTCAGACTTGGCTGGCAGAAAATCGTTTTTTTTTTGAATAGAACTTATCTGAGATACGATACAGATTAGTAAAGAATGATCTACATATACCTAATAGTTCTCCACTAATTCAAGATATTATTTTTTCTAAATTAATAATAATCGAAAACGTCAATTATCAATCAATCAGCCTATCGCCGTCCACTGCTGAACAAAGGCCTCCCCCAAAGAGCGCCACGTCAATTAAGTGAAAACTAAATTGAAAAAAATAATTTAGCTATATTTGCTATATAATTTTGTATATAGATGCTTCTAAATAGACAGCTAATATTATTTATCATTGTATATAATAATTAATTCTATTTACTAACATAACACCTTACAAGTATTTCTGAAAATTTAATATGAAGCCGTTGAAGAAACAACTTTGTTACGAAGCAGTGAGACGTGAAAAGGCATAACCTACGTTTGCGGTCTGTCAAAGACAAACCCTTTACATAACTCGACCACATCTGAAACCGACTGCTCCTAATACGAACATACGTACTACACATTGCTTCTAATCTTACGCAATTTGCCTTTATGACGTTATCAACTACAGAAAAAACCTGTTTTTTGCAATATTATTAGTATCGATAAAAAAACACACATTTTATTAGGTTGAATTTAATTTATTCTAAGTAGAGACCCTTATTTGGTAGAGTAGGGCAAATACGATTAAGAGCTATTTCCCGTAGGCTACAAAGGCGTATTTAAAACCGTCCAGTTATATTTACAGTGAGACATTAATTCTATTTAACACCACAATCTAAAAGAGACAGTGTTACGTAACTGTGCGTGAGACAAGGATGGCGTAGTTAGCTAGCTATCTAGACATCGTGGGAGTGCCGATAGATTATGGATTTTATATAATTTTCCTCCAAAACATCATAATATTATCTTGGTTTGATTTAGCTTTTCAGAATATTACTTAGATCGTGGCCATTTCATCATTAACATAAATGCAAAAGATACTTATCGTTATTTATACCGTTCTGTTATTCTTATAAAGGCTAACTACATATATAGATATTAAATTGTTATTCTTTGCATTGATATGTTAACACAATTAACTTGTACATATAATAATGACTTAACGCTGAAAATGTAGGTTACTTCAAGGTATCTAAATTTTGCACTCACGATAATTCACTTGTTTGAAATAAGATTTATAAATTTCTATTTTTTTATCTCTCTTTTAATGCGGTAGACAGAGTATATATATATATATATATATATATATATATATATATATATATATATATATATATATATATATATATATATATATATATATTGTTTTTTTGCTTTGTACTTTTCACAGCTTTATTTTTACGTCAGTCTATATATGTAAAAAAATTTCAAGACAGCCTACAAATCTTCGCTTAAAATAATTTTAATGCTCTCTAGAGCCCAATGTTAACTTCAAAGAGAGCTCTTAAACGTTTCTATTATGAAAGCTTAAAATGCACTGGAGTACGGAAGCGTGGAGTGAAAAGTTCCGTTTTAAAGAGTCCGTTATTACACTGTGGTCATTTTTAGATTGAATGTCATTAATGTTGTTCATATCACGTTGTATTTACTAAAGCATGCTTACATATGAGTGCTAGTTTAGTTTATTGAACTTAGTTATATTATATTAGATTGGGTATCGTCTGAATAAAAATTATGTGATGAGAGAAAGTACTTTGATAATTTAAAAAAAAAACTATCTTTTCGGAGTTTTTTTTCGCGGATTTATTTTGATTTTTCGTTCGTTCGTGGTTTGGGAACCAAAAATCAAAATAAATCCGCGAAAAAATCCGAAGAGATAGTTTTATTTAAAATGTCAAATATTCACGTAAATCTAAGAAAGTATTACTTTTATAATATTAATAATATAAATTTCTAATGAAGCGTTATTGTTGGACGGATTTTAAGGTTTTTTTAATACACTTATTATATTTAATTCTAATCTAAACATTTGTGTATACAAGGAACATAGGCTTTCTGTGGATTAGGAACACCTTATCTTAGGTTTCGTAGGCAGTTGTATATGTCTAAATTTTCTGATGAAATTCATGTCATAGTAATTTATTGTGCACGGTGTAATCTATATCATCATTACCATATTATTATGAGTATATTGTAAAGCTGAATTGATTGTTCTCTCCAGAAATACTATCCTGAATTTAGTGTTTTATATTTTATTTATCTAACATCACGCTGCGTTCCATTGGGGTGGAAGCAGTCACCTACCTATAAGTAAACTACGTAAGTAAATTAAATAATAATAGTAATTTTATTTCTATACAAAAACTGTTCATTGGAAGTATCCATAAACAAAGTACATATTTTTTATATGTTAGGACTTTAACACACAGCACCATTTAGTCCCATGGTTAGCTACGAGGCTTATGTTATGGATACTAGATAGTAGATACACTACACATATATAACTTTAAATATATACATATTATAAATATAGACACCCATGACTGGAGTACAAACATTCGTGCTCATCACACAAATGAATGCCCCCAGCGGGACTCGAACCCGCGACCACTGACACAGTAAGTAGGGTCAGTACAAACTGAGCCAGTGTCGTCAAATCGTATTTTATTCTACCTACGTCTTTTGTCCTATTCGATATCATATGACACTCTAAGAATGATTAGGAGTGACCTCATCCATCAAAATTTATCAATGTATGTAAATGGAAAAACTGTGCGAGACAATCAAAAATATTACTTACGCCTTTGGAATCGAGTTTTATTTTTTTACAACCACTACATCCATATTAATATTATAAATGTGAAAGTTTGTGAGGATAGATGGATGTTCGTGACTCTTTTCAGATCCCTTTAGCCAGAATGTCTAAACGAATTTGGATGAAATTTCGCAAAGAGATAGATTACAGTCTGGATTATCCCATAGGTTACTTTTTATCCTGGAAATATGTACAGTTCCCGTGGGATAGATTTGTTTTTGTCTAGCGACGAATCCGAAGCGAAGCGAGAGTGAGTCGTTATACAAAGTATTTATAAAAATAAATACAATTTTATTTATGTGGTATGTGTAATCAGGCCTTTTTAACGTCTCACTGCTGGGTACGGGCCTCCATTTAAAAAGAAGGGGATCAGGCCATAGTCCACCACACTGGCCAAGTGTTGGTTGGCAAACTGCACATGACTTTCGAAAACTTATAAAGTTCTCTCAGACATGCAGGTTTCCGCACGATATTTTCCTTCACCGTAAGACAAGTGGTTATCAATGTTGAAAATGATTGGCACATGAAAATATCAGAGACACGTTTATACAAAGCCTTAAGTTTTGAATGATTTTATGATAAGTCTTATAATTCTTTTGTAAACTTTTCCTAAATCTTGGATGTCACACAGTAAAAATTTTGAATTTGGAAAGTTGATAAAATGGAATTTTTTTGAAGGAAAACTTTAATGATTAAATATCACCAATTCCTTAATGGGCCAGTCATAATAAGAGACATTAAACATTCAACATTTTGGTTTTTTAAGTAACTTTAATATTGTGACAAAAATTAAAATGGCATTACATAAAAAATAACGTGGTTTAATCCACTTTACATACAAAAATCTTTTATTAATTTCTATTCAAGAGGATCAAATCTGTTATATATCCTAATCCAATTCAGAAAAAAAAACATATAAAATTTAATTAGAATGAGAAAATGCAGATCATAATGATCATTTAAAAATACCAAATATTTTAACGATAACATGTCTAAACTCTATTTTTAAACACAGGCCGATCTCCGCTTCTTTATTATAATCAGCTACTTATTTTACTAGGTCACATACTGACCGGCGCGACGGTATTTGAATACCCACCCCAATAAACTAAAACTACCAATAATTGCATTATACAAAAATCGCGCTTATTCGTTGGTGTTACGAATTAAAATAGATTGTGTTTTACATACAGATGTAAATAGCGTTGCGTGGATGTAGAGCCGTAGTCGATAAGGGGTGGTTATATTTCACACTTGTCCAAGCCGTAATACAATTCGCGTTAAACAAAAAAAAACTATTTTATTATAATGCTACGTTTTTATGTCATATCTGTACTATACATGTAGATATTAATTTTATTTATTTATAACACTTTATTGCCAGATCGCTTTAATACCAGACAAGTATATATTAAGTGCTTTAATGCGAAAATACGTTTGAAAGTTTTGTCATTTTTTCCTGTTGCGACGAAAAAAACGATTCGACATGATTTTTAAATGGTGATGTTTATGGGCCAGAGATGTCTGGTTACGACAAGTGATTTGCGTAGGATATATATATGTATATATATATATATATATATATATATATTATATATATATATATATATATATATATATATATTTACCATGGGTTTAAATTTCATTATAACAGATAGCAATACTATAGAGTGTTTTAATTATAAACACAGCGGGATGTTTGTAATATTTTGTGTCCTAATACGCAATCATTTTTTGCAAATAATAATCAAGCTCAGTGGTATCGCTTTGAATATAAGTTTTAATTCTATACAAAAAATTTTTGGTAACATTCATACATATAATAAAATTGTAACTAAGCCGAATGTGTACATTCAATATTTTTTGGAAAATCTTATTGAAACAGATATTATTATCGATACAGAGGTCGAATCTTTAGTTCTTAGAATTTTTGTCTGTCTGTCTGTCTGTTACCGTATCACAGAAAAACCACTGAAGGGATTTTGATGAAACTTTGTATGGTGATAGCTGGTTATCCGGGTCAACATATAGGATACTTTTTAACGCGGAAAATATCTAATTTCTGAGAAAAAATACAAAAACTGCATTGTAAGAGTATACTAATATGTAAAACCTAAGAATTTGGTTTTTGGTCATCTGAACGCGGGCGGAGCCGCGGGCAATGCTAGTTTGCTATAAAATATCTTAGAACAGTTGAATCGATTGTAATATCGTGCTACTTTACGGTATCATAAGTCAAGGAAATAAAAGTCCCAGGCGAACGCATAAAGAAACACAAATAAAATTATAGCCTGTATTCTTCAATATTACTTATATCTCAATTCCTTCCTAGCGACCCTTTATTTTTTCTGTCATTTGAACTGGAATCTATGAATTATTATTATCAATGCTTGATTAGTGAACAGAAACAGACTGACATTTAATTATCTTTTTGTGACTTGTGAGAATAACTAGTGGATATGATACATATTGAATGAATGGCTGTCTAGAAGACGCGAAGGTTGTATATTATATTTTCAATATATAATACTTATACATATAATAAAATTCTAACTGAGTCGAATCTGTACATTAAATATTTTTTTTTGAAAATGTTATTGAAATAGTCATTATTATCGATACAGTGGTCGAATCTATAGTTTTTAAAAGTTTTGTCTATCTGTCTGTCTGGAAACGCGTCACGAGAAAACCATTGGGCAGATTTTGATTAAGTTTTATATGATGATCCGGGTTAACATATAATATACTTTTCATTAGCCATTAGCGTCCGACAGTTGAGCCGGGCGCGAAACCAAAAAGGTGGCTCACTTAGATGGGCGGTGTACCATGCGGTTTTGCTCCTGGTACTTTACTGAGGGCAGAGTAGACCGTTGGAGCAACCCATTAGTTGTGTGATCTGCTTCGACAGACCTGCCGTCGGGGTGTGGTGGTTGAGTGCGATCTTGCGACGCTCCATTAAGACGGGGGAGGTTTTTTTTTGGGTTTTAGTGGGAATTAGGTACTGGCGTTTCTAGCCCGTGAGTCCCACATAATCACCTGTGTCTACAGGTGGTATGGGTAAATGCATTTCCCCACATTAAAAAAAAGAGTTACGAAGGTGGCAGTGTTATACCCCGTGTGTGTGTGTGTACTCGTAGGGCATGAAAACCGTTCTTGTGCCTGATCGTGTTTGATTGCGGTCTCACCGGAATAGTTAATCATTTATTCCCTCTCATAGGAGAGGGAATAAGTTCTCTGGTGTATGGGTGGACAATGGGCATACTTTTAACTTTTGTCCTATGATTATGTAACATCTCGACATGGTACCTATGTGTGCCGCTGACCAAAAGTCGATATTATATTAACACAAATACACCAAAAAGTATATATATAAGTAAATACACAAAAAGAAAGAAATAGTATTTAATCGGATTTACCTCACAATGCCCTCAGGAAAATAGAGGCCGTATAAATAATATCGAAGCTAACTTTTTCAGCTAATAAAGGAACTTTGTAAATATGATTTAGGAAATGAAGTATTGAGATGTGGATTAGAGCTCAGGTCAGATAAAGTTGTGATTAAAATGTAAATGTCGAGGAGTAAGACCATTTTTAATAAAAAAAAAAACAGCTTATATCTATGTGAAGATGCACTTTAGTGGAAAATCATGTTATAACTTTGTATAATTTAATTACTTAAAGCAAGTAGGTACTGCATGTAATTTTGAAGTCATATTAAAGTTTGAAGGTTGAACATTACGTTTTCAGTGTTTTGTACATATAATATATTAAGGTACATAATATTATCATAAGGTAAATATCATTGTACGTCTGAACAAATACAAAGCTTTTTTGTAATCATTTCTAAAAATATAAAAAAGAAAAGTAAGATAAATAAAACTGGATAAGGAAAACGTTTTAAGACGAAATGTAAATGAAAAAGATATTCATGTGACATATCAATTAGCTTATTGTTTTGTTTACTTCTCATAACATTGTTTGTGCAGATTGTAGACTGATATAATACAATACTCGTAATACCTTCCAGAAAACAACATCGAAGGAGCTCATCACTCACATATCTTATTGACTCGACCTTGTTTTAATTGTCTCAATAAATATTTATGTACGATGATATGTATTTGTGTTTAGCCCTTTTTAAAGTCCCACTGCTGGGCACTTGCCTCCCTTCAATACGAGGGGGATCAGACCATAGCCCACCACGCTGGCCAAGTGTGGGCTGGCACTTAGCCAGCGTGGTGGCGGGTTGATGATATGTACAACAAATATTTTAGATAATTTTGATATTACCAATAAGCTAACATATTATTGAGTGATGATTTTGTTTACGAAGATCCAATTTAGGATTCTTCAATACATGAAGATGATTTGTAATTATTTCTAACGAGTTATTTAGTATTTGCAATACAGGCAGCGCCACCTTTTGACATTTTTTTATTACTAACAGTAGCCAATATGTTACTTCACTACACCTGTGTTGCTCTATCTGTATATTAAATCTCATATAAATCCGCCCAGCCGTAGTAGTGTGATTAACATTTACGTATAACCTCAGGCTTTTACCGTATTATTTTTACAAAAACGTTGTTTTTCTTATAATATACCTGAGAAAAAAATTATAATAATCCATCATATTGTTAGTTCACTGCCTATTGCCTAAGTAACTCCTCAAGGCACTTTCATAATTCATTTCTTGATGTTTGAGAAAAACATGATTAGGTATGTTTCACAGCATCTTTCGTTGGTTTTAATTTTCTTTAATATGAAGTAGGTACCTATTCCCTGAATTACGATGTCTAATTATTTTTGTTTGACACGACTTGATTTTCTACTTCACTATTTGAAATAAAATATTATCTAATGCATTTATATATTACTAGCAGAACCCTCGGCTTCGCTCGCGCTAAAACTGCAAAAAAAAACTCTAAAAAGGTAGTTTTCATACAAAATTACATACCCTATTTTAACCCCTTATGGAATGAATTTCAAAAAATGCTAAAACACGTATTTATTTGATTGTATTGAAGAGCATAAATATAAAGTTTCAAGTAATTCTGATCACAAATATTTTTTGGGTTGTATTATAACGTGTGAATAAGATAATCTCGTGCGGTAAAAAGTTACCTATGTCACTCTCCAGCCCTCCAACTATCTCCACACAAAAAACTACGCCAATCCATCAATCCGTTTCGACGTGAAAGAAGGACAAACAAACAAACAAACAAACAAACAAACAAACAAACAAACAAACAAACAAACAAACAAAAAAAACAAACACACTTTCACATTTATAATATTAGTATGGACACTTAAGTATCTGTATATTATTATTTTCAAAATGGTAGACCCTCTCGTAATAATTTTTAGATATTAATGACTAAGAATTAAATTTCATTATATTAATAAATAATTTCAATCAAAATGAAAATACTGAACATGAACTTAAATCTATACATATAGTAAAATTGTAACTGAGCCGAATCTGTACATTAAATATTTTTTGGGAAATCTTATTGAAATAGACATTATTATCGATACAGAGGCCGAATCTATAGTTTTTAGAACTTTTGTCTGTCTGTCTGTTACCGCATCACGAGAAAACCACTGAACAGATTTTAATGAAATTTGGTATGATGATAGCTGGTTTTTACTGCCGGATACTTTTTACTGCGGGAAAATAGCTCATTTCTGAGAAAAAATACTAAAACTGCAATGTAAGAGTATACTAATATGTAAAACATAAGAATTTGGTTTTTGGTCATCTGAACGCGGGCGGAGCCGCGGGCAATGCTAGTAAAAAAATAAGTAATCAAAAAAGCCGAGTATGAAAACTTCAGTTCACTCTAAATGTACATACTTTTGGCTCCACTAAAATTATTCTACTACAACCTACTTTGTTAAACGGAGCATATTCATTAATTAATTTCTGCACGTTTTGAAGTAAACTTCAGCTTTCCTCTTTTAAACTTCGCTTTCATAAAGTAAAAATATGTTACATTGGGAATAGCCTTGTTTATTTTATCAGTTATTTGTAGAAGTTGTTTAATTAAGGTGAAAACAGTTAAGAAACTGTCTTCTCTGTCTCTGGAAATGATTAAAGTTTTGTATTTAAAAAGTATCAGCAACAGGTAGATACTTACTGAACACATGCAATAGATCTTCTTTTCGTTATATATAATAAGAATTATTTTTTGAACACTATTCTAATTATCAAAATGAAGGTTATACATAAAATATAAAATTAATGACATTGAATTGAATTGATGAAGAATTGAAATATGAAGGCATAATGCATTAAAAGATAATAAATTTCTAAAATCGAAACCGGACACATCAAAAATGTATTTATATTACAATTACAATATAAGTAATCTTAATGTATTTATTGAACTATACCAATAACACTCATACTAATATAAACATAAATAATAATTAAAACCAATAAGGGAAGGACTAAACTCTACGTGGCACACCATCAAGACTCAGAATTCTGGTCACCCACTTGATGAAAAAGAAGACACTGCGAGAGGGTATTAGAAGCAGTTTCATCAACTATACACGTTGCTAATAGTACATATAAACCTAAAATTTTTATTATTTTATTTTATAGCTACTTAATATTATACCAAAGTCCAACCAGCACTTGGCCAGCGTGGTGGACTATGGCGTGATCCCCCTCGTATTGAAGGGAGACCCGTGCCCAGCTGTGGGACGTTAAAAATGGCTGAATATATACCAAAATCACTAACGTTTGAAAGCTATAACGATTATATATTTTACTAGCATTGCCCGTGGCTCCGCCGGCTTTCAGATGACCAAAAACCAAATTCTTAGGTTTTACATATAAGTATACTTTTACATTGCAGTTTTTGTATTTTTTTTCAGAAATGAGATATTTTCCCGCGGCAAAAAGTATCCTATATGTTGACCCGGATAACCAGCTATCATCATACCAAATTTCATCAAAATCCCTCCAGTGGTTTTTCAGTGATGCGGTAACAGACAGTCAGACAGAAAGACAGACACACAGACAAAAATTCTAAAAACTATTGATTCGGCCTCTGTATCGATAATAATGTCTATTGTAATAAGATTTTCCAAAAAATATTTAATGTACAGATTCGATTTAGTTAGAATTTTATTATATATATAGTTAAGAAAACGTGAGTACGGTAGAGCCGATGTAGGGACAAGGGATGTTTACTGAGGACCCATTGTAAGCGTTCTGTTTGAAGTTCTAGTATGGCTTGAAGTGAGGAACTGAGTAGGTACTTTCAAATCGATTTCACAGGAAATTGAAATCGTGATGATTGAAAATATCTGTGTAAATAGAATATATTACCTTTTCATCTGTAAATATCACATATAATTTAAAATGAATAACGGTTATGGCAAAAAGCAGGAGGTCGCAATTCGATTTCCAAACGAGGTAAATATAGCAATATTTATACTAGACTGATTAAGAAATATTCCATTTAGCTACCGCTACTTACATGCAAGTATTTATGAGGAAAGCGATGAAAATTTCGTAAATCTGATAGTAAAAGAAGAAACCTACCTTTTGAAGGTCATTTCATTGCGCAAAAAGTTATCACTTAAACAATATATTTTAAAGAAAAAGTTCTAGCAATTTTTGATAGCTATTGTCAAGATAAAAATTGTGTTGATTTTCTTTGTGACGATGTAGGTCATTGTAGATTTTGAGTGCGGTAAAGCCGAGGTTGGGGAGATAAGATATGTTTATTGAGACTCCATTGTAAACGCTTTGTTCAGCAGAGCTTTATGAAGAAATAAGATTATAAAATATTTTATGATGCGATTATTTTTTAGTCATATAAACTTTAGATACCCTAAAATTTATACATCTATGTACTGGGAAGAAATAATAGATTCTTAGACATAAATAGGTACTACCTTTACATTCGTGTATAGTTTTTTGTTTCACTATTGGCGACTATTAATAACTAAACTATTCAAAAATAATAACTAAAATGATAACTAAAATATGGTAAAAATGATAACAAATAATAACTAAAATGTTCAAAAAGCGTATAGCAGCATAGTGACTTTGCCGCCTGTACACCCAATAAATGTATTATTTCATTACCGATGTTACGTGAAGGTGGAGAATGTGGGACATTTTCTTATAAAAATGAGCCACAATATTTCTTCATACCATTTTAATATATTCACACTGTACCTCATTTTTTACGATCACTTAATTTGGTCATTTAAATTATTAGGTAGATAACATAAATTGTGAATGAAGCATTTACATCTATACGTAAAATAAAATTGTAACTAAACCAAATCTGTACATTAAATATTTTTTGGAAAATCTTATTGAAATAAACATTATTATTGATACAGAGGTCTAATCCATAGTTTTTAGAATTTTTATCTGTCTGTCTGTTACTGCATCACAGAAAAACCACTGAAGGGATTTTGATGAAATTTGGTATGGTAATAGCTGGTTATCCGGGTCAACATATCGGATACTTTTTACCACGGGAAAATATATTATTTCTGAGAAAAAATACAAAAACTGCATTGTAAGAGTACACTAATATGTAAAATCTAAGAATTTAGTTTTTGGTTATCTGAACGCGGGCGGAGCCGCGGACAGTGCTAGTTTTATTAATATAAATGCCACACTCCATGAAAATTCAGAAATTAAACAGGTAGTCCTAATCTGCAACAACTATCAGCAGGCTTCCTGTTTGGCGAACTTCTTTCACAAATAGAACACCTACTTTCGTCGACTTGGACGTTTACTTTATTAAATAGCTGTACCATTCCTTAGCGAAGTTCCACCGACCTATTTACAGAGTGAGCCCAAGGAATAAATGTCACTTATATTGCTTTTTGCGCAATATGAACCACCTTAACAGAGCAGGCTGGAAGTTTATCGGAATACTTTTACAGCGAACCCCGTCTTATCTACTTGCTTTGTAACTTGAGTTCAGAAGCAATTACAACTTTTTAAAAAGGATGGTGAGTGGACCAATGTGATCAGTCCAACGTTACAACTGTCGAAGATAAATCCATACTAATATTATAAATGTGAAAGTGTGTTTGTTTGTTTGTCTTTCTTTCACGTAGAAACGGAGTGAGAAATTAACGTGATTTTTTGTGTGGAGATGGTTAAAGGGCTGGAGAGTGACATAGGCTACTTTTTACCGCGGGAGATTATCTCGTTCCCACGGGAAAGCATGTTATAATACAACCCAAAAATTATTTATGATTAGAATTACTTAAAATTTGGTATTAATGCTCTTCAATATAATTAATTAAAGCATTTTTTGAAATTCATCCCATAAAGGGGTGAAATAGGGGATGAAAGTTTGTATGAAACCTCCTTTTTTAGAGTTTTTTTTGTAGTTTTAGCGCGAGCGATGACACGGGTTCTGCTAGTTTAATATATTTAAAGCATAATGTTTTGATCTATTTCAAACTAGAACACGATATCATTTCATTTAATATAAATATGTTAGGGCAAAGAAAACTTTGTTTTTTGATTTTACAAAGTGTTGAGGAAAATTTGCTGATGCCATTGCGAGAAAATCTATTCAAGCACCACACTGTTGAGCGAATGAATAGACTTGGGTTTCTATGGCGTGGTCTCGGAAGAAATAACGTTTAACGGGTACTTCTGTCGACAAGGGAAAATCAAGATAAATAGTAAACAATATTTTTTCGACAGTTGGTATTTTATTTAGCCACAATTAATCTCAATTTACTTGAAGCTTACCATTAATGATAGTCTGTAAAAGTAACAACTTGCTTTATATCTTTATTTGGTTTTAATAAAATATTATCAACTAGCGTCACCCGCGGCTCCGCCCGCGTTCAGATGACCAAAAACCAAATTCTTAGGTTTTACATATTAGTATACTCTTACATTGCAGTTTTTGTATTTTTTCTGAGAAATGAGATATTTTCCCGCGGTAAAAAGTATCCTGTATGTTGACCCGGATAACCAGCTATCATCATAAGAAATTTCATCAAAATTGCGGTAACAGACAGACAGACAGACAGACAAAAATTCTAAAAACTATAGATTTGGACTCTGTATCGATAATAATGTCCATTTCAATTAGATTTTCCAAAAAATATTTAATGTACAGATTCGACTTAGTTATAATTTTATTATATGTATAGATTAAGTAAATTATTTTTTAAACATGACGTGATGTGACGTTACATAGCATTTAAACGTGATAAAAAATGTTGATGGTAAATTATATTTAATTTACAAAAGGATAGCTTGTGAAATTTCGTTTGCGACGGCTAAAGAGGCATGGCGAATATAATTATTACCTAAATTTTCCTCGTAAAAATACGGTAGTAAAAATGTAAATTATTGTCTGACTCAGTATCATGAGATGCGAACACAATGTTAATTGATATATTTATATGTATATATTTGCCAGACAATCTCCGTACATAGCTGTGACATTTAATCATAGAATAGTTAATTTAGAAATGTAGGGTGGTGTTCCTTTACAAATGCACTCGCAATGAATGGAAACACGATACAGTAGTTCTATATGTATTCTAACGTGTACTCACACTAGCATCAGGTGACAAGACGTTCTATTGATATGTCTATAGTAGACTCTATACAAAAGATTTCATTGAAATAAGCCCTGGATAATAAGTAATGCTGTAATTTCTTATACTATAAAAACATTATTTAATTTTATATTAGTCTGAATATCAAAAGGAAACAAAACGTTTTTCTTTCGTAGTAATTGATAACAAATAGATGAAACTACAAGTAAATCCCCAGTGGGAACAAACGTCGGCTACACCTAGTAAATACTTATTGTCTGAACAATGTAAACGTTCATTTGTAAGAAAGCACTTTATATACATTATAAATTATATTATTTCAGGGCGTAGCCTACATATCTAATGTATCTATACCTACTCTGTGATAACTAGCTTTATAAGAAAATTCGTATGCTCCACAAATAACAATCATAAAAAAATATATAAGATATTAAAATGAAGTCAACATATCTTTTCAACTTCATCCGACTTGTTACACAACAGACACTAGAAATGAATAGATGTTAGAGGAAGTATCCTCTTACAGGCTTTGTCCCTGATGCGGTATCTAGCGATGCACCAACAATTGTCCCGGGTCCCTCGCCCGGAACCACTACAACCTTTAAATAAGTATGCCTGTAGGAATGACATCAGTCTCTGGGCATCTCCGTGTTAATTAGTGTAGTGCAGTGTCGTGAAATTTTGTTTAAAAAGAAGGTACTTTGATACAAAATTCGTATCACATTTTCCAGTTTAACGTAGTCAATTATACAGTTCAAACCAATGAAACTTAACGAGATTGAAAATCGCTTGCTGGTTTAATTTAAAAATGATCTCAGTAAGTATTCAAGTGAGCTAGATAATCCAATAATATTATTTACACTGGTGTTTTTCTAGAGTACGGTACAAGCGTATAAACTAACCATGCTATTTAAGCCGTTGATGAGTAACGTCTCACCCGCACTTCAGCCCCTATAATTTAATTATTCCAAAGACAACATTGAAAATTAAATTCTCGTTAATAGCGGGTAATGAAAATGGAACGAAAGCAAATTACAATAATTTGATGAACGGGAAAAAGTGGTTGAAATGGTTTTCGCAGTGAAATTACGTATAATATGAGCTGAAGCGCGATTACGTTGTTCATCAAGGCAATGATTACTAAAAATACTGAGTAAAAGAAGTTACTATTGTATCTTCTTCTTCTTCTCCCTGCGTATTTCCCAATCACTTGGGGTCGGCGCAGTACATCTTCTGTACTGCTGATAGGATTTGGCAAAAGTTTTACGACCGGCCGCCTGCCTGACGTCAACCCTCCTTGGGAATGCTATTGTCTCTCTTTGTCTGAATGGTGTCGCGGAAGTCTTGTAATTATTATGCACTTTCAATTTTGTTGTCTTTTAAAACATTTTTTATACTATTACTTAAATTTTTAATGTTATTTTCGGATATATTTTAAAATAAATTTTGATTGCACCATAAATTTTGTTTTGACGTTGTCAAAAATTACTGTTGTATGTAATGGTTAAATCACGACGTAGGTACTTGTTCATTGAGATCGCTACGCCTTCACGGTGGAAAGGCTACAGTTCGTGAGGCTAACGTATTAGATCCACTCGACGACTGCCATTCATTATTACATTATATAGAACTGACTTAATTAATTATTAATCATTGGAGTAAATGCGCGCGATATATATAAGACTAGCATTGACCGCGGCTTCGCCCGCGTTCAGAGGACCAAAAACTAAATTCCTAGGTTTTACATATTAGTATACTCTCACAATGCAGTTTTTGTATTTTTTTTCAAAAATGAGATATTTTCCCGCGGTAAAAAGTATCCTATATGTTGACCTGGATAACCAGCTATCAACGTACCAAATTTCATCAAAAACCCTCCAGTGGTTTTTCTGTGATGCGGTAACAGACGGATAGACAGACAAAAATTCTAAAAGCTATAGATTCGGCCTCTGTATCGATAAAATATCTAATGTACAGATTCGGCTTAGTTACAATTTTATTATATGTACCTATAGATAATGAACTTTTGATTTAATTGCAAAATATTTTGTTTCCGTAGAAATTGTAAAAGAATGAAGTTGCCAAGTTTAATAATCACCGTCCCTTACAGTTCAAGTTAGTTTTTATATTTATTTTGTTGATAACAAAGATTTTATTCAAGGCTAAGGGTAATAAGTACAAATTGGTATTAATAGTGGAGGAAAGAGCGTATTTCACGCTTACAATTGAGTACACATACAAAGAGTAATCGACGTCTCGAGATCATGTTTACCTGATCGTGAATAGATATTTGCTATCTGAGATCGATGATCACTAACTTTACTTACTTATTTATAATTTATACCTTCGTGCATACCAAGGTCTTCACCAGAAAAGGTCAATCCAAGTTTCAAATTACACTTGAATTAACTAGCAGTATATGAACTAAATAAATTATTTTCTTGTCTTTTTGCTACCGTATTTTAATTACCTTTTTCATTGTTCATTTTTCAAATTACATAAATAAATAAATATTTGTTGTTAAACTCTACATAAAATTGAAAGTGTATTACGAAAAATAAAAATGTGTTAACGCAAATGTAAGAATTGTAATGAGTAGTATTTCCAAGAGTTAAATATCACATGACGGGTCAGAAATATATAAGCTGTTATTGTTGGTATAATTTATGCGGCTTCGTATGTAATTAATTATTACGTTTGAAACGATAAAAAGGGTTAAAATATTTTTACTAACAAAATCTATAAAAGCTACATATATAAAAACAAAATGGAATTCATTAAAATGGAACTTGCCTGCTAGTGTGATCGTAATAATTTGTTGTATTATTTAGCGTGGGGAACTTCGCGAGCGAGGCGCGCGTCGATCGATAGCCGGACAGGTTATACGAAACTCTACGTAAATAATGAAAACGTTCACCGTTTTCCTCACTGGCATCCGTGCCGTCGATCACTCGGCTGCACGTGGGTCTTTTTTATTTCCTTTCACCCCTCGGCTTGGATACAATACTTCGAATCGCCTATCCACTTTACACTTCATTATGATTCGCTGCCTTTCCAATGCCTTTTAGGTCACTTTCATGGTTATTGAATTTCTATTTAAATCGCATAGAATCAACATAATATTGCTTACGAAGTATATAACATTAAATTTATATACTTTTTGTTATATATTATTTATACGACATATTTATATACTTTACGTTAGGTCTGAAATATATGCTGTCATATAGGACTTATGCCGAAATCTGATATCCATAACAAGATTTAACTTAACGAAGCGTGTGGTTTCTTTTTGTTCCTACCATTCATTCATGAAATATAAGCAATTGAAGTAATAGAATTATATAAAATAACTAGCATTGCCCGCGGCTCCGCCCGCGTTCAGATGACCAAAAACCAAATTCTTAGGTTTTACATATTATTATACTCTTACAATGCAGTTTTTGTGTTTTTGTATTTTTTCTCAGAAATGAGATATTTTCCCGAGTAAAAAGTATCCTATATGTTGACCCGGATAACCGGCTATCATAATACTAAATTTCATCAAAATCTGTCTAGTGATTTTCTCGTGATGCGGTCACAGACAGACAGACAGACAGACAGACAGACAGACAGACAGACAGACAGACAAAAATTCTAAAAACTATAGATTCGGAATCTGTATCGATAATAATGTCTATTTCAATTAGATTTTCCAAAAAATATTTAATGTACAGATTCGACTTAGTTACAATTTTATTATATGTATAGATTGCATCGGTTTATATGTATCTAATATGTATGTATAAAGAAGAGAGACTTTCGTAGATGAAACGCTACGGTAGGAAAATTGAACGCCCTCCTACGATTTAATTTTGTATGAATGCTACGAGTGTTTTTATTTAGCATGTTTTTAGATTATTTGAAACATTTGTACATACTTTATTTTAAATTTTACCCTAAATTACAACCCTAACTATAAATATTTTATAAAAAATACTAGCATTGCCCGCGGCTCCGCCCGCGTTCAAATGACCAAAAACCAAATTTTTAGGTTTTACATATTAGTAAAATATAATACTCTTAAAATGCAGTTTTTGTATTTTTTCTCAGAAATGAGATATTTTACCGCGCTAAAAAGTATCCTATATGTTGACCCGGATAACCAGCTATCATCATACCAAATTTCATCAAAATCCCTTTAGTGGTTTTTCCGTGATGCGGTAACAGACAGACAAACAGACAAAAATTCTAAAAACTATAGATTCGGCCTCTGTATCTATAATAATGTCTATTTCAATAAAATTTCCAAAAAAATATTTAATGTACAGATTCGCCTTAGAATTTTATTATATGTATAGATTATTAAAAGAAAGAATGTAAAATGATTTTTGATTGAATTAATGAGTTAAACATTTTTGTGCTACATAATGCTTAATTAAATATTTTAATTGTATATTAAACATATTTTTCGTTTTCCAGATCACGATCCGGCAGGACAGGCAGTCATTTTACATTTTAGAAGAATTATATTTGAATTATTATATATAACATGAAGAAAATATTGGATAGAACTTTTCAAAATAGCGACTCAACCTCGCTTCGCTCGGGTTCGTCCCTAGTTTGCTTCTCCATACAAACTTTCGCCCCTATTTTCATCCCCTTAAGGGATGATTTCAGGGATAAAAACTAACCTATGTTCTTCCCATTGTCACATACTATCTTCTTACCAAATTTCATCTAAATCGCTTTTAGAGTTTCACAAACAAACAAAAAAAAACAAACAAACAAAAAATCATTTTTTTTTTCCTCTTTATAATATTAGAATAGTAGATAACCTAAGGCTAAAAAACATATTTAGATTTCGAGTTCAGACTCCAGGAAATACTCATTCCAATTCAGACATATAACGGACTCTATAAACAAGATTAATAATAGACTACTTTTATAAAGGTTAAAGAGACAGAGAGCTGTTCAGAGAGTAATATATTTTTGTTACACTCTTAGTGTTTTCATACATGAATATTGTAAATACGAGTTTATAAGCAGCTTTACAAAAATAAATTGTTATTAGCATTAAATTACGACTGAAATGGAAAAATGGCGGACACGCAAATTAGTTTTTTTTAATTACTTTACAAATATTGTGAAAGCAAACTAAGTAAATGAAAAATTAATCCAACTACGTTTTCAGAGTGAGTTAAGAAGATAACCACCAAGATGATAGTACAACACGATCCATAATTTGGCAACTGCATTCGAGTGTGTGGGTAGAGTGGTAAATTTTCTAGCACCATTCGAATTCAGTGCTCGAATGTGGACGGTCTACGAGAAAATTGAAGATACTCAATATGAATTATACGACAGTTTGTAATAAATATGAAAAGTGCTTATGTAATGTGTTTTATAAATAGTTACGATAAACATAAGATATAATATATTTTGTAGTTGCTACATATATTTCTATATTATCTTATAACTTATAATATTAAAAGAGCAATTCTTGTATATATAACTTTACTTCGTGTACCTCGGAAAAGGCTCTAACGATTTGGATTAAATTTTGTATGTATTCAGCCCTTTTTAACGTCCCACTGCTGGGCGCGGGCCTCCCTTCAGACGAGGGAAATAAAGCCATAGTCCACCACGCTGGCCAAGTGCGGGTTGGCGAACTTCACATGTCTTTTGAAAACTTGCTAGGTTCTCTCAGACATGCAGGTTTCCTCACGATGTTTTCCTTCACCGTTAAGACAAGTGGTAATAATGTTGGAAATGATTCGCACATGAAAATATCAGAGGTGCGAGACCCGAGATTTGAACTCGCTTCACTCGGTTTCCCAAGCAAGCGCGTTACCACTGAGCTACCACTGCCTTTAAATTTTGTATTTAAATTTTTAAATTTTGTATATTATGTTTTTATTTAATACTAGCGACTCGCCCTCGCTCCGCTTGGGTTTGTACGTTACGTACGTCAAGGTACGTTTTAAGGACGCAACGAGGCAGCGAAACTTAATTACGAAATAGTTGCGTTCGTTTGATCACTTGCTGTATTGTTATTACTAAAACTTAATTCATGCAATTAATATGTATCCTACATTTAATTACTATTTAAGGATTTATTCTATAAATCGTACACTTTAGTAACACGATTACGTGTAGTTTCCTTGATAGAAAAAAAATCCAAAATAATCTCTCAAAAACAAAATAAACCCTTAGTGCTGCGTAAATAATTCAAGGAAGTTTATCAGTTTTTTAATAATAACAAAACTATACGTTTTCTATATCGTATACACTTTACATTTTCAAAATGTGTATTTGTTTTAATAATATGAAAGAAATACCTTAATTCGCACGCTTTCCGTCCATCCTAGCCAGAGCTGCCACACTCCCCCCTGTCCGCTTTAGTCCTGCTAAAATCAATTGGCGCCAAAGCTCGGTGCCCTCTTAACGGTTAGTATGGAATAAACACACTATATATTATGTTGATACATAGATATGATTAGTTTTTGTGGGTTGTATTATAGCGTATTTTCCCGTGAGAATAAGATGAAATAATCAGCGCGGTAAAAGTAGCCTATGTTACCAGCCTCCAGCCCTCCAACTCTAGACAACAAAAATCACGCCAATCCGTCACTCTATTTCGACGTAAAAGAAAGACCAACAAGCAAAAAAAAACAAACGCACTATCACATTTATAATAAAATTAAAATATTTCAGCGTAGTATATGTAATTTCTATACATAGGTACATACAATAAAATTGTAACTAAGCCGAATCTGTACATTATCTGAAAAACCACTGGAGGGATTTTGATGAAACTTGGTATGGTTATAGCTGGTTATCCGGATCAACATATAGGATACTTTTTACCGCGGGAAAATATCTCATTTCTGAGAAAAAATACAAAAACTGTAATGTAAGAGTATATATGTAAAACCTAAGAATTTGGTTTTTGGTCATCTGAACGCGGGCGGAGCCGCGGGCAATGCTAGTATACTATAAATTTTGAATCTTTGCGTATGTTTGTCATTGCATCTGTTGGAAACGTATTAAACGTTGCTGGTTTATTGTGGGCCACACTCGTGAAGATTTAGTATAGTATTTTTTGATGTTAAATACTTGAAAAATTCATCGCGTAATGTCTCTACTATCAGTCTTTAGACAGACTGTGAGACATCTACTCCCTGAATAACCAGCCATATCAGCACGATTGTAGACGCGGGATTTGGTAATGCAATATTTGACATGTTGTTCTTAGTTCAAGTTCACAATTTAGTTGTATACCTACCTATAAGGATAATACTGTGTACCTAGAGGCAGGTGCCCGCGCTAGATTATTAAAAAAAATCGAACGAACGAAACATTAAAATAAGCTTTTAATAGCAAAAAAAGTATTGTGATGTAACTACAAATTTACGGTTTTCGGATTTTTCTCTATACTTGTTTTATATAACATTGCTTCTTGTCAAATTTCATGATTCTTTGTAAACGGGAAGTAAAGTACCCTATAAGTTTTGATACCCTGCTGATTGCGCTAGCGAGCGTCAAAATGTGCGACATAAACGTCCGTATCTTTTGATTGCGTTTAGGTTAGAAGTTTGATTTTTTCACAAATCTTAGGGATTACAGACCTGAATATTTGATATTAATTTCAACTTGATACCTCCACGGCGTTTTGGCAGACAGACATACAGCAGACGAATAGAAAACGAAGTCCTATAAGGGTTCGTATTTCTCTACAGTCAGTTATTAGGACCAATAATAGTACTATATATATAATAAGATACCTGTGATACCCGGCGTTAAAAAGAGCTTATTTATTCTTCCCTCTTTAAAAATCCTATTTATTTTTTCCAAACCAGTCGATTGATCTCTTACGTTGTTTTTTATCATTACTAAAGTTAAAGTTACTCATTCGTACATTGATTTTTTATAATCATTTTTGGAACATCGGGAGTTTATAGTAACAACACAACTACGTCAGTAAGTCTAAAAATAGTCTATAAATATTTTAGTATACGAGTATAAACTGTAGATTCAATAAACTGAATTTTGACGACACTTTTGGCTCAGTGTGTAGTGACCCTACTTGCTGTGCCAGCGGTCGCGGGTTCGAGTCCCGCTGGGGGCATTCATTGTGTGATGAGCACGAATGTTTGTACTCTAGTCATGGGTGTTTATATTTATAATATGTATATATTTAAAGTTTATATATGTGTATTGTATCAACTATCTGGTATCCATAACATAAGCCTCGTAGCTTTCCATGGAACTAGATGGTGCTGTGTGTTAATGTCCCAACAACATATAACATAAATATAATAATGACCAAAAATGTCCGTAATATACCACTGACAAAAATAATTACATAAGGCGAAGAAAACCCAAGTTGAGAGCTTATCTTAAGAGCAATAATGTCCATTAAGGTTTTCCGAAAGCTCTTTACCTTATACCAAGGGAATTGAGTCCGAATTTGTGTAGAACTTATACTTTTTACTTGATCATTCTAAAGGTACCGTGACGCAGTCCAGTGAAAAACGTGTACCTATCTATAGTAATGGACAGATCAAAGAGCTTTTTACGAATCAATTTATGTGAGTGATTTTCGATTATTAGTATTTACTTTCATACATATTACGTATGTACTATGCAGTAAGAACATTCAGCAATTTTTAACCAACTGCTGGGCACGGGCCTCCCTTTAATCCGAGGGGAATCAGGCCATAGTAGGTACACCACACTGGTAAGTTAAATTTGGCGGACTTCACATGTCTTTTGAAAACTTGCTAGGTTATTACATCTCATCTCTTGGAATCGTTCGGACGTCAAAATATCTTGCACCGGCAAGACCCGGGACGTGAACCCATTTCGCTTGGTTTCACACGCAAGCACATTACCACTGGACTACCATTGTCATTACGTAAATATGTACCTATATTATAAAATGAAAATTAACCTTTATTAAGAATAGAAATTAAAAGCCAAAAAATTTGTAATATTGTGTGTCAGCTAAACAAGAGAACATTATACTGTATGTGTATGTACTGAATTATGTTCCATTTTGTATGTTAATATTTTAGATAATAAGTGGCTTTCAGATATAATTTTTAGTTACTTATACGGTATACCTACTAACAAAATCAATTTTATCAAAAATTAGTAAGCTGTCAGAAAAGATCTGCTGGTATCCGATAAAAACGAATCAATCAATAAAAAACTTTCATGATCCCGAGCGCTTCATCATTTTAAATTTTTTGTATAAAAATGATTCCATTTCCATCAACCAATATTATAGCCAATACTCAATAGTGGTGATGTGCTCGCTTGGTAAACCGAGTGAAGCAGGTTCAAATCGCGGGTCTCGCATCTCTAATATTATCATGCACAGATAATTTCAAGCATTACATAGCATTTTACGGTGAAGGAAAATATTGTGAGGAAATCTGCATATCTGAGAGAACCTAGCAAATTTAAACCAAACTGAGAAATAATTGGTAAATTACGTAGATTGAAATGGAACCAAATTGGAATAACGAATATAATGTAGTATAGGCATTATAATATTTTAACAATAAAATAAAACGCACTGGTATCAGCTATTTTGTATATTTCGTAACAGATACCTGATGCTGTTCTACTGTGAGAAGAGAAAGGAGAGAGAAAGAAAGAGGAGGAGGAAGAGGAGTGTAATCAAACTGTCAGTTAAACAATAAATAGAGAGATTATTTACATTCAACAGAGAAACTCTTATTTTTCACTCTCATTATCTAAGACCGACCATATAGCTAAAGGGCGATAAGGCGTAAGGTGGCAATATCCCAACACTTGCTAGCTATTGAATATATTTATTTTATGGAGAAGAATATATAAAAATGTTTTGACTATCTATGGTATTAAACTAAGAACTTTATGATCTGCAGTCACTAGATAAACGAGACACAATGTACCTATAAAGGAATCGGACCCGCAATTGTTGGCATAAGAGTTATGTGCCCTCTCCATTAGAGCCATTAAACAAAAAAATTGAATTGAACTGACAATATGTCTCGGTTAATTCTAAAAAGCAATAAATAAGCATTTGTCAATATTTAAAGGAATTTCAATTGTTTTTTTTTTTAATTTCAATTTAAATTAATTGATAATTTAGTCAACTGTTATTATATAAAATGTTAACTGTCCTGTTCTAATTTCAATTTTTTTCTTCTTACAGATATCAAACCTACAAACTTCAATGTTGCAATTATTTACTTAAGCTTAATAAAGAAATAAAACAAATATTTGTAATCTGTGTATTTATTCCTTAACGACATACCATCCTTAACTAATGTGCATAAATAGGAAAACGTTATTTACAAATATAACTTAATGTTCACGACAGCCTGCTGCCGCCATACTCCCGACCAGAAATGTAAAAATGAATAAGTTTGTACTTATTCTACCGACCTTATATACAATAGTTATATGAAAATATAAATGTTATTTAAACAAAATAATTTTCAAAGGGATCACTTTTCGTTCTTGTTAAAACAATTTCGTGTTATTCATCATTGTAGTGAAATCATTTAATATAGGTATGTAAATGTAAATATAGAAAAGATTGTAAAAAATTAAATTTTCAGTATCGGACACAAAAAGCTTATAAAAATCGTCCTTAACAAGTTCATGGAAGCTTTTTTAAAACGTAAAGCAAATCCAAATAAGGCATTAATTTAGAAAATTTATTTTTTATATACCGATATATTAATATAATAATTAAAGTACATAATTACTATAAGATTATTTCTAAATCCAAAAATATAACATAAAGGAACATAAAATGTGAGAAAATTAGCAGAACCTTAAACACTAAATATCCTACTGAATATTAATTATCAACAATTCGAAATCACTTTAAACGTTTTTATTTACAAGATTGTGTGCGAGGTATTTAGAAATGTATTTGTTAGGAAACCAAAGAACTATAAAATTAAGAATATATATATATATATATATATATATATATATATATATATATATATATATATATATATATATATATATATATATATATATATAGTTGGAAACAACGCGTTTGGTAAAAATATAAAGCTTGAAAATAAGCTAATAATCAATTCTTTTTCATAATCCTAACAGAAACATTTCAAATATACGCACAAATTAAACCTACGTGAATTGTGCAAAGCGCATAAATTGAGGTAAAGTTATTAACTTAGCGTGTAATGGTGACTAATAATTGACTACATCATAGAGAAACGATTTCGTATACCCAAAGCTTAGGTCATTGTCATGGAAACCAATTGAAAATTATAACAATTAAGCAGATTTATGTATCTGAATGGATTTACTTTTATCGAATTCAAAATCAAAATCGTAATAACACTGATATAGAAATCAAATTTTATCGACAAAAAAAAATATATCATAGATTTAATTTTTAAAACAGATACAGATTTGTTGGTAGTATGAAAAATGTCATAGTTATTAGAAAATCGATTTCGAATAAATGAACATCGATATCTAATCCATCGATGTGTTTGGACACTCATTCAGATACGACTCTGTTTATTCATTGAACAATAAAACCGAGCCAGGTTAAACAAGTGGTAATTTATTGACACTTAAACCAACGTTACGAGCTATAAACCCAACTGTTATATGACGACGCCACTTCTCGTGATTATTTTCGTTTGGTCTTTAGGTTTTTCATTATCGATATTAATTTTGGAGGTTTGAATTTTCTTCCATGTTTCGCCCAGAGCTTTGCTAAAATGGTCATCAACTTTAGTTGTTTTGTCGTCTTTTAATCTGGACGTTTGTATTTGCCGCCAAGTGTCTCCTAGTGCTTTTGCGAAGTGGTCATCTACTGAAAGGCTTGCATCGTCAACGTCCATCGCAATGATTTTAGTCGGTTTCGGTTCTAAAATGTCTGTTTTAAATTGTATGGGACTACTCGCCCGATCTTTTGTGTTTGGTTTCGGACCTGGTTGAGAGGTTTCTGTGACTGCGTTCTTTTTAAACAAATTCATGTAATCATCCCCGAGGGAACGTCGGAAATGTTCGTCTATGACCGGGTCGCACATCGACATTGATCCTGTAGAAGAAATATTTATTAGAATTATAAATTACTAGCGACTTACCCTCGCTTCACTTCGGGTTCGTCCCAAATGATAAACAAAAACAAATCTATCCCACGGGAACCGTACATTCTTCCGTAACCTACTGTTATTCCAGACTATAATCTACCTCTGTGCCAAATTTTATCCAAATCCGTTCAGCTGTTCTGGCGTGAAAGAATAACAAACATCCATCCATCCATCCGCACACAATATCACATTTATAATATTAGTATGGATATTAAGTTTATATGTCAAATAAATGGTAAAATTCATTTACTAATACTAGTCTTGTCTATGACCATATATCTAGCAATAGTGACGTTGATCTTTGATTAATTAAAACGTTTCGTACGGTATTTTTTATTTGCCTTTACGTACACTACATATATGTTAAAATTTATTAATGAAAAATCATATTTGATAAAATAAATACTAGATTAAGTACGAGTTTTAATATTTATTTTCTTTTGACCTAGAAAAGTTGGAATTGTCGAGCGTTCTATATAGATCGACTGTGAATTGATTAACCTACTTGTTAAGCAAACAAAGGAATAGAACTTACGCTTATGAAATACTGTGAAATTTCAGTTCCTGTATATTATTAACCGACTTAAAAAATAGAGGTTATTATTTGACGATTTATTACTTATTGTTACAAAATACCTATGATTTTCAAGATTTCAGTTGAGCTTGAACAGATGATTATTTCGCAGATGCCAATTTTACTTATTTTTTATTCGATAGTTTCCTAAACTACTAAATCGATTTTAATAAAACTTACACTGCTGGTAAAGGATTCATAGGTATAAAACAGCACGTAAGTTTACCAGGTAAGAAAAGATGGTATCATGGGAAATTTTGCTAATAGAAGAACGACTAGATCGATTTTAAAGGTCAATTTACTACGATGTAGATTTACTTTAAATATACTAAATTTTAGCCTGGGATACAGAACAAGATAAAGATTTTTATCACGGTATGAATCAAAGCAATGGTCCCGCCTGGATTTAGTTTTATTTTTTTATTACATCTTTGCGATTATTAAAAAAAATTAAAGATATATTTTAATAATTTATAAATGGTATATTCTTACCAGGTGGGGAATCATGGCTTTTTATGACTGAAGGGCGATTGTAAGGAGGGGGGGCTTTCGACCGCAATCGCATGTCAATGGGAGCTTCGTTCTTTACGCCGGGGTACTCGGGAGGAGCTGCAAACAAAATATTATACATATAGTGTTTTTAGCATATATAAAATATAACATGAAATGTACTAAAATAGAAATAAAAACATGCAAATTTTATACACCGAATATCAGTCACGGAAACGAATCTTAATGAAACTATCCATTTGCATGGGAGATATTTAATTACAGTGTAATAATGCTTGTGCGCAGATACTGTACGTTTTATTCTCATAGGCGGGTGGGAAATCACACGATTGGTGAAAGGTCAGTATGATGAGTATTCAGGCTAAGTAATGTAGTAAAAAAATAAATATTGTATTATTTTTATTATTCATGTTTTCTTCTCAAAAATTGAAAATTAACTACTAATGCCTATATAAAATTTCATGTATTTTTTTCTTTCTTTCTTTAGTATCTTAAGAGTGCGTTAACAGACGCAATAAATTCTGCCAGTGTCACGTTTTGTGAGGAAGACATGAATGAGTTTGAGCGGTAATTTTCAAATTTAGCAGCTTTAATGTGGAATTAAAACTATAAATCAATGATCGGTCTACAGGAGTAACTTACAACAATAGAAAGATAATTACGTAATACAAAAATGGCACAATGATTGAAAATGAAAATACATAAATAATGAGAACTATATTATAATTTAATTTTATTATCTACTATAAATATAACATTTTTTTTAATAAATAGCTAAACACAAGGGCTAATAAGCATTTATTGTTAACTGGGCGGTGAATTTGAGAGAAGTCTATGTCATTTATTCTTAAAGAAAATAAATTTTTGACTTTTACATTTTTTTGGCGGGCTGTCTTTAAAATTCGTTAGTCTGAGGATAAGTATGAGTACATCAAATTTCGCAAATGGCCTATTACTACTAAAATAAAGGCAGATATTATTATACTTTTACTTAATTCGGCTGTATTTTTTTGCGTATTATAAATTTTTAAAGTATTTTTAAATCGGTATACCTTTTTTAGTAAAACGTAACTTATATCTAAGGTAAAATGTCGGAGACGTAAAAAGTAACATGCAATAAATGGTGTCGAGTAGACAGACTTAAATTAGCATTATATACATCTAAACTGAAAGTACCGTATAATTTGTTCAAATGTACGATATTTAATTATCCCATATTCGCAGAGTTGGTAGTTGGTACACGTTCGAGTAAAGCAATTAAAACTAACTTATTAGGTTGAATTAATCTGCTGTTCGTCGCACTCGAGCTCGTAATTTTGCTAATTAGTCTTTTAGTCAAAAATATATATTTGGAAGTTGTTAAATTGTATTAAAAGATAATACAAATTTTGGGCTTTGAATTATGTATTTACTTGTCACAATTTATGTTAATTTATGTAATAAGGAATATATAATAAAAGATAAGTAAGAAAACGAGGTAAAGAAAAACTTATTATTGGATCACAAAGAGTCTCTAACAATGATATCTTGGATAGTGCTTTCATATCTTGGCCAGACTAAAATAAGCAAGCCTTTACATACGAGGATATCGATAATCGAATACTTAGGGAATAATAAAATATTTTAGAAATAGTATTGTATTCAAAAAAGTATACATATAGTTATGTACAGTGTAAGTTGTCTATGTATTTTTTGGCCAAATTGCCTAAAAACACAATCTTATAAATATTATAAAAACAAAAAAATAAACATTATAGGTAGGTACCTAGAGCAAAAAAATAATAATACTAGGTATATCTAATATATAAAATTCTCGTGTCACTGTTTGTAACAAAACTCTTCCGAAACGGCTTGACCGATTCGTATGAAATTTTATGTGTATATTCAGTAAACTATTTTTCATACCCCTAAGTGATAAGGGTGGATCACTCCAAAAAAAAAATTTTTTTTGGTCATTTTTTTTATTTTAATTTTTTTATGATTCGGTATTAAAAATACATACAAACCTAAATTTTCACTAGGGATAAACCCAAGCGGAGCAAGGGTGAGTCGCTAGTAATAATATATAAAAAACAAGTATGTAGCTATCATAATAAATTATTATTACCTTTGCCGTTAATAGCCAAGTTTGCGGGACCGTCGTCCACTTCATCGGACAGTTCCCCGTCGCTGTGGGGCTGCGCGCGCGTCACTGAAGCCACGCTACGCCGCTCGTTGAAAGATTGCGACCGTAACGCCATTTTACCATTCTCTCTGAAAATAAAAATAAAAAAAAATAAGTTATGGCGATATAGATAAAAAATATTTTTTTAATAATGGCTATAGAGATACATAATAGTATGTATTTGATTTGAGAGCTTTGATAATGTCATTTTATAACTATTACAATTTATGTACTTATTTTCATTATTTATCAAAGACATTATAGATTACCCAGTTATTAAAACTATATCGATTTAATGTAAAATTAAAGACCTATGAACAAAATTGCTGAATAAAACATAGAAAAAATATATGGATAGTTATAATTTTCGTTAAATGACATTGTGCAATATGCATTTGACTAACAGTCGTATGCGATACTTTATATTAATAATAATAAAAAGAAACTAATATCAACGTTACTCTATACATACATAAAAATATATTGTAATTAATTTATTTTATTAGTTATCTTTACATTCACGAGACTTACTTCGGTCTATATTCCGGCAAGCGCGTAGACCGTCGCTCTCGTCTCCATTTCCCGCCGGTAAGGTCCTTGGACTGCGCCCGCGGCGCTTCAGGCGACAAAGTGCGGTCTCCCTCAGAGTCACCGCTCGAAGCTGTACTCGGAGTTTCTGTAAAAATATCATTTACCTTAGTATCACGTGCATTATATTTTCAATTTATTTCTCATAAGAAACATTTTTATATCCGATGTACATATATAGTTCACAGCCAATAAGAAGATTTACCAAGTTACTGGCTTATATCGCTAATAATTGAGTTGGGCACATAAAATATAAACTTCTCATAACGCAACAAAATTATAAAAAATCATCATCACTTATTATTCATTCTAGTGTAAGTTTAAGTTTTTTGTTTACAATAGATTTCTTAGAAATTTAATTAATTTGTTAAAAATTTACCTGCAGGTGTTAAAAGTGTGAAATATGCATATTTCTGCGACATCAATATTTATATATAAAAAACTGCTTATTTAATAAAAACTTAAATATCCTAAGAAAGTACTCGAATCAGAAATTAAAAATCCATTTCCAGAGTGAAAATGTGTACCTTTATGTGGAGAAGCAATCCACGGTTGCCATAAAGGCATGTTAAACTTAGGTGATTGCGGTGGTTCCATTGATATTAAATCAAGTGTACTTAACGAAGTCCGAGCCAAAAGAAACAAATAATGCGGAAGTTCCATCATCACAACACCAATAACAACTTCAAACAAACACTCAAAATCATGACATATTTAAAGAAACTAACAATTACTTAAATCACAATGTGCACTGATTAGAATCCAATATATCTTTCGAGGTAGCCCTAAATTGTTAGCAAATTTGTAACATATAGACAACACATTGGCGTCCCTGCACAGGTAACACTGAAGGTCGACTGAATAAAAAACGAGCTGGAAGAGATTACATTGGAATAAATAAATGAGATGAACAAAAAATAAACCGAAAAGGAAAAAGAGCATGATGCTACATCCACGCGGCCGGACGTTGCGGCGCTTCCTTCGAACTTTGCGATACAGGCTGTATACAATATGTGAACACTGATTACATGCTTCACAGTATGAAATGTCACATTATAATATTAAGATGTAACGCTACAACGTACGTACATCAATGCCCATTGTTATATTTACGTGGAAAAATATTGTTAATTGCCACCAAAGGCACGATCTTGATATGACCTCATCTCGATTGCATAAAGAAAACGACGACATAACACATTTTTATGTTAGATGACCTTTTGGCAGTGCCTTTCATAAAATTTCTTTGATTTAACTAGATCTTATACAACTTTGTAGATTCGATTTATTAAACTTTGCTCTCTATAAAACTGTGCAAAAATTCCTTTGAGTATCATTTAAGAGAGAAGTTTCTTAAAATTGCACCCATAAAAGGCAAAAAGTAAAAACAATTTGAATGTTATATTGAAAATAATATTTTTAAATGGAGAAAAGAATAAGATGTTAAGAATTATAGAATATAAAGATGAAAATAATCGATTTTTATTATGTTAGTACTTAATTATTTTTCGGGAGTCTCGAAAAGGATAATAATTTGTTAGACAATTTAGTTAATGCTAAAGTTAGATATAGGTAAAAGTTATCAAAATTATCAAGTATTACATCGTATTTCTAAAATTTATTTATTTAGCTTTCATTGATATTTTTAATTTTATCATCCTGTGCATGAATGCATCAACCTGTTCGGTCCATTCATGAAAGTGCGTGAGCGCAGGGCGCGGGGATTAATGAACCCTCTTCACTCTTTTCCCTTTCGTCGCCTGCAGAGCCTTCTTATTGTGTACATTTTATTATCAACTTTATTTACTGAGCTCAAAGATATACTTTACTTTAAAATAAGATAAGAAGTGTGGATCTATGACATCAATTCAAATTGAATCATATGTCCTATGAAGTAAAGTTTCAATTACTTTGCGAAATTTACTGTTAATGATACGAGTTGAGTTACGGTGGTTGTATCCTTGAAAGGTTGTGTTTTATTTTGATGCTCGCGGGGGGAGGGCAGTAAGAGATGGGTGAAGTCGAACTGTGAGAAGTTGCCGCGTTGTACCACCGTATAGGCATTAGCTTTTTATTGTCTAATAGAGCGTAGGTAAAAGGCCGCCGACAGGTAGACCAGGGATGGCGCCGCCAGATTAATTAAAGTCTGGGACTCAATAGGTATACAATAACACATGTTTTATTATAAATTGTACTTGTAATTACTTCAAGTAATATTTTCAAATTGAACATAATAGTAAAAGTAATAACAACAAACAATTTAGTTTCTATAAATTACGATTTTACTATTTTTGAATGGCGCTGCGTTTTAATACTGTTATAAGATAATGATTTATATAAACTTAAATAGATACATTTAAAATATTATCTGAGTGTTGTAATATAGAAAATTCTTGTCAATTATTCAAGTACCAGACACGACGCCTAAGGGAAATAAATACATTTTAAATTGCCCGTGGAGTGTAATTAACAGACGGCGCTTTATTTCTACGTTTCTTTTTATTTGTTCCGTCGCCATTCAAGCGGAGCGCCAGGCTTGGGCCGGCTACCTGAGTGTCATAATCGACATGTACTGTCAAATAAAATTATAAATTAGATGGGCCAATTGTTATAAATACTCGTTTATGTCGAATCCTTTAATGTATGATATACTTGATAAAACAGAATTATTATAATCAACAATTTACAACATAACTAGATTATTAAAAATAATAATTAATGGTATATTATATTATCTAAATATTTAGAAATATATCAGAGCTCGAGATGGGAAAAGGTATTTAGGAATAAAAAAGCCACTTAATAAATCAATAGATATATGTACATATTTCGTATCAAGTAATATTATTTTATTGATTTTTGATAGGTATTGAATTGTGGTTTAAATTTCTGGCGCGTATGTACCTCACATTTTTTTTTCATTTTTCTTTTATTTTAGGTCTTTTACTATAATTACTCCAAGTTTCACGCTTATTATCTACCGTTTTTAGATAGAGCAAAAGCCACAAACACAGAGAACCACAAGAACACGTTTCTTCAATGTAGTAGACATCTTTCATCATTTATGTCATATATATATATATATATATATATATATATATATATATATATATATATATATTACATAAATTATATGATATATATTATATAATAAAACCTTTCGACTTATAATGGTACAAAAATGAGGTACAGGCATTATAGGCTTTTAGTATATGGATTGCTGCCAGGCATTTGCAGTATGGAACTCTCAAACTTTATAATAGATTATAAAAATGTGAAATAGACAAAACAGTGAAATAATACAATAGTTTTTGTAATATCGCGCGTGAATGGTCTAATGTCTGAAGGTTGCGAACAGTTTCCGTCGATTGCCTTATTTTATATCGAAATACGACAAAGGAAAAATTTGCAACTATTATCTATACATATAATAAAACTGTAGAGGTCGAATGTCTGTACATAGGAAAAAAATGCTTAAAAACGAGTCATGGCGATATAAGAATAGAAATAGAACAAATCCAGTTTTTTTTTTTCAATTTTTTTGTTTCTCTGTTTGTCTGTTTATCTGTTTGTCTCTTTGTTGAACAGATTTAAATGAAATTTTGCATGGTGGTACCTTATAGCCCCGGTCAATATTTTAGATACTTTTCATCCCAGAAAATCAAACAGTTCCCGTGGGATAGTTACAAAACTATAGTAACTTATACAGCTTATTAATATTTAATACACAAAAAGTACTGATTGGATTTTAATGAAATTTTACAAAAATATAATTCATACATCAGAATAACAAATAGGCTACTTTTTATCTCGGAGAAATGTAGGGTTCCGGTGCGATAGATTTGCTCTGTTCGTCTATCTATAGTAACATAATGTAAAATTAAGCGAAGTCATTTTAAATTGAATTGATTAACAAACATCGATCCAAACCTTCGCATTTATAATATTAACTAGCGGCTCACCCTTACTTCGCTCGGGTTCGCCTGTAAAAAACAATAACAAATCTATCCTACGAGAGCTGTACATTTTTCCGGGATAAAATATAGGCTATGCGTTATTCCAGACTATAATCTATCTCTGTGCCAAATTTTATCCAGATCCGTTCAGCCGTTTTTGCGTGATTAACAAACATCCAAACATCCATCTAAACTTTCACATATATAATATTAATAAGATTAATGGGATAGATAGCTAATATTATAATAATAAAAAGAAACTATTGGGGAAGAAAAGTGTGACAATGTGAAAACAAGAGGAAAGTATGTTTTTTCGTCCTAAATATTTTTTTTATAATTTAAAAATATTCTTTATCATGAAGCAAATGTATCAGATATGATAAGTGTTTCAAATTTTTAAACTTATTTATCATTAAATTTCTAAATGAATCCAATTGGAATACAAATAGAAGGTGATAAATGCTTTATAAATTATAATTTACTTCGCCCAAGGCTTTGACAAGAATGGGACTGAAAGGATACGAGTAATTCGGTGGCGAGCATGCACATCCGATGTACCGTAGCTACTACCTATGCGTGTCTTAAATTAGAAAAGTACCTTTATAGTATGAAAATATTCTTAATAAATATACGATTAAATATGAGTTTAAATATTACGACACGTTTGGTTTAATTTGTATTGTCGACATCTTTGGCTTAGTTTGTACACGAATGTTTGTTCTTCAGTCATGGGTGATTATAGTCATAAATCATAATATGTATGTATTTAAAGTTGGAAGGCTGGAGAGTGACACAGGCTACTTACCCCAGGAGTTTACCTAATTCCCACGGGAAAACACTTTATAATACAATCCAAATAAATATTTTTAATCAGAATTACTTGAAACTTAGTATTAATGATATTCAATAAAATTAAATAAATACGTGTTTTAGCATTTTTCTATAAGGGGGTAAAATAGAGGATGAAAGTTTGTATGAAACCTTTATAGAGATTTTTTTGTTCTGCAGCGAGTTCTGCTAGTACTTATAGTATAAATATTAAAGTGCTTAAGAACAACAGAAAGACACTTCTGCTTGTTTACTTATGCATACATACAAGTATTAAGCATATCTCCCACTTGGACTTGTTGCAATGAATTATTATTATTTGAACTGATGTTTTGAATTACTGATTAAATATTGCATCTAGTTCCCAGTAATCGTAATTTATGTATACATTGTATTTATAATATGCGTTTTTTAATATATAATTATTAAAAACATTATATTAATAAAAAGTGTTTATTTTTTATAATAAATCGGATGCGCTAAAGGCGCACGTTTCAGTTGGACAAGCGCATCCTATATTGAATATTTAAATGTATTTTAGTATGAACTGATTTCAAATTTACATTAATTTTATATTATCACCCGCAGGCATCAGAAGACCCTAAATAATCAAATAAAGGAAAAGATCGAGTAATCCGGTGGCAACGCACCGCGCCGGGCATGCGCATCCGACGGGCCCTGTTCAGGGGCAGTTTATTTCCACGCACGCATTATGGATTATTTACCAGAATAGGGAGCGAAATTTGGGGAACCTTTAACAGGTCAATGATTTGAAAAGGGTAGCTTTCATTTATATTTCATTTTAAATTAACTATCGAGACTTTAATTAATTATTATTCAGAACTTGTTACTTTACTCTTAAATCGAATAGGTACGTAATTAAATAGGGGCGTTGAATTTTTATTCTCGTGATGTTATTTCTTATACCTATTCATGATTATTTAATTGGTAAAACGTATAACAATAATTAAGTATATAAGTATTTAATAAATGTTAAATTGTTAATATTATTCAAATTGTTTGCGTGAAGCCAGTAGCCGCGTCCGTGGCCTCGGGCGCGAGCTGGGTGCATGGTTATTCAACATCGAGATAACAACCATATTATGCAGGTATTCTTATACGCAACACACGAAGCCACCACGCACATGTGTGGAAATTGGTTTTGTGGAAATCCAGTAGGTAATATTTTTACCGAATGTTCAGATTAGGAGAAGCTGTTCGTTTTGCTATTAATTTTAATTATTATTTATGTCGAAATGTCTTGTATTGTTAAATCTATACATATAATAAATTTGTAACTAAGTCGAATTTGTACAATAAATATTTTTTGGAAAATCTAATTGAAATATACATTATTATCGATACAGAGTCCGTATCTATAGTTTTTAGAATATTTGTCTGTCTGTCTGTTACCGTATCACGAGAAAACCAGTGGACATATTTTATGATGATAGCTGGTTATCCGGGTCAACATATAGGATACTTTTTACCGCGGGAAAATATCTCATTTCTGAGAAAAAAAACAAAAACTGCATTGTAAGAGTACGTTTATGTTTTTGTATGACAATTTTGTAACTCCTTCGTAATTTTAACTCCACTTCTGAATTGAATTGGCAGTTATATGGAGGGCGTGTGTGTTGCGAACCAAATAACAGCGCGGAAGGCGGATGTTTGCAGCGAAAGTGCGGGAAACGTTTGAAAACGTTCCGCATTCCTTACTTTGATGTAAGGATTACTTCGTGAATATTCAGTTTTATAGGTGCTTAAATTTTATGTTTATATAATATCAAGAAACTGTTGCTTAATTTAAATATTAGTGATTTCTACTTACTCACTATGCTTTTGAAATCCCAAAACAACACATTAGTAATTGTAAATTTTTGTATTTTTTTTATTTATATAATAATAATAATAAAACGATAACAATAAAAATAACAATATCTTGTAGAGGTATTAAAAGAGTTCATTATAAAAAATCAGAAACATCAGCTTTGAGAGTACGATATTTATAATTTAGAAGCCAACTTTGCGAGGCCTCGAAATTTTGATTGCTTAGGGGCCTCCCTTGAGCATAATCTGTCCCCGCGATCAAATGTCGTTTTTTAGCTTAGAAACTTAAATAAACATTGATTTAAATGAACAGAAATATTCAGATATATTGTTTGATAACTAAATTATTTAACTATGAGAGATACTGTACAAAAATTTAAGTTTAGGAATTAAGTTATATTATGGAAGGTATGAAATATTCATATTTACACATTTTAGCTATTTCTATAATTTATTAAAAAAAGTAACCTAACCTGGTCTAAAAGTAGAAAAGTCTCTAGAATTAGAGTTTTACTTATATTCAAACTACGAATTATTATTAGAGCTCTATCAACGCCCCTAAAATTTACTAGTAGAGTCATCTGTTAGAAGGTTTTCAAAGTAAAAGTACACAAACTGTAGCGCCATCTTGAATGAAACGTCCCTTACAGAGTTACGTAATACATCCTACAGAGGGAGGCACAGATCAGATCTACTTCTCGCATAAAAGGAAACGGATTAAAAAAATACCTACTGCATCTCATTTTAAGCATTCCGCGCGTCCTTTTAAGCGCGTATACAAACCGACTTTTGATACTTAAGCAATATTTTCTTTAAATAAACATACAATGGAGTTTTGTTTAAGGAGAGTTTTGTATCACAAGTTTATATATAACGAATTTACCACATATATACCTAATAGACCGTTTTTACATTTGTTTTCTTAATTATTATACACATAATATCTCTTTAGTCACACTATTTGGCACTTCCGAACCGCATACCTCATTGACAAATCATTTTAGAATATCTATTACAATTTAAAAAAAAAATAATGAAAACACTACGCACTGGAATTATTTTTCTTTTCTGTTAAAACAGGCACAGATGGAGAGCCGACCGCAATTTAAATCTAAACAATAGCAATAGTTACTGAATAACTATGATATAATGACATAATATGTATTTGTATAATGTAAATAAAAAAAAGGAATTTAAATTATGAAATGTAAAATATGTCTGAAAGAATTTCAGTAATAACATTGGTTTATTACTGTATATCATATTTAAAATTAAATAATATAAAATATTACTTTAATAATAAATTAAAATATAAATTTAATTAATGTGTTGGTGGTGGTGGTGGTGGTAACTTTAAACTAATAATATAATGTATGAAAAGACTTTTTTTTTGTATTAGTGTAAGTAAAATAACTTATGTAATAGTAATCCATACTAATATTATAAATGTGAAAATGTGTTTGTTTGTGTGTCCTTTTTTCACGTCGAAACGGAATGACGTATTGGCGTGATTTTTGTGTGGGTATAGTTTTAAGGCTGGAGAGTGACATAGGCTACTTTTTATCGCGGGAGATTATCTCATTCCCACGGGAAAACACGTTATTAAAAACCAAAAATATTATTTATGATCAGAATTACTCAAAACTTGGTATTAATGCTCTTCAATATAATTAAATAAATACGTGTTATAGCATTTTTCGAAATCATCCCATAAAGGCCTAAAATAGTACATGAAAGTTTGCATGACACCTCTTTTTAGTTTTTTTGTAGTTTTAGCGCGAGCGAAGCCGCGGGTTCTGCTAGTATTTAATAAATTCATTTACTCAAGTAACAGTGACTCATTTTGTTAGTTTACACAAAAAACATCTTATTCTATGTTCATAAAAGCGGTAGCCTTTCCTGTTAAAAGTCTTACTTCCTTTCTTATTGAAAGTTATGTTCTAAAAACCTTACTACCTTCCTTCTTCCTATAAATTATAATACTAAAAGTTTGTTCCAGTTTCGTTTTGCTACCTTTTTAAATTTAAAATATAAAAAAAAAATGTTTGCCATTCAAACTTTATCACGTTCTTTAAACATTGAATTTCAACAGTCTACAGGTCCAGTTAGGTCTAGCAGCTTTATGCTCATATAAGTAGGTAACTTCCCGTGGAAAAAATTATCTATTCATTCAAGTAAGATACATATTATTATACTCAGCGGTAATAACATTTTTTTTTCATTATCTTCATTTTCAAGTAGTATTGTAAATAATATTCCCATGCAGATGTTATTTTTAATAACTATTCCCATGATTTTTCATGATGTGTCAAATTCTAACTGTACTTTTATTTAGCGTAGTTAGAATCAGTCATTTGCTTACCTTTCGCAGTACACGTAGTTATTTTAATGCGCGTGAGAATTTAAAGACACAAAAAAACGTGGTGTTAATAATTTTAAAATCGATTACTTTAAAGTTTAAACCATTTTTTTGGTTTAAAAATATCTTTATATATGTACTTTCATACAACTCTTTTGATTTCGTAGATAAAATTATTTAAGATGATTAATAGTATAGTGATGTAAGGTATAAAATATGCAAAATGAGTGTCCTTCTGACCTCAGCAGACCAAACTTTATCTATCATCCAAAGAACTAGGATGTTTACACCATTTAAAACGATCGCCATGTACTGCATACAATAATAAAATTCTCAATAAACAGTACACAGTCATGTCCAGTGATGCAACGTCGTGATAATATGTCGCTTACTCATTTAGCAGTATCGCGCCTAAACTGTAAAATTTCACAATGAAATTTAATTAAACAATAACCAAAAATACTTTTAAGCTATTTATTTTATTTGATCAATTCCCTTAAATACCAAACATCAGTCACATTTCAAAACCATTAAAAATTAATTAAATAATAAAATGAGATTCTTATTTATACTATATTGTTATCCGCCCGCGATCAGATGACCAAAAACCAAATTCTTAGGTTTTACATATTAGTATACTCTAAAATAGCAGTTTTTTTTAGAAATGAGACATTTTCCCGCGGTAAAAAGTATCCTATATGTTGACCCGGATAACGAGCTATTACCATACCAAATTTCATCAAAATCCCTCCAGTGGTTTTTCTGTGATGCAGTAACAGACAGACAGACAAAAATTCTAAAAACTATAGATTCGGCCTCAGTATCGATAATAATGTTTATTTCAATAACAATTTGCAAAAAAATATTTAATGTACAGATTCGGCTTAGTTACAATTTTATTATATGTATAGATATCAATTAATTAATAAGGTACATTTTAAACTCTGCGCATATGCAACTTTGTTTAGTGTTGACAATGTGATCAAATTCTTTTTTATATTCGTCCATCATGTTGCATCAGATTTCTTAATTCAAACAAAAAAAAAATGATTTTGACAGTAAATTTAGAAAATATTTTTATTTATGAATATAAATATTATCAGTATCAAAAAATAAGTTTTTTTCGTATCTTTTACAATATTATGTTTCAGATAGCATAAGAATATGTCACAGTTCGTTAATATTTTCATAGAACAACGAATTCAACTGTCAATATTATTTCTATGAAATTAATAAAATAAAATAAATAAAATAATACCTAATACCTATACGAAGATAATCAAAAGCTAATCAAATTGGTGTGCAAAACTAATTCTAAATAGGGTAACTCCTTTGAAACGCAATCGATCCATGTCAGGGCTACCGCGTACAGATTCGGTTTAAATATGGTGCTATTTTGTTATGCAACACGAAGGCCGCATAAACAGGCGTGGACTTAAGTTAGAAGACTGTAGATTTTTTACATTTCATTGTATCTCATTTTTTTTAGCATAAAATGTTAAACAATAATCTATACTCAACTATTTATCGTTTTTACTGTAAATTATTATAGTTATATTTTTTCCTAAGTCATATCAAAAAAAAAATATATGACATAATTAAATATATCTTTTTTTGTTTTGTTTTGTTTTTGTTAAAATTATTTATTTTTAATTATTTTTGTTATAAAATTATATAGTTTTTAATTTGTAATTAATTAATTATTTAAAACATTAAATTGGAATTATTGTATACTATTTAATACTAATGTGATAGCCTGTAAAAGCAGCAAGTTGCAACTACCTATAATTAAAAGTGCAATTATCACGATAAATCATATGTAACCTAGGTTTAAGTATTATAATATTGTAACTTTTGTTGGTAGTTCAATAAATAAATAAATATCTTAAACTCTGCACATAAGGAACTTTGTTTAGATGACAGGGTAAGTTAATTTTCAATATGAATTTATATTCACTATAGTCTAAGGTTGTCAATTCAAACAAAAGCGACGATGGGCTCTTGTAAAGGATTTTCGGGCGTTCCCATATAACTGGCGTGTACCGAAAATGAGTTTTGTAGGAAGTTATAGTAGTAATACTTCTACGTCCGTACGATTTATCGACCGCATCACGAGCACGATGCAGGATAGCTTGGAACGTGGTGGAGAGGTATACAGATAAAATCAGTAACGAAAGTAAGAGGGAAAATTGTGGTTAGTGAGAACTTACCTTGGTATATTAAGTTGGCGGTGTTAATGTGTATTGCTAAAATATGTATCGGGTGCAGTTATGACCTAAATGAGGTGGGAATCTAAACTGTAATAAATTGAACTTAAAGAAATACTCTTATTTAATTAATTAAGTGTAATAGCTATTGATTGGTCAGATCTGACAGTCTGCAAAATGCATATGCGTGACGAGTCATGCGCTGAAGGAATTCGATACTTTGTTAGCAATGAAGTCATCATATAGTAGAATTTCTAATGGCATCGGATTCCATTTCGTTGGCAGCCAAGCGAGAGTACAGCTATTCGAGCTATTCGGGCCGTCTCGCGCATTGTCTCACTCACATAGAGTATATTAGACGTGTTATGTTAAAATCTACATATTAAATGAAATTATTTACAACAAGATAACCGAAGGAGAACTTACGTATATATCCCATTTTTGCGTGTTGGCTAATGATGAAAGTAATAATTCAGCACTACATATCATCATTTATTAGCGCGTTCTTAAGAATTTTAAGTAGTAAACTATGGTTTATACTGCTTTTTAAGTTATAAGTTGTATATATACGCAAAATTAAAAAGAATAATTAAATTGAATAGAAATAATAATAAATAAATAAATATTTTGGGACATTAACACACAGCACCATCTAGTTCCATGGTAAGCTACGAGGCTTGTGTTATGGATACTAGATAGTTGATACACTACACATATATAACTTTAAATACATACATATTATAAATATAAACACCCATGACTAGAGTACAAACATTCGTGCTCATCACACAAATGAATGCCCCCAGCGGGACTCGAGCCCGCGACCACTGGCACAGCAAGTAGGTAGTAGCTACAAACTAAGCCAAACGTGTCGTCAAATGAATTAAAGTTTTCACGAATATCAATCATATCGAAACGTTGAAATTTAGTATATTCGTTTAATTGGTACTTGAGTTGGCATTCGGCACGTCAATGCGCCTTATGAAATTTCTAATACATTCTGAATTCTGCGGTTTTAATGATCTAACACACTTCGCTAATTACAATTGTATATGTATCGGTACACGGCATTGTTAATGAGTTGATGAATAACTCGAATATCTAAGTAATTGCAACGGCTGTATTGGGTTTTTAAATTAATTTCATTAATTCATCGATTTATCTGAAGAATGCACATTTTAGCACGAGGTTTTCTGTTTAGGTATAAGAATGAAAATAATTTGAATGTACAATTTCATATAGTCAAAGTTATTTCAATGCTTTCCAGTTAGTTTTTAGGATTACGACTCCGTATAGGGCCTAGTGAAATCCTATACTTGAATTTGCTGTTCATCCGTCTCGTCTGTCTATCCTACTTCTGAGTTTTATCTTTTGAAGCCCAATGGGAAACCGGCTAAAATGTTCACAGAACATGTGTTGTTATGGTAGATATATTTAACCCAATTTAACGAGGGAAGCAGGGTTCTATACAATATTGCATTTAACAGAAAGACAAAAGATTTATTGATAAATTTTTCACGAAGTAAGGCACTTCATATATTTTATTACTTTATTATTTTTTTTGTTTACTTATTGTAACGACATCTTTTAAATTACAAAAACAATTTTCTAATAACGAGGCCTTTACTTGCTTGTCGTATGATGATATATATACCTACTTTATTTTTTTAAATTCTGGTATGAACCCCTATGTATCAATTTTTGATCGATTTATGAACCCCTAAAATTAATCCTAAAAATTAGAAGTGTTATTTACGCTATACGTCTTTTATCACCTTACACCTTTATACCTATACCTACATATAATAAAATTGTAACTAAGCCGAATCTGTACTTTAAATATTTTTTGGAAAATCTTATTGAAATAAACATTATTATCGATACAGAGGCCGAATCTATAGTTTTAGAATATTTATCTGTCTGTCTGTCTGTTACCGCATCACAGAAAAACCACTGGAGGGATTTCGATGAAATTTGGTATGGTGATAGCTGGTTATCCGGGTCAACATATAGGATACTTTTTACCACGGGAAAATATCTCATTTTTCATTTTATTTGTAAAACTCATTTAATATGTAAAACCTAAAAGTTTGGTTTTTGGTCATCTGAACGCGGGCGGAGCCGCGGGCAGTGCTAGTATATGTATATAATACGAAATATATATATATATATATATATATATATATATATATATATATATATATATATATATATATATATGATAGACGGACTAACAGACATACCAGTGATCTTTGAAAGGTTTTTTTAATACTTTTAAAGTACATAACCGTAGAAAGGAGTAATTACACATATAAATTACTGCCAAAGGAGTATATGTAAATATATTAGCAAAGATATATTTTGCTATGACAACAATAGTGATCACTTATTGCATTCCATACAATGTTAGTAACTGTAGTCCGCAACGCAACCTACATTCTGCATTCTTTTCGAAACCGTAACACGCCGCCTCAGCGTTCCGGATATAATTGTACACGCCATATTCACCCCTGAACCGTTTCTAATAAAGTGTATTTTAATGTGAAACATCCGTCACAATGTCAGGTATTGAATTTATAGAGAGCTGTAAAACGGCTACATACAAAGTAGCTTATGATGATTGATATGAGATGTTGATAAGTGAGACGAGATTTCGAATGGCAACGCTAACCTCGTTGGCGTCTGCGACTGGCGCTTAGTATTGTCGGACATCGGAGTGTTGTAATATGGCGCAAATATTGCAAATAGTATTTAGTTCGTGGATGGCAGAGGCGCGGACGAGGGACGAGGCAGGCCAAATTCCTGTGCGCTTTCTCTGATAGTTTGTCGCACGCGCACGCACGCTGAGTAACGAAAGTAAATGGCGATACGGCGTGAGCGTCGCTGTCATCGCATTGCATAATTATTATTTGCGATTCAACAACTGTTTGTAAACAACTAGCTACAAGAACTCATCGCTGGACAACTTGCGTGACCGTATTTTGATTAGATATATCGTTATGCTCATAACTTTATCATCTCTATATGCATATTCTATAATACACGCGTTGTTACGAGCGAAATTGATTAAATCAATAACATTCCTTTAAATGAAATAGTTTAGCTAACCAGATTAATCTCTACACGACCGCGGACACGCCGGCGTGTCAGTTAACAATAGATTTCTTAGAAATTTAATGTAATTTCTTAGAAATTTATCTGGAGGTGATAATATGAGCGAGTAATGCCTTTGACTTTCATATTCTGCTACGAATAATCTGACATAACACATATAATTTAAGGATCGAAATCAAGAAATAACAGCTGATAACTTGTTTTGATGTGTTTTCATTGGAAATGTAAAACCGGTATGCGGAAATTTGTGCTAAATAAATAAGTAGATACGCTCATATGTACTTACATGTATCAAGCAGTTACGTATTGTGAGTCGGTGAAAATCTTACGTTTCCCTTTACTACTCGCGTTAGCTTTAAGAAAGCTTTGCTTTCTCAACAAGATTTACCTCTATTGTCAGTCGATATCAGAGAATAGGCTATAATAGTGAAATTCTTGAATATTCAATAAATGTAGTATACTTAGGATGCCGTATAAGCGACCCCGTGTTACCCGGAAGTGTCGCTTGAATGCTCAATGGAGGCAAAAAACAAGTAGAAAAAAACTAATACAATAGCAATCTCTCTGTTACAGAATTAATCTGTGCTAGGTTTTATCTATTGTTTCAGCCGAGGTAAAACATGTTAGTTCTCCTGTTAGTCAAGTCTACATGCTCGCGTACAAGGATATTCTAATTTATGCAAGTCACGGTTGGAATGTTGAAAACATTTAAAGACAACAATAAGATATCAATCGCATATTATACTCGTACAAATAACTACAAATTCTTATTTGTGGGCACTACGATTAGGATGAGAACATATCATGAATATTTTATATAATACTTAAGTAATTAAGAATTAAAGTTTGTTTGTATCTAAGAAGTAAACTGCCTCGGTGGTCTAGTGGCTAACATGTACGACTGCAGATCCGGTGGCCATAGGTTTGAGTCCCGAGTCGGGCCAAGTTTAATTACTGAGTTTTTCTGTTAAGATAGCCTTAGTTGAGAAGTTTTCGGTATTTTAGTATCTTTATCAATTGCTATTATGAAATCAAATAATGTAATAGTTATAGATTTGCGGATTAAAACGTCTCCGTGATTGATCTTGGTATGCACAATGTTTTCTCATTATTGGAAACGGACTTGGAATTAATTCCTTTATAAACTTTTTAAAACAATTTTAAGAAATACACAATACACATATCAAATCTATTTTTCCATATCTAACGAACTTCATGTATCCAAACCCTTAGACGACTAACGATCAACAATGTCAGCTGGAATCTGGAATGTGACCCGCCTGCCTACAAGGCCGCGCGTCGAGTATTGATAGACTAGCTATAGAAGCCAAATAAGAAAATGATTTTAAAGTCCTATGTTTCATTCATAAAATACATATATTTTATAACAAACGTTTTGGACATTAATCGATATATGAAAAAAATCTTCATCTTCAAATATGCATTGCTATTTAGTATTTTCTATTCATTTTTATCTAAATGACGTGTCTATATAAGCATTTATGAAGTCATTGATTCTGGCTTAATAGTAGAGTAATTTACATTTACACTCGTTTAGATTCATATTAGAATCGAATAAAGCTTACTTTTAAATTTACTTTTCAATAAGTTCATATTTAACTTGTATTAATTGAATATCTTACGTATTAAGAGGCCCACATTCTTTCATAATAAGCACAAGCATTCGTCCAAATTGCCATCATTTTATTAATTTTCAAAATATTTTAAATAATACCTACATAGAAACAAGTCAGTTTTATGTACAAAGACATAAAAATACCAGGTAAAATATTTTACAATAGTATTTGTTCCTTTTATTATTCGAAGGTTAAAGAACAGCACGCACTACTGAAATAAGTGAAACACGACTCAGTAAACAAGATGAGCGCGTTTGATCCATATTTTAAAATTGCGGCCCTTTGTGTCGGGTTACATCAGCCATGTGGGCAGATATTGTATCAACGTATGATATTTCAGATTTTGGAAAACGTAGGTATGTGATATTATGTAACTACTAGCAGAACCCGCGGCTTCGCTCGCTCTATAATAGTATCTCTAAAATGTAGTTTCATGCTTTTCATCCCCAATTTCACCCCCTAATAGGATGAATTTCGAAAAATTCTAAATCACGTATTTATTTAATTTTATTGAAGAGCGTTAATACTAAGTTTCAAATAATTCTGATCATAAGTATTATTTTGGATTGTATTATAATGTGTTTTCCCGTGGGATTTAGATAATCTCCTGCGAAAAGTAGCCTATGTCACTCTCCAGCCCTCCAACAATCTCTACATAAAAAATCACGTCAATCCGTCGCTCCGTTTCGACGTGAAAGAAAGACAAACAAACAAACTCACTTTCACATTTTTAATATTAGTAGATAACTAGATATGGATATAAGATGATCATTTTATTTAATTTAACATTTTATATTATTAAATTACAAATATGTCTTATCTCATGTACATCAATGTCTGTATACTGACTGATTGACTCATATCAAAATAATAATACTCTATAACACTAATTTTCTGAGTTTTAAAATTTTCAAAATGCGGATCAATTATCTGAAAATAATATCCAAACACACAATTCGGCTTCTCTATAAGTGTAGATAACTAACTGTATACTTAAGGTAAAACTAGATACTTATTACTTATACGAATATCGAATATATTACCATATGTCGAGTTAAATAAAATACCTGGGCGACCGTGCTTCGCTCGGAGTACTTTTTTCTTATATCGTATGTTTTAGATAAACAAAAGTAAAAACTTTGTATTTTGATTGACCGGGATTCGAACCCGGACACCTGTGGTTGTTAATGGATGTCTTTGCCGCTTGACCACGATGCGTATGCGTATGCGTGGAATAATGCGAAAGAAAACCACATGAAAACATGAAAAAACGTGTTTTCCTAGATATAAAACTAATCTACATCGATTTTTCGCCCCTGAAAACCTGCACATACCAAATTTCAGCGAAATCCTTAGACCCGTTTCCGAGATCGCTGGTATACATAAATAAATATACAAGAATTGCTCGTTTAAAGGTATTAAATAATAATAGGTCAGTAGCAGAAACGTCATAACTACTTACATACACTTAGTACTTGTTAACGACATATGGATATTTCTTTACACAACGGATAAAAAATGAAAACAAAGTAGAAAATACAAAAGTATCAAACTAAATGAAATGAATAATTATTTATAACAATTTGTATAATATTGTCTTACCAAAGCTATCTGAATCGCTGGCGGGGTAGGCTGGGCACGGCTGCACCATTGTAGCGGCCCGAGATAGCACATCTAGTGGAGACTCTATCTTCTTCATTTTGCCTGATAACCAACAGATAACTATTATTTATTTAAATATTGCTTTTAAATTATTGTAATATGAAATACGCCATAAAAGTAAATTAATTCATTAAAAACAATGTAGAAAGCGAATATTGATGCTAAAACGATTTCATATTATTGTGAAACTTAAATCAAGAGATCATCATTTAATAATAATTATAAATTAAAAAAAAACCCTACGCAAATTAATTGTCATTTAATGATTACACTGGCTCGCGTGAAGCACCTAATCGAGTAATCATACGTCAAAATGCCTTACATCATTTTGACAAAGAGCTGTTACTCTTACACTGCTGGGCCGATATTAACCAAACATATCTAAGAACCACCGCAAGGAAACTGGCTTTCAAATGAAAAAAAAACCCGCATCGAAATCGGTCCATCCGTCTGAGAGCTACGATGCCACAGACAGACACACACACAGACAGACAGAAATCGACGTCAAACTTATAACACTCCTCTTTTTGCGTCGGGAGTTGAAAATTAATCGATAAAATCAATATTTTTACATGTAAACAGAACAAATAACATAATATGAATCTCGCATTTAAAGCGGAAACAATCTACGTCTGAGTACGTAAAAATATTTGGCTCAGAGAATGAATGTCGTTGTGTTAATACATAAAATGGCATGCAAATACCGAGGCGAAAATTCCACGGTACGTAAACGGCTAGACGGAGGACAGACGTCCGTACTGCGCGCCTATCAAGTAAATAAGATGATCATACAGTGTTGTGAAACATACGCATACCGCCCCCACGGGAACGCAGCCAATGGACCACTATCGCAAATCGAGCACTGCCAGTTGAAAATGTGACATTATGATTTGATTAAACTGACACAAATAGTTTAATAGCAAACATATATGTGATGCGATTTAGTAATGAGAGGTCGAAATTCACCAGTAATCGTAATGGAAAATACTCCGATAAGTTTCTCGTTTATTGTTACTATTTATGCTGCGAAATGCGAACTAAAACTACAGGATAATTGTTATAAACGCCGTAATTTTAAAATGTCTACTGCATTTGTTTTAATACAATAACGCATATGTAGTTGTAGCTGTGATATTTAATGAGATTTTTCTTCGACAAACGGTAATTATTGTAATTCCAAGTACATAAGAATATCAAAAGTACCTTATGCATATCCAACATAATCTATACATATAATAAAATTGTCGAATATGTACATTAAATATTTTTTGGAAAATGTTATTGAAATAGACATTATCGATACAGAGTCCGAATCTATAGTTTTTAGAATTTTTGTGTCTGTCTGTCTGTCTGTTACCGCATCACGAGAAAACCACTGGACAGATTTTGATGAAATTTGGTATGATGATAGCTGGTTATCCGGGTGTATCTATATAGGATACTTTTGAGTATTTACTGCAGGAAAATATCTCATTTCTTTTTGTAAGAGTATACTAATATGTAAAACCTAAGAATTTGGTTTTTGGTCATCTGAACGCGGGCGGAGCCGCGGGCAATGCTAGTTTTATAAATAAAGCGCAGATTAATCTTAATGAATGTAATAAATGACGTGAATTCCTGGTATGTGAACTTTTGTGCTTTCAAAAGTGGAGATCGTTGTCCGCGGATGAAATAAGCCGAACAAAAAGTGTTAGAGTGATAGTGCGATGACTACGTTAATGATGAGGAATTTGGTACATTAACCACAATAGAATTTTTCTCGGAGGCGGAGTCACGCGTAGGTACGGCCGCGTGGTATGCCAGCCAGTACGTCGGAATAGATCACCGGGCATGTACGTACGGTTAACAAAAAAACACTTACATATTTAGAAGTTTTATAACGCAGTCTGAGATTTGCTGCAAGCGTTACACACAAAGAAGGGCAGCACACGTTTTACTGTTTACATTAAAAATTCCTATAAAATTACGACCAAATGTAGTTTTGCTGCAGTACTGAATCGAAAATAACCACATGGTTATTTTTTGTATCGGAATTTCATTGTCTTATATTAAATTATACGTACTTATTTATTATAAAAGAATTGTTTTATTACTATCTGTATTTATATGGTCACGAAGCCGTTCAACGGAACAGGAACTAGTTATTATGTATCGCATAATGTTTGTATAAGTTAGATACTTCAAAAAATCTGTAACTTGTGGAAATAATCTAAGTAATGACGCAACAATATTATATCGATGATAATATTTATCATCTATACTAATATTTTAATCCCTCCACGACCGCGGACACGCCGGCGTGCCAGTTAACAATAGATTTCTTAGAATTTTAATCAATTTCTTAGAAATTTACCTGGAGGTGTAAAGGTAAAGTTTGTAAGTTTGTGAGGTTGTAGGGGGTAATTTCTGGATCAACTGAACCTATTTAGGTGAAATTTGGTAAGAAGATAGTTTGAGACCCTGGGAAGGACATAGGATACTTTTTATCCCGAAATTCATCTCTTCAGGGGGTGAAAATGGGGATGAAAGTTTGTTTTGGGAAGCACGCTAGGGACGAACCCGAACGAAGCGAAGGTGAGTCGCTTGTGTATTATAAAGAGAAGTTTACTTTTATTTGTAGTAAAGAAAGTACTAATATTGGCATATTTCTTATAGGTATAATATTTTCAAGTAATAAGTTTTTGGCAAGTTTAAGTTAAATACCATATCAAAGTTCATTCAATGCTCTCTGCTTAAATTTATTTATTGTTACTTTGTCATATAATACACAAAGTGAATTTGAATTATTTTTTATTTTATTAAAACCTAAATGCAATTACGCTTAATAATCCATTATTAATCAGAATACTAAAAAAGTTATGATCATTTTATCCCCTAGAAATAAAGTTGATATGTGTTTAATGATACTCTAATTAGATATTGCGGAGACTTAAATGACAACTTCTTGTCATTAATCTCTAGAAAGTAGCTTACAAACGATAATAAAATGTAAGTTTATATATATATATATATATATATATATATATATATATATATATATATATATATATATATATATATACATATATATACATATACATATACATAGCTACCGAGATAAAACAACAAAGATCATCTACATTTTTTATAAGGTCTTTAAAATTAAATGTAATTAAAACGCCGACTACACACATTAACTTCAAAAATGTTTTATTTAAAAACTCTGTCATATAAAATGAATTATAAAAACCAAAAACTTTTAGGTACTTTTAAGATGTCGACAACATGGAATTTGTAATAACTATAAACTAATAAGTTAATAAAAATATGTATATAGTTTAAGGTAGGACAACTGTCACCTGAAAGTTCCAAAAAGAGATTCACATGGTGATCGAACCTTGACATTCCGTTCGGTAAAAATAATAATCTATTTTAATACTAATAGTTTGTACGCTACGTTGCACCTTTTCTCTATGTAATAGAGTCTAAATTTGAAATTTCTCGTTACATTGGAATGCCCGCATTTGGGGTGCGGTGCCTGTCTTTTACGACGGTTGCCACCCCTGCTGTGCGCACGCGCACGTGTCTTTAGAGGGTCGGGAACTGGCAGATGTTCCGAGCATAAAGCCCAACATCGTTTCAAAAACTATTATAGAATCTGACAATATGCGATGTTTAGTTTTAACGTAACAATGTAAGCTCTCAGTTCTTGGTCATGTGAAAACGTTAAATATTTTTCATTTATTATTATTATTGTACTTATTATTCGTATACAACATGCCAAGGATGTAACAGACTGATTATATTATTAGCATGGAATGCAATGCAATGCCACATCCATAAAATTAATGATAATTTTGATGTGCTTACTTGATGTTATCGATGGCAGCACATTGAGTGATACGTGATGGAGCTGGATTTTAATTTTTACAATCTTTGTAACAACGTACCTATCTATATAACGTATAATAAAAAACGAAGTTTAGTTACCTCGTTATATAGCTTTTAAGGTAATCATCATATTTATTATGCATTTTATTACAATTAAATCTAAGTTTTTTTTAGATAAAATTTATGTGACCTTGTCAGTTTTTAATTATATCTGTTTAGCACTATATATCATTATTATTTTATATTTATATTGCGATTTTAAAATCGATTCTTACTTATATCTTCGTAAAGTCTATTCAAGCGATCAACGTGCGGGTCACATTGGTTAATCGGACGTGTATTATCGAGTTGTTATCATCGGGGCCATGAGTGTGGAAACAAAATGTTTATAGGCGCGTATCAGTCGCATTCCACGCCATTATGTTCGCGAGATTCCTTGCTATGCTCACTGAATGCCCCGCGCCGAGTAGCGGCGGATTTTTTGCGTGGCGTGTTCGTAAATCAAACCGGTAGGTACGTACTTACTTGTACTTATTTCGATAGCTACTTATTTGATACTCTCGATTGTTTCTGCTATTTGGTTGGTTCAGGTTTTCAAAATACATAATAAAAATAGCAAATTCTCTTAAAACTTACCTAAGTACTTACCTATTGGCTTCAAGCAAAGGAAATGATAATATAGAAATGATGTTAGCTTTTTTATGAAATGAAATAACGCTAAGTACAGTAGGGATTAGGTAAATAATATAACAATTAATACTTACGTTTTCTCACACGTTACGACACAATGCAGGACCGAAAGTTTTTATGATTAATCACTTAGCAATAACAAACATATATCTAACACAAAGTTGGTATAATAGACGTTATAATACTTTGTTAAGATAAAAATTTAACTTAAAACAATGTTACAAAACCGGCGAAGAATAAAAATCAATATGAAACGTTTCGCAAAAACTACGCGACTTAATATTCTATCTTAAAGACACGACTCGTAACAATAATTTATACGGTGTAAAGTAATGCACCGAGTTTTACCGTTTAGTATCCATTTTCCTTCATCTAAACTTTAGTAGTATTTGTTATTATTTTATAAAATCCAACTAGCGCGCCACGACTCTGTTGACGAAATAGTCGCGTTTGACATTTGAGCCGAGCCCACTGCTGTTGGAATTCGCGGAATGTCAAATATTTTCAGTGCTGCCATCTGTGCAAAGGAATGTCAAGCATTCCGACGCAACACAAGAGTACTTATCGTATGTACATTATTTAGATTAGAACATCGCGTTGTGTTTATTCAAAACTGTTAATATTACAATAAATGTATGTAATATAATATTGGAAATTCATTTTAGGGGTGCATTTCGAAATGATTGTCGAGAAAGCGCTGTAACTTGTTTGCAATATGCTGGAATGCGTCCAAGCTAGTGCCTCCTTGTAGAGACTACAGTGACGCAGGCGTAATGGTAGGCCGCGCGTCTACACAGGGTTATCGACACATGGCGTGGAGGCGAAAAGTAGGGTCGGCACTCGGCATTCGGTACCCACTAGTCGCTGTGCATGTACCGTGGCGTAACTGGCCGCCATTGTTTCGCTTCGTTACTTAACTTAAATAGTTACATTTTAGAATAAAACGCACACATTTTTGTTTTAATTTATTTCTTTTTTGTTTCAGCTTTTATAATGTAATATTTTCATCGATTATGGACTAATTTATTTTAAAAGAATATTACTGCCATCTTTGGGCGCTTTGTCGTTCTACAGAGAGGATGAGATTTGTTAGGGTTAACTGTTCATATGAATATTTGTTAATAGATGACGCTATAGAGTATTTATTTAGGACTAGCATTGCCCGCTGCTCCGCCCGCGTTCAGATGACCAAAAACCAAATTCTTAGGTTTTACATATTAGTATACTCTTACAATGCAGTTTTTGTATTTTTCTCAGAAATGAGATATTTTTCCGCGGTAAAAAGTATCCTATATGTTGACCCGGATAACCAGCTATCATCATACCAAATTTCATCAAAATCTGTCCAGTGGTTTTCTCCTAATGCGGTAACAGACAGATAGACAGACAAAAATTCTAAAAAACTATAGATTCGGACTCTGTATCGATACTATTTCAATAAGATTGTCCAAAAAATATTTAATGTACAGATTCGACTTAGTTAGAATTTTATTATATGTATATATTTAAGATTTAAAATATTTTTGTTATATAAAATAAAAGGCAGTGGTAACGCGCTTGCTTGGGAAACCGAGTGAAGCGGGTTCAAATCCCGGGTCTCGCACCTCTGATATTTTCATGTGCGAATCATTTCTAGCATGATTACCACTTGCCTTACGGTGAAGGAAACCATCGTGAGGAAACCTGCATGTTTGAGAGAACCTAGCAAGTTTTAGAAAGACATGTGAAGTCCACCAACCCGCAGTTGGCCAGCGTGGTGGACTATGGCCTGATCCCCCTCGTACTGAAGGGAGGCCCGCGCCCAGCAGTGGGACGTTAAAAAGGGCTGAATACATTTTTGTTATTAATATAGGACATGAAAAAAAAGGCATATTAATGTGACATCATTTATTTTATCTAACTCAAGTCATGTAAACATAAAATAAAATAGAGTCAGAGAGGTAAATTAAAACAAGCGACAACTATTGTTCTATAAACGACTGTTTGTCATTCAATCTAGAACTAAAGTTAGCTTAACATACAAATAACAATAAAATATAATTCCACTATGGCCAAGTACACACGTCTTTGTGTGGTCTTAGACCAACTAATTTTTAAAGTATACTGAGCTATTATTTACCGACACACAAAACTCAGTAGTTTAATCAAATATATATGTCATTTTAATCTATTACACAGTTTATAACACAGGTTATGACGTAATGGAATGCTTTAAATGTGTAGAAAGCAAGTATTTTCTACCAGCAGTTCTTAACGTCGGTCAGCATTAGCCGGATCATGGTGAAAAGCGGTTAAGCCGATTAGGCTTACAATTTTATTATTTGTCCTCAAAAATGAATACTTTGAATATTTATCTTATTTCAATGTTGTAAAATTTATAAAACTTAACGTGTACCAAACTACCGCTTCCAACAATGATCACAGCAGTATGGATTAAAATATATCTAATGGACAACATTCTGTTAAATACAACTTGGTATAAGACCTTTAAAACGTAATAGTTTATATCTCATCACATGTACATGTATATTACTAAAATGTTCATTTAATGTTAGATACTTAATTCTAAACATCTCACTAGGGAATTCAGGGTTTCCTTTCCTAAATTATAATTAAACTAACACATTCTTGGTTCATTTATACACAATTTTATACGAGTCATGCCAATAAAAGATGGAATATACGTAAATAAATTATTGTTTGTTTCATTAGCTATGTAAATAATAAAATGATTATTAAATAAACATATCATAAATTAAATAAGTATGTTAAAAACCAATATATATATATATATATATATATATATATATATATATATATATATATATATAATAATTAACAACTACCGCCCAATACGATGTTTTAGTTTAGGTAATATCGCGGTAACGTAATGTAATATTAGCGTGGTAATATCTTGAAAGATACCGACTTCAAAATCACTTTAAAAGAAATTATTATATCTTTAAACGTAAAATTTTTAGATTTTCCTTGAGAATTTAACCTATTTATTAAATAATTATTAAAAAAATAAGAAAAAAAAAATCGTAATCGAAGAAAATATCACGTGACATATTATAACTATAGAATACCAAATACATAATTAGAGACAATCGTATCCTTTTGGAAATTGATGAAAAATTGTCATAGAGGCCTAAGTACTCGTAAACCATATAATATTATAATATAGGTAAACATATGCACATAACTATACATACCTATGTTAGCTAGTATAATATTTTTTAATAGGTAAGAAGATATTCAACAATTCATTTAATATTTTACCAATTTTGAGCGTAGTATTTAAATACAATAATAGACATATTTAAAATACATATCTAATCGAAAATCCATCTAATATTGGCATTTAATTAAATAAATAATTTATCATTTTTTATCTCAATACGCATGTAATGTTTCATAATATACATTACTTTCTGTTATATAATATCATAACTTTATTATTCATAAGCTGTGCTCTAACAAAAATACTATTTTTATTTTTTATTATTTATTTTAATACAAAGGAATAATGCATCATGAAAATTATATAATTTAATATATTGTAATATTATTGTAGGTATATATAATTATTTCAAATAAAAAACACAGTTTTAATAAAACTTTTTGCCGGGAAAATATTTGACAATTACTTACTTTAAATTTGGTCACACAAGTCCATATATAAGTACATAAGATGTATGATAAAAAATATGCTGCTTTTTATGATTAAAATCAAATATTTTTTGTACAAATTGCATTAAAATAATTATCTACAATAATAAAGTATTTAATTCTCGATGACTTTTTCGTATAAAAATTAATGTTACCATTGAAATCTTTTCTACAAAAAAATTTTGACATATTTAATAAATATAATAAGTTGATAGATTTAAGACTATCCCTAACTAGATAAGATATTCATATAATCGTTTATAAACGACATTTTCTATTTATTGATAATATTATATAGGTATATAACATGTTTTGTAATAATTACACTTAAAACTTCGAGGGGACGGTTTAAACGTGTTAAATAAAATGCCAAGTTAAAATACTTGCAAATGAGTTTTGGTATTATAGATAATAATAGTTCATAGATACATATATAGGAAGGTTTATAAGGAACTATGAATTAAGATATTTTATTACTAAATATAACTATTATATATTCATTTATTTTTCATTATATAGTATTTTTGAAAGTATATACTCAGGAAATAATATCTGCGGATTTATTATTATAATAAATATTTAAGGGGTTGACTAGAAAACGCATTTTTCCATGTGAGTTAAATTAATGCTGCACAAGGGAAGTTTCAATTTCATAATAGCTAAATATATCTATTACTATGTTTATTTTAATATGATACCTATTTGGTTTGTTCAAAAATAGGTTTTCAAATATGTTACTTGGAAATACTGCGGACATAGCGACGAATATATGTACGTACATATGTTACTTTTTAGTTCTTTTCTCCTCAATAAGCTTATTCTAAACTTGGGTTCTCATAATTCCTTGTCTACTTATGCGTTCGGCATACCTACATAAGTTTAAGTACCGAACGACCGTTATATTAGTTGTAACGATTTTGCAACCAAATGTTAACACTTAGATTTAAGACGAATGGTCCAATTTTATCTAAGGTCAAGTAACGTGCTCATAAACAATCAATCGATATTGGTTTTGCTTATTTCAATATTACTACTATTAAACTTGTACCAAATAATTTGACAAATCGATAAATGGCTGTTCAACGTTCTATTGGATATGAAACCAATTGCTGAGGAAGTGAAGTTTGTGATTCTTAGATATATGTATGTTTGACAGCATCAACGCAACCATATTAGTAGAGACTAGTAGAAACACGCTCATTATGAAAACGATATATACTTTAGAAACTAGTAAACCTGATACTTTCTTAGATTTACGCGAATACTTGACATTTTAAATAAAACTATCTTTTCGGATTTTTTCGCGAACTTATTTTGATTTTTGGTTCCCGACGTTTCGAATGCTTTACAGTAAACCTGGTTAAGTAAACCATGTAGAATAAAAAAATACGTGTGTGACTTATGTACGCACGTAAGAAGTTATATATAGCGTAATAGAACAAAAATAGCTAAAGATTTTATCCCGTATGCACAACTCTCTGTTTGTAAAAGCATCGATCAAGCTAACCTTGATCATGAGCTTTCAGCTAAGTTCATCATGTCGCTTTTTGGCTGTCGGTATGCGCGCGCATCGTAAAAATTTTACTCTCATATTTTTTCCAAACGTGCCAAAAGAAGTATAACTTCAAAAAATAACCATATTTTTTCACCAATTCAGCATTTTTAGGGCTAATGCTTAAAAATGACCCATTGGGGCCCATTTTCACAAAGTTTACTTTAATCTTTTTATGTTCCCATATAAAAAACGAATTTTCTCGAAAAAAAAATATGTAAAGGTAAAAACTAAAAGTATTTGAAGAGCAATGTTTATGAGCAAGTCATAACAGGTAATGCGAAACCATATTTTTTTCAATTCTATAATTCGGTGGAAAAAAAATTTACTGGCCAGTTTCTTGTTCGCGTTATTCTCAAGGCGTTACAGCTTATACATTTAGTTGTATTAATTTTAAATACTGCGATAGATTAAACTATCTGTGCTTAGTTGAAAAAAAAAGTTAAAGTAGTATAATAAATATCTACTACTTTCATTAATAATATCTTAAAACTAATCGTCTTGTAAACCAACAAACTTTTACTTCATTTTAAGTCTCGCTTTTAACACCATCGTCCTCGTATTTAATTTTATAGTATAGGCACTATACTCGTTTACAACTTTGAATATAATAGAAAACATCGAAATAACTATATTCACTAAGTACCTACACAATATAATATAATAATTCATAAATTTTGTGAAGTTTTAAGTACATAATTTATTTTATGAAATTACTTTCTAGTTGATGCATTATTGATAGATATTTCTTAGCACTTTCCTATTTTAGTCCTAAAAATATGTTTTGTAGAAATATTAATTTGTCTATAGACCGTTGAAGCTTTTAATATAAAAAATGATTTAAAAACTGAATTTCAATTCTAATAATATTAAATAATTTTAGTTACTTTTAGTTCGGATATATCATATAAACTGTAATTTAATAGATACTTTTATAAAAAAATATTATATTTAAAATAATAGCCGAACAAAAAACAGATAGATTTACAGAGCTACCACCTATTTTCGAGGTGATTATATATTAAATATATAATATAATTAATCTATGCCTAATTAAGTATACAGTTAAATTCGAATATATAATTTTATTAAGGGGAAAATTATTCACATACTTACATATAAGTACCTACACGCTATCCCAAACATACGGCACTATGTCTGTTATTTGTAAAATGATATGTCGCAATAAGTTTTTGTATACACTTACGCAATAATAAAGGATTGCTCTTAAAAATAAATTCTGAATATGGAAGGACTGTATTTTCCGAATAAAATAGGCCATAATAAATATATTGTAATGCTCAAATTTTTTTACGTAAAATAACAAAATAATAAGGACTGGTAAAAGTGTACAATAATTTTAAACTGAGATAAAATTTCGCTCGTAATAAAAAATACACCTTTAGCATTGCAAAAGCATTCATCTTATGAATATACTAGCGGACCCGACAGACGTTGTCCTGTCTACACGTCTTTAATTTGAAAATTTCAAACTTTTTGGACAAAATTGTGAATCTAAACCATTCCCAGATCACCTTGAACACACACAAAAAATTTCATCAAAATCGGTCCATTCGTTTGAGAGAAGTTCAGTGATATACACACTCACAGAAGAATTATATATGAATATATATGTAACAATGTTTTAATAAATCACATATATTTATTTAATCTAATTTTACATACAAATACAATAGGACCGTTTAAATTATAATTTGACACAATAGTAAAATAGCAAAATTAATACTTATATAGAGACGTCGTCGTTCGCAACGGCGACTTCAACTATGTAGTCATTTTAAAATGCAACAACATTTAACGAAAAAGTTTACACAAAAAAAATTCACACAGAAATTCTATTAAAATAAAAGGGGTTCAAAGGAAAAGTTGCCTAACGAAGTTAAGAGGTCGGTCGCCGGACGCGACGGGCCGTCGCTCATCACCAAAATCGCTCTGAGGAGATCCGGTACAGGGAGTCATTCGCAAGGGTCGCGAGGATGAAGAGGCACCACATCTTCGGCAAAACGTTCGTCTCACTCCTAAAGGTCGTTTCCACCACCACACACCTTCCACTGAGGCCTCGTAACTCGCTTTGTCTGATCGGGAGGAAGTCGCATAGCCGAGACTGTCGGGGCGGCGCGGGGCGCGAGGCTCGGACCAGGCGGGCTCGCTGTCGCAGGGCGTGGCGGGGGCGCTACGGGAAGGTTTGGGTTCGTTATACTTGTTGGATTCTTCGGAGAGTGAGCCGCGTCTCTGTAAATGGATAATAGACGATCTGTACATTCAAATTTTTTTGGAAAAGCATATTGAAGTATAGTTACTTCATATTGAGATATTTTTACCGCGGGAAAATATCTTTTCTCTGCGAAATCTATACTAAACGTTAAAACGTAACTAGGGACGAACCCGAGCGGAGCGAGGGTGAGTCGCTAGTATAATATATTCCAAATATTGTCATCGTCACGCGACATTATTTATTTAATGTATTTTTTATATATATTCACTGAGGTCAATAAGAAAATATAAGTATCTTTTTAACTTTAAAATTACGTTTATTATTAGCTACACAAATAAAAATATATAATGTTAAAAAAATATAACTTTATGACGCTATATATACTATTATAAAACTGACTGATGGTCATTAAGACAAAATCTAAATAATGTTTTGATCGCTTTCGTTTCCATTTGTTCTATAAAAAAATCGATTGATTCTATGAAAAAATGTACTTATTACTGTCAATAAATAATCATGAAAAATATTACACTTCTTACTTTCATAACATTGAAGTGTGGCAGCTTAAAGCGTCACACCTCCTGTAGGAACTTGATCGGACAAACGCCTTGTCGATTATCTCCAGAACGGATCATCACCATGCCATCAACCTCATCCCCCACTTGAATTACGATCTGATCGCGAAGAAGCATCAGTCCATTGTCTCCATCAGATACCTAAAATAAGAGGCCAATTTTATTTAAAAAAATCTAAACTAAGTAAATCGAAAGAAAGACTAGTTATTTTCAAGGGCCATTATTTTTGCGTAAGAATCACTTCCATTAAGTGAACTTATGTCATTGACTCAGTAAAAATGACAATTTCTGTCTAAAAACGCTAATTTTTGTTAGCTGAGCAAAAATAAATTGGTATATTAATTATTAATTAAAAGGTATATAATATTATTGTAGGTACCTAATCCTAAATACTTTCATATATAACTAATACTAAAACCAGTAGTAGACGAAATGTATTTACAATACGATAGAAGAGCATTGAATTACGAAAGATAAATAAGGGTTTACATATTGTTTGTAGAGAAACTTTTAACTAACTTACTGTCAAAAATACGTTAATCTTTTGTAAAATATGTCATCAAAAATTTAAGTATTAAAGTCGGAATAGGCGTAAACAGTGAATTTGGCAAAGTTATCAAATTGTACCATATATACTTACAAATTAATTAAGGCACTACTGTTCCCTTCATTGCGTGGCGGCTGCCCAGTACCCACCCACATGTTACGTAATTCATTTTCGTAATAATAGAACCATATTTTAGCATATACATAACTATAGTGGATATTGATAAAACTACAACTATAAAGTCGTAGATTTCATTTTTTAAATAAAAAGTCACAATAAAAATAATGCAAATGAAATACCTGTAAATTGTGAGTAACTTGTAATGGTCTTTCTCCGGCTTGAAGCTTAGTGCAATATTTGGAAGGAAAATATCCTATTTTGCCTAAGCATTTGCCCTTCCACCAATCTGGATCAGATGTATCGATCACAGTAACCTTGTAGCCGGCCTTCAGGTCTAATTCATCAGCATGCCGCGATTTGAAATTGTAGAGAATCACATAAAGATTGGTCGGAAGTAGACGTTGATGCTTCTGAAATGAAAAATATTTAAACAGTAATAACATAAGTGTATTAAAAACAGGTATGTTTAAATAATAAATTAATGATTCACCCTCGCTTCGCTCGAGTTCGTCCCTAGGTACGTTTTAATTTTTTTTGAGCGGAATCCTAATTTTATTTCTAAAATAAAAGTAGCCTATGTTACTCCTTATAACATCAGCTATCTTGCATTGAAAGTCCCGTCAAAATCAGTCCAGCCGTTTCAGAGATTATCCGGAAGAAACAGACAGATAGACAAAAATTTAAAAAAATGTGTTTTTCTTATAAGTACCTACCGTATAAAATTTCATATGCATTTAGTAAAACGCTGTTATTTTGACATTACAAACAGACACTTTAATTTTATTTATCTGTATAGATGAGAAGGATTCCTGATGACTTCGGACACGGCGGCCAGTCTCAATGAGACTTGCCATCTGCCGATATTATAGTGCACAAGTATGAGCACAAACACAAGTGCATTCTCTATTCCTGTCACTCCTATACCCCGATGAGACTACTCGATACAACCAATTCCGACGTCTTGATGTGCAAGGTGCTTCTTGATAGAAATACTCATTAACTGAATCTCCCGATCTTGAACTCGAACTCAGGACCTCATGATCTGCGTCCGAACATACTAGCCAGTAGACCGCCGAGGCAGTTATTTTTAAATAATAATATGTAGTTAGCTAAAAGCCACATTTTACATAAATAATAGAAATTGAGCCCTATTTACGAGTTCAGCTTGAACATTATTAGAGTTTATAAGACAAAGTTAGAGAGAGCCCTGTTAAATGATACTGAATACCCTGAAACACACTGAATATTATCCGTATCCTAATAATGCAACCGTAAATGCCTTTTATAACGTACTAGGTATAGGAAATTGTTGCTCTTGTTTTAGTAATAAACATTCGTATCAAGCCATTAATTTGGTTACGTCATTTATGTCGTTACTGTTTGCTACACACATATTCTGAATAACAATCTAATATCTATAATAACTAATATACATATAATAAAATTGTAACTAAGTCGAATCTGTACATTAAATACTTTTTGGAAATTCTTATTGAAATAAACATTATTATCGATATAGAGGCCGAATCTATAGTTTTTGGAATTTTTGTCTGTCTGTCTGTTACCGCATCACAGAAAAACCACTGGAGGGATTTTCATGAAATTTGGTATGGTGATAGCTGGTTATCCCGGTCAACATATAGGATACTTTTTACCGCGGGAAAATATCTCATTTCTGAGAAAAAATATACAAAAACTGCAATGTAAAAGTATACTAATATGTAAAACCTAAGAATTTGGTTTTTGGTCATCTGAACGCGGGCGGAGCCGCGGACAATGCTAGTAATATTATAGAGCTGAAGAATCTGCTCGCTCGCTGAAGTTTTTGTTTTATCTTTTGAACTATACCTAGTACCTATATATAGTTTTTTTTAATTTTATACTAGGTATATTGTTGTGGAAGTTTGATGTTTTATTTTAAGGTTGTCTAAAATTATGATATGACGCTTCGGAGCAGAACCGCGGGAAAAATTTATATATACCTAACTATGAAAATGTTTATTGTTTGCCCGCGAATAGCTCAAGCTATAGTAGAATATGTTGATATATATGCGAATATATTAATAGCCGCACAAAATATTTGTTAATGATAGAACTAGTTGATAGATACCTACAATTGATATTCCAGACAAGCATTTGCGATATTAACCTAAAATAACCAATAGTACCCATGGGGCGGCTAATGGAACCTTGTATGATAATTCCATTAGAATTAGACTAATTTATAAGTTATTTTTTTTTCGACTTCACAAAAGAGGTTGAGCTTCACAAATTGAGTTGTATTTTTTCTATGTTAAGTACCTACGCGATATTATGGCTAATTGAGAATCGATTATCAAATATTTTTTTATGAATAGAACATAAGTTATAACGCCTAGGCTTGTGTCCCATATAAATTAAAACCTAATTTATTCTATATTTTTACTTTATGAATACTAGCTATTTTATGAATACATACACTGGGCTGCTTCACAGGGGACGGACATGGGCTGGCACTGTTCGATGACAGGCTCTTATCCGGCTCATCTGGCAGTTCCACGCTACTCATACGACCACCTCTAGCACTCAAAAGTCTTCGGCTGTGTACCGGAGACGACGGAGCTGTATATTATTGCATAAGTTAGATTAAAGATTTAGAAGAATTTGTAACTTCATTTTGTAATATATTAGTGATTTTTGTTAGTAGTTTTGTTTCGAAGGACATTGGAAAAAGTAAAATTTAAGGCAAATAATATTTGAGACATTAATTCTACAATTTCAGACACAACTTTTGGTAAAACTTTTATTAACAGTCAAAAGTACTATATTATGGAGTCTAATAATAATTAAAAACTAGGTATCAGTGACAGAATTGCTTTGTTTTTTATGACTCAATCCCGTAAAAGGTACCTATATATAACAAGGGCGTACACTGGAAAGAATATTGTTTTAAACTTGATTGAATTGGAGTATAAGATCTCACTTTTATTAGACCCCCACAAAGTCATTCAGTTTTATAGTACGATACGGCAAAAGAAAGTGCTGAATATATTTTGTTTGGTAATTTTAAATGTGTTTTCTTTCAATGTTTTTTTTTTATTGTAGATTTAAAAGTAAAATAAATGTGAATATTAGTATTTTTATAATAAAATTATACTTGCCTACATACGATCATATCAATACTTTTCCATACTACAACGATGTAATAACTCATATCTAAGCATTAAACAGCTTTGCTGTTATAATGACGATCGTAAAATATTATTTATTACAACTTTATCTTTTAAATGTAAACAATATCAGAATAAATCAATAATCTGTAATGATTTTTTGTATCAGTTTTTATGATATTAACTTGTATAATTATTACTTAAAAGTAATATAACCCTTGATACTTGTTTCTCTCGTGGTATTTTCAATTTCACTATACAATACATTCAACGTAAGACAAGTGAATTTAAGATATAAACAATTTTATCAAAAAAACGTTATTTTAAAGGGTGTGGTGAAGTTGAATTAAGTTAAATGTATGTGATAATAGTGAACGTGGAAATGAACGTACATGATTGGGCATATTGGTGAATCATGTGGTTACTTAGTCTATACGAGCCATATCTCATGCTATATGTTCTGTTGTCACCTAAAAAATAAAAGCGTATAATTAACATGCAAAAATAAATTCAAAAAACGTTAAAAGGCGTTGAAAAAGGCAGATAGTACATACATCTTTTGTCTGTTGTGAAGCAGGATCAAAAATATTCAGAACAGTGTTCTTTAACCAAAAAAATAGCCAAAAATTTAAACACCGAAGCGTAAAAATTTCGGTTATCAATTAAATCACGAAGAAAGCACATCACCAGGAAGTTTCAGTAGACAGTATAGCCACAAATATTCACTAACATAAGATAGACAGAAGCTAAGCGAGGGGATATAGTAGAGGTGAATATTTAACATTGCTTGTGGACAAGACATCGATTCATTGACAACACGTTCATTAATACTGATTTGAGTTCAAAAAACCGGATAATTTATTACTTTTACGATTAATTAACATCTTTTGCCGCTTTTACAAAGATATTAGTATTGCAAATAATTTAAAATTATTTGTCAAACAACAATTAATAATATTTATGTAAAATACAACAGGTAATTTACTATGAACTGTTTAACTTTTTAAATAATATTTTTTTTAGATTTGCGTTTAAGAAAGTACATCATATTTTTCATCTCATTAACTAATAAATAGAATTAGGAAATAGCTGAAACAATGCCAACGGCGTGTTGCCATAAACAATCGCCGCTAGCAGATCATGTTGGACATAAACAACCGTAATAAATTTAGTCTCATTAAGTTTATTATATGGAAACTATTTGTGTTCCACTTAATTAATGTTTAGTCCATTTGAGATATAGTTTGAATACATGATCATGAAAAATTGGAGTCAAAATATAACCAATATAAATAACATAAAATCCTATAAAACAAGAATCAGCTTCAATCAAGAAAAAATCAATCAAGAAAAAAATCAATCAAGAAAAAAACAATCAAGAAAAAAATCAGCTTGACAAAACTTAAGTTCTCTAAGGATATGAAATATTCAGCAAGTTGAACGTCAAAGTTTGTGGCGTTGCAAAGGCGGCTTCTAGGAGTCGTATGAAATTTAAACATTAATAAAGTTTTCGGTAAAGACGTCAAATTAAATCTTGGCAATACGGTTTTTTGGGCCCATATGCTGTTTACGTTACTATCGTCGGTCGTACATAGCACTCGGCTGCCCTGCGAGGCTTGGTCTCGAGGGCGACGTCTCAGCTCCCCGCACTCGGGCGAGTCCAGCGACAGGCTCTTCATCCTAAGGTTCAACTTTTGACGTCTCGGCGAATGCGGCGCTATAACAGTCATGCGTTATGAGCATCGGACACTTACCAGAATTTTCAACTTCATTTACAAACCTATTTCTTATACGCCAGGTGTTTGTGTTAATGAAATGATCTTTTTGTAAGCAAATTGCAATTTTAATGTTATTTAAAAATAAGCTTTAATAAATAAATACATTTTTAAATAAAATACGGAACATTGTGTTTGACTTTTTTTTAAGCAATGATGAGTTAGCACTGGCATTCAGATATGTTATTACAATTACTATGACCTATTCAAAATAACGACGAGTACTTAATTATAATAAAAAAAAACCACTCAACCTTAGACTAGTTTACACAAACATTTTAAAATACATACATATTTATATAGAATGCAAAGCTTTGCAAAGGAAAATAAATTAGTTTTAAAAATATAAAATATTATAAATACAAATCAAGATGCACAAATATGGATTTCTGAGTGGAGTTTACGTGACGAAACCTACTGATTACTACTAACTGTATTGAATGCTAACAAATGGTCTTATGTACATTCAAATGGTTTATGATATTGATAAGGGCACCTATTTAAAAATTGAAAAAAATAATATTTATAAAACTTTTTGCTCGTCATCAGCAGCATTGTTTCAATTAAATAATATATTCATACGAATGATAATTAATAAAATGCAACGAATCTCTCAACACAGAAGGCTACTTGGATTCGCTTATGTACAAATTAATTATTGGTACCCGGTAAGGGACTGGTGCGGTCTGCTTGCCTCAACATTTGAGCACTCTTGGAGTTCCTCATCGAACCTGTATGAACAAAATAAATAGTATCTAATCTATATTTTTAAACACTAACAGATACGTGTCGGTGTCGCCCTGTAAACTCGAAAAGAAAAAAATAGCAAAGAAGCCAAAATTAAAATAAAATACTTTAACTAAACGCGGATAGCCTAAATTTCAACGTTAATAATTTCAGTAATTAGTATGTCATGACGTTATTTATTTGTTGCGTGTGATTTGAAAAGTTAGTGTAGTAAACCGTTGTGAACAGTATTTTTATTTACAAGAGTATTTGCTTTCTAGTGCAAGTTAAATTACGGTCAGTTTGTGATTAAGATGTAAAAGATAAATCGCCGTACAAACGCATGCGTCAGCGTGTCAGGCGTCAAGCCATGCACCACTTACAATTTACATACATCCAAGCGCCCGAAGGGTAGAGGCGCTTATAAAATATAAAGTGCTAATTGGTAAGAGGACCAAAAAAATAAGCGAATCAATTCTGACTTTTATTGTAACAGTAACAATACATATCACAGAACGCGGGGCGTTGCGGGGTAACAAATGATTCGCGAGCGGCACACGCGGACGATCTGACGGCCGCGCTCAGACGAGTCAGTACTCTTTTCGATAAGACTGCTATTTGATTATCCAAAATCAAACAGTGATTAACACAAATTATTTCTTGCGAATGCTGGCCTGGGACTTGAGAATTGAAGGCGGGGGATCACCGTTTTCATTTAATAACACTAAAGGCTGTCCGAAAGGGCGCGTCGTCGTCTCTTCTGTTTCTGCAAAGATAACCGGCAAAAAAATAAAATAAAATAAAGATAAATAACAAAAAAAAAAAAAAAAAAAAAAATTTAAAAAATACAGTAAATCAACTAAAATCTAATACAGGATAGATGGAGGTGAGTCGAGTTTGAATGTCCAGGATACACCAAGTGGGAGGACGGAATAAAGCATATATAGCGTCGAGCTTCATCTAGTCGCTTTATTTGTGTACTAACATCGCAACATACAATATAAAATAAAATGAAGTAAACCACACAACGAAACGAGGCTTATAGCCAGTGAGACGGGACATAGAAAGCTCGATCGAGACAGAGATGTGCTACGGCAGCAGGGCGCGTACTTTCCGGTAGCGAAATGGACCGATGCTGCGGCGAGCGACGCGACTTGGAGCCCCACATGGACAAACTCTTGACGCCGGCGAACAGCCGCCGCCGCACGCCGCCCTCGCCCCGCGCCGCGCCTACCGACAAGCTCACACTGAGCGCGCTCACGCTCACTCCGACCGCTCCCCCCGCCCTGCGCCCGCGACTTAAGAAAACGTGCAAATCGACACTACGGAAAACGAGTGATCTGAAGCCGATACGCTACCCACGGGCGGATCTAGAGCATAACTTTAGCTTAGCTATTGATTATATTGATGAACTCAATAAAATGGGGTAAATACCCCGTAAAAGATACATTGGACGTACTAGAATTTTGAATTCACAACATAGGTATATATGAAAGTTACTTTCGTGCTATACTTATATATTTACAGCTATGAATAGAAGTTGGTTAGGTTAGATCCGCCCTTGGTGCGAAACGAGCGGAGAAGCGAGCTCGCCCCTGTGCGGCACCAGACCTGAGCTGGAGGAGACCGGGGGCGCCACCGCCAGGCCGGCACTGGGGCGGGCGGGCGAGCGCGGCGGCGGAGGCTCCTCGGGCGCCGACACGCGCACTACGGGGCCCCCGCGCGATTCCCCGCCACCCGGCTTCGCTATTTCGTTGGCTCGCTTCAGAACTTGATACGTTTGATCCACTTCCTCCTCTGAGCACCGAGCGAAATGTTATTACACGACACATTTACGAAGTATTAGAGTCGACGCACAATGTGTACTGGTTGTTTGTTTGTTAGTAGTGACTCTGTAAATACCTGTCTATCTAGAATGACAGTTTGCAATTTGTTTAGTTAAAGGACTAAGGGTCAACAGGGGTCAATCCGCACTATCTTATACCGTACCCTCGTCATAGTAGCTATCGAAATCATCATCGAACTCGACTGATCTCTTGAAAGAGATCTTGGTAAGTCTCTGTCCTGGCAGCCAGCCGTCCTCCACCCCTGGACAATGTGAAGTTAGTGTCCGATTGTGTTTGAATTAATTACACGTGTTCGTATTGAGAATTAATTGTGTGTACATACACGCAAGCTGGGTAGCAGTGTGTTCTCTAAATATTGCTCAAATAAACCTGTTTCCAAAAGCTCCAGCATTGCCATAGGATATAAAAGAGTGCTACTCAGGTTATATCAACGTAATGTTTAATTGTGATATAGATATTTATAATTATAATAATACATATATTATGTATAGCAACATACATTTCATTATTTAACAATAATTGTCCCATGTATTGTCTGTTTATGTACCTATTCATTTCTTAAGAATTTGTTGACCACTTACTTACTTGTTACTTACCATCCTTTAAAGGTCAAATGTTAGACATGCTAAGTAATACTTTGGCAAAGATTTATAATTAAATAGTTTTATATGTAATATTATATCTGAATAAGTACATGTACTTGAACTCTTTTAAAATATAATTCATACATTATATTAATGGGCTTACTAAAAACTATACTTAATAGGCGCTTACTTTCTTCGTCGAACGCTGCATCTTGTACTCGATGGGCTTCAATTTCAGAAGTGCTTTTTTGTCTACGCAGAAGACGAGATTTAGTTTGACACTTGCCGACCTGCGGCATGCAATCCGTATGTATGTTCATCTTACAAATCCTGCATCGGAGTCCTTGTCGGGTGTGCCCTAGCGGAAGAATGAAGTTGACATTATAATCAATTTTGTTTGTACATACAGATAAATAAAATTGAAGTGTCTGTTTGTAATGTCAAAACAACAGCTTTTTACTAAATGCATATGAAATTATATACGGAACTTTTGAGAAAAACACAATTTTTTAAATTTTTGGCTGTCTATCTGTTTGTTTGTTTCGGCTAATCTCAGAAACGGCTGGACTGATTTTGACGGAACTTTCACTGACAGATAGCTGATGTTATAAGAAGTAATTTAGGTTACTTTTATTTTAGAAAAAGATGTGGCGTTCCGCTCAAAATAAAAACGTACCTAGCGACGCACCTGAGCGAAGCGATGGTAAGTCGCTAGTAAAAAATATAATTAATTTTGTATAATTAATTTTATATAATATTGCTATATATTTAAAGTTTTCGAAAAGTTATATTAATTATACTATGTACTAGAGTTTATTATTAAAATTTTATTTAAAAATAAAAAAACTTAAAAAAGACTTAAGCGCGATTATAATGCGTAACAATACCTAAGAGTAAGGTAAAGGTACCTAAGTCTGTGTCGCAAATATTATGAAATAATTTTATTTTGTTGAATTCTTTATTGTTTGAAAGAATCCTGTAATTATTGTGTTATAAATATGGGATTTTGAAAAGATGTACGTAACTCTACTATCGTTGAAGAATTAAAATATAAACAATATATTATTAAAAATTAATATTTTGGTTCTATGATATGACGATGAAACTTATCATTTCAATACAATTTGTTAATTTTTATTATTTAACAATATAATTTTGTAGAATGGCATCTTGTCTAAATCCCAAGATTTTATATTTATATTGTATGCTTGAAATTTGCTTGATGTCATTTTTTCTTTCTTGTTAATTAATTATTAATTAATTCCAGTAGTACAGCGTCAGCTTCTTGATTAATGTTCTGACGGCAATTAAATTTTGCCTTGATGGTAAAACAACGTTTTCTTTAACAATTTGAAACTTTTAGTAATGTTTGGCGCGCCCTAGTTTCACTTTTGATACTCAGGTTGTAACCGAGCTTGTCACCATCGTTTTAAATCTGATGATGATGATGTGATGTTCTCCTAGCCGATTCCGGCCACGGCGGCCAATCTCATTGAGACTAGCCAACTGCGCAGGAGATATTATAGTGCACAAGTGTACGCGCAGACACAAGTGCACTCTCTATTCCTGTCACTCTTATACTCCGGTGGGACGACTGCTCGACACGACCAGTGAGAGTTAAGGCGCAGGACCGACGGCTTTACGTGCTCTCCGAGGCACGGGGGTGAATCACCGCCAACTTCCCAACTCTGGGCTGTTACTGAGACTTATTATACAGAAAGACTCAATAACTAAACTTGGCCCGACCCGGGACTCGAACCCAGGACCTCCGAGTGTGCAGCCGTACATGCTAGCCACTACACCACCGAGGCAGTTTTTAAATCTATACATATAATAAAAGTGTAACTAAGTCGAATCTGTACATTAAATATTTTTTGGAATATATAATTGAAATAGACATTATTGTCGATACAGAGTCCGAATCTATAGTTTTTATAATTTTTGCCTGTCTGTCTGTCTGTTGCCGCATCACAAGAAAACCACTGGACAGATTTTGATGAAATTTGGTATGATGGTAGCTGGTTACCCTGGTACTTATATATTGTTATATTGTGATCTAACAAAGTTAGTATAAAACAATTAACAAAATTAACAAAAAATTATAATATTTTCAATGTTATAAATAAATTAATTTATCTCTACACCTTTATTAGAAGCTTTCACTTATTCACGTAAATCATAATTTAATAAGCGGTCAACCTCTAATTTGCTGAAACCGCAAGTACTTCAAATCGTTTCTAATCTATAGTCACGTATTTATAGCCATCATATAAGTTATATTTATGACCTAGTTCAAAGGGCTATGTTCGTTTATATATTTGTATGTATGTTCTCCGATTTCTCGGGAACGGCTTGGCTCAATTAAATTTGTTTCTATTAACGTAGGTCGCATAGTAGTCCCATGTAATTTTATTACACGTGGAACAATTATATGAGGATATTTTCAAGAAAATGATAAAACGCTATAAAATTATAGGCCTAAACACAAATCTAGTATATCGATTTTAACCTTTTTAATTGATTTGATTTGAATTTTTGCACGAATTGTGTTTTGATATAACGGTACATTGAGTTCAATGGTACCGGAATGTACTGTCAGATCAGCTGATTTGACGTCTAGGACTTGTATAGTGTAATTATTAAAAGGCTACTAGAAAACCCTTCGAATTTGGGCCAACACAAGACCAATTGAAAAGAACAATCTACTTAGGATTGTTTACTTTAAATATAATTAAAATATTAAATTGATAGCATCGAGTGGAATAAATTTAAAGTCACTACGTTCGGTTTTTTTAATAAATAAATAGGATTTAAGAAGTATATATGCTATAAAAATTTTGTTCAAATATAAAAAATGCTATTTATTTTATAAAATTAAAGTTTATTAATGTATTTTATTTTCCATCTATTTTGTTTTATTTTATAATTAATAAGTAGTATCAACATTTCGTACTACCCGTGTAAGGGAACGCGAATGGTTGGCTTATATTTTAAATTAGCCCTTTTTCCTCGTGTACCAGGCAGTGACGGACCAGTCGTACAACAATAAATAAATATTTTTGTGACATTGACACACAGCACCATCTAGTTCCATGGTAAGCTACGAGGCTTGTGTTATGGATACCAGATAGTTGATACACTATACATATATAACTTTAAATACATACATATCTATACTATAATAAAACAGTAGAGGTCGAATGTCTGTACATAGCAAAAAAAATGCTAAAAAACGAGTCAGGGGGATGTAAGAAGACAAATAGAACAAATCCAGATTTTTTTCAATTTTGTTCTTTCTCTGTTTGTCTGTTTGTACGGGCTAATCTCCGAATCTATTGGACCGATTTAAATGAAATTTTGCATGGTGGTGCCTTATATCCCCGGGCAACATCTTAGATACTTTTATCCCGGAAAATTAAATAGTTCCCATGGGATAGTTAAAAAATTATAATAACTTATACAACTTATACACCTAATTTAGTAAAATTTAACATTCTGATACCTTATATTGCCGGTCAAACAACAGGTTACTTTTCATCCGAGAAAAATGAATGGATCCTGTGGGAACTAATAGATCTCTATTAGTGTTTTTCCGCTAGTTATAAATATAAACAACACCCACGACTGGAGTACAAACATTCGTGTTGATCACACAAATGAATGCCCCCAGCGGGACTCGAACCCGCGACCGCTAACACAGCAAGTAGGGTCACTACAAACTGAGCCACACGCGTCGTTGACAATGACATTAAACACTATGAAAATAAAATTTAATGTCATGTTTTCCTTGCAGATTTTGATAAAAGTCTGAATATACATTATTTTAGATGAATTAACACTACCATTATATTATTATGTGTATTTACTCTTTGGGCTTAGTTTACTTTTATTCCTGCCCTATCTATTTAATACGCTATATAAGCCGCGGACAATGACTCGTGCCATATTAATAAATAAAATAATAAAGCCTTTTATTTACTCCTTACAATCGTTCATTGCGTTCATTTTTAGGAAATACAAATATTATATATTTATAGCAATTCACCGTCCCCCTAGGCGATTCTTTAAATTGACATAAATTTTTTATATATGAATCGATTGAAATTTGAAATAAAACAAATACTAAATGTTAAGTGAAGCTTATCACAATTCGGTTACGCCGTTTCTGAGATTAGCGCGCACAAACGCACAGACAAACAGACAAGGATTCTAAAAGTCCTTGTTTTAGGTTCTATTGCGTTAATAAATACCCACAACAGTAATTCTTCTCAAATATCTTCCGTGTACAGGACAGTGCAGGGATCAGTTAAATACATCTTTATAACTTCAGTACTTATTCCATTTCTGTTTAATTCTTCAGTCCACTTTTAGTTCATTGTTATTTCTGTTAAATCAAACTTGTTTGCCGACATAAATGTATTGATCATACATACATACACATGCACTCAAATGGTTCACCGTCTATAGTAATGGTTGATTGGTCATCGTTTTTATTTTATTTAATTTTTTTTTACTTCTCTGCTAGTCTTTATAGTTTTTCGATCATGTGTTGTAGTTGAGTAATAGTAGAATATGGATTGAGTAATATTACGAACGTATAAAAACAATGTAGGTATACAATTTTTACGTAAATAATTTAAGAGCTAGTCGGTTATAATATAAGAATAAATATAAGAATAATAATATAAAGCTTGTTTAGACTTATTAAAATTTCTATTGAAATAAAGTATACATAAATCACCAAAAACTTATTACCTAAATAATAATTGTCACATACATACGTCATGTGACATTAAATCTACCATTAAGGATGTCTAAACTACCTAACTTTTTCTATACTGATGATTTGATGTGTCATAACTGACTTTGATCTAGTACGTATATAAGTACCTATAGGTTAATTTGATATTTTTATTTTCGCGTTGTAATAAAAAAGAAAATATATATCAAATAATACTTCGAACATAAATTAATTTAAGCTATTAAAACTTTATTTCGAATTTAACCGCACGTTAAGTGAAAACTTTAGTTGCCGAAATCTGTAATAGTATCTAATACTGGCTTCCTCTATAATACTGGCTTAGTACAGAGTACTTAATGTTTTGAGTAAAAGTTACATATCTAAATAGACTTACCTCTAAGAACTTGAGAGCAAACGTCGCAGGGAGTAATTTTCTTGTAGGTGTATTCTTGAAAATTATGCGCGTCTGATTCGCCGCCTGAGCGCATCTCACGAGCGGCGCCATTCCTCCTAGAGAAGATTAGATGTTTAGATGAAACCTTTGATGTATGCAATTTTTTGCAAATACGTAATAACGTAAGATTATTTTTCTGAGCTTAAAGCTAGTTTGAGTTTGTTTTAGTAAGTGTTATACCAATAACTTAAATTATTATTAAGTAAAAATTTTATTCCAATTATTATTTATCTCATTAACTTACTAATCCATATCTATTTGAATTTCTTAGACTCTAAAGAGATTTTTGCTATTTTTAACATTTTTATATTTTCAAACTCTTTGTCTAACGATTTAATACGTCATACGTATTGATCTATGAACAAGGCCAAGTATATGGTTCATTTTCATTCAGCGGTGGGTGAACCGGTCACCTTCCCAACCTAGAGCTTTGTTAAAGTTATTATTAAAATTATTTGTACATCAACACGAACACTGATTTATTTATTGATATATAAATAAAGCATATTCCTAAATCACATATTACATAACATTTAGTAGATAAATATCAGAAATGCTTATTTTTATGCCATTATTAACATATATTAAAATATTCAAGAATCAAACAATTGTGTAAATACAATTAATTTAAAGATAGGCATTTATTCAAATGGGTTTTCCATATTTCATTTATAAAGCATGCTCTTAATGTTTAATATATGATTTAGCTGAAGGCGAAGCTTATACAGAAAGAGAAGCAAACAATAGGAAATGGGATAGCGACTTAAAGCATTGGAATACATAGAGTAGCGAATTACTGAAATAAAATCTAGCTATTTACCGCGGTTTCGTTAATCTTATATCTAAAGCTTAGCATTAATATATTGGATTTCTAGCGTAATACAAGTTTTTTTATGTCTACTAAGAAAATATGTGCCTTTGTTTATTTCTTCATTCCTTTACTATAAATACGTCTTCACACAAGATTCTTTGTGATTTGTAGGCAAAGAGAACTATGTTATTTGTCCTTACTCTTTTTTCTCTGTCTGTTATTCACAAAAATAACCTGAACATATGAAATGTCTTCTGACCCATAATCAAACCCACGTCCATTGCACCACCACCTTAGAATTGGGTGCAGATACAACATAAAATATTTTGTACATACCTATGGTTTACAGACAAGTGATGTAGTGTAAAAGGTGCACTATTATCAATTAATATACAAGCACGACCGTTAAAAGGCATTGTAATACAGATAGTATAGATGTAGGGTAATAGTATCAGGTCACAGAAGGTTTATGCCTACGGGGAAAGATTACCTCATTGCCATAACCGTAGACACCGCGTGGTACATTTGATTTTTTCTTACGATGCAAGAAGAGAGAAACATCAAAATGAACATGAAAAGTGTGGTAAAGTATTTCAACATTTATAATGCAATAAAATCTGTGATGTTTGGGTCAATCTATTTTTTAATTAGTTTTGAATCAAAAAGGAGCTAGTAAACGATAGTGCTATTTGTTGTGTCATATCACAAGTTCTTTTATAAAAATGATTTATGATTTGTAATGAACATGCAAACAAACCGTTCAATAGTTCTTAATGAAAGAATTCGTAATCGAAAATTATTTTTACCGCCACACATATGGTTTAGTCGTAAGCTGTTCGTTGGCAAGTTTAGAATACAAAATTTTGTTTAGATTGTTATACTTGTAACTTTTCGTATGAATTTAGAACAACTTATGAACAAAACGAGATTAATAAAGGCTTACTTACACGCAATAAAATGGCGACAAATTAATTAAAATATTTAAATTGAATGATAAAATAATCTATACATGTAATAAAATTCTAACTGAGTCAAATCTGTACATTAAATATTTTTTGGAAAATCTTATTGAAATACACAATATTATCGCTAAGAGAGGCCGAACCTATAGTTTTAAGAAATTTTGTCGTCTGTCTGTCTGTCTGTGACCGCATCACAGAAAACACACTGGAGGGATTTTGAAGAAATTTGTTATGGTAATAGCTGGTCATCCGGATCAACTAATATACTAATTAATACCAGTATACTAATATGTAAAACCTAAGAATTTGGTTTTGGTCATATGACCGCAGGCGGAGCCGCGGGCAATGCTAGTATATTATATATTTTTATATTTATTAAACTGGAGATTGTATTAAAGTTAGATTGAAATTAAGAAAAGCGAAAATACTCGGTATTTTGCCCGAGCTTTATTTACAATACAATAATTGCTCCGCTTCTATGGGACGTAGCGTGGTATTAGACATGCAAAAAAAATTTTGATAATCTGACTTGAAGTTCCAGAGAACGCATTAAAACAACAAAAACTTTAACCTTGTAATATTAGTATACAATATAGATATCGATATTTACATTATATTTTTTACAACTGAATGAAGTCGCTTGCGCCACTACTTATTATACCTATGCGACTCGTTAACGTTCAGAAAAGTATATTTGCCTAAGGTTGTATTTACCTAGTGATCGTTAAGTCTTCAATATTTTGAACAGTATATTTCCACGAGATATAAAACTTGTTTATAAAGAAAATTGTTTTCGTTTTACAATAATCGGACCTTGACCTTTAGATCGTCTAGCTCAACGTTACTTTTTACGCTTAATCTATCAAGAGAAAGATATTTACTTCTACATAACTACCCAAAAATCATAACATATTTTGAAATACATAAATATACATTAAATACTTTTTATAGCTTGGTTATTACCAAAAATATAAAAAATCAAAAAGTATAAAAAACCTGTTAATTATAAAAATCAAATGGCAAAAATACAAGAGGCAATCTGTAAATTAATCACATTTATTATAAGCGATTTGAAACCTTATAACAAAAAACGAATCGACGGTAAGTGCGGCTACTGGCCTTTTTAATCTCATTTGCGTGACACATAATAATTGTTTCATGTAAAATTATCTAATTAATTTATCGGATTACTCCTATTTATTTATTGATTTTTAATAAAGTGGTAGATTGACGACACGTTTGGCTCAGTTTGTAGTGACCTCACTTGCTGTGCCAGCGGTCGCGGGTTCGAGTCCCGCTGGGGCATTCATTTGTGTTTTGAGCACGAATGTTTGTACTCCAGTCATGGGTATTTATATTTATAATATGTATGTATTTAAAGTTATACATGTGTAGTATATCAACTATCTGGTATCCATAACACAAGCCTCGTAGCTTACCATGGAACTAGATGGTGTTGTGTGTTAATGTCCCAACATATTTATTTATTATTTATTTATTCATGCGTCAAATATCGTAAATGATTGTTTTAAATGTACCAATTGTGAAACTTTTCACATCAAAATCTCATTATCAAAACTACGAAAGCTACTATGTTTAAAGCAATTAAAGATATGTAACTCTTCTCAAGTCATATATATATATATATATATATATATATATATATATATATATATATATATATATATATATATATATATATATATATATATATATATATATATATATATATATAGTGCTTTGTGGCAACATATAAATTTCTATTACACATTACCAATTTATGTAGGTACTATTAAATGTTTTAGAACATATTGTCCCTAGATTTTGTCTTAGGTAACGCTTATGAGGTGCGTGGTACGTTAAATATTCTATGTGTCAACTTATTTATTAGCTCTTCCTATTTTTGATTTTATTTAACTGTTGTGTGATTTTATAACCTGCTTAGCTGTTACAGCGTGAAGAAATAATAAACACTAACTAAATGCACACAAGATTTAAATATTTATAACATTAGTGAGACTAGAGACTTGTCCACTCGCTTGGACCTCGTCCCAAAAATATTATGTAGATACAAGAATAACCAAAGAAACATACTCAAATAAGGGTTAAAATAAGCTTATAATAATTGTCTTAATTTTTGTTTATTACAAAAACCAAATTTTGTATGTTTGTTGCTCCCCTACGCTGAAACGGCTGAACGAATTTGGATGAAATTTTCGAATATCTGATAGATAGTAGCCTGGAGTAAAACGTAACAGGCTAATGCAACGATAAGTCGTAAGTATTATATAAAACATGAAAACCCTTCCAGTACTGTCTAAATCTACATACTACGCAGTATATGATGTACATAGAACCAATATTGTTTTGTGTTACAAACAACAATCAACCTGGTTCAATTTAGGTCTACATGATATCGTCTACACGAAATTTTGATTTAGTTTCATTGAATTTTGACTTCGGATTTATTTCTACCAAATATTGCAAGTTTTAAGAACAATTAAAAAAGTCGTTAGAGACTGGTGTGACAACTACACTGTACTAAACTACACAAAACATAATAAATAGGTCATTTTGAATGTAACTTTTTTAACTTAGTTTAAATAAAAATTCTTGAATTATATACAAAAATAAAAATTAGCTTTCTCTGTTTATATTAATAATCATAGGTTACGTAGAGCCCTCACATTATTCATGTAGGCTTACTCTGTCACTTTCTTTCGCGGACTACTCGAAGAAAGATTGCAAACTTATTGGATTACGTCCCTTACCCTTTCACTTTGTTTCATGTAAAACATCTGGTGTTGCCAGTTTTTATGTAATAATTTCATAATTTGCCTAATTTTTTTTTAATAATAACAGTATGAGCTCAATAAGGAGATTTAGAGTTTATAAAGAACATTATTGGAGCATTTCTTCGATAAACTTTTAATACTCGTTCAATTTCTCAAGTTAAGAGATTGATGAAAAATACTACAAATGAATAGAAGTAGGTACAGCGAGCTCTTCTACATCAATAAATGCCGAGTGGAAATCCGCTAGCAGGATGCAATCAACTTCCTCGTTGCAACTGGGAAGTGTCTTGTTATCATATTTTGAAAACAGCGATTGGTTTGAATCTTTATTTACCATAAAAAAAGTATAAAATAAGATTTTTTTTAATAAAGGGATTCACTACCTACATTTATAATTGACATAAATATTAATTTGTCACCATTTTATACTAACACCAACATGAAATGGAATGAAAAACTATATTAAATCTTTATAACGAGTAATTAGAAAATTTTATTGTTTTGCCAAAATTAATTAGAATTATTAGTAATAAATATGTATATTTGATTAGAAGACGTCTTACTTGTCCGGTGGTGCTGCATGTGGGGGTGGTGCACTGGGGGGTTTAAGACTACGGAAGGCTTTCAACCACTTATTCTTCATGCTGCCAGCAGATGATGAAGATAACTTCCGGTCAGCAGCGGTTGCGCTACTGTCAGCCTTCGCTGCAAACAGCTCTCTCTGCAAACAAGAGAGTGATTAAAAAACTAACAGTGATCGGGAAGAGTGCCAAGTCTTTAAAAAAGGTTTCGTTATCGACATAACAACCTTTAGCTGGGTTTTTGATTTAGTGCTGCATATTTATAATTGGTTTATCGATTAATACATTTGCGAATTATGCATATTATGTAACCTAGCAATTTCTATTACGAGTATATGAAACGAAGTATTTTACTGGCTATTTTATTGTTATAATACCTTTTATATTGTATTTATTATTTAGTTTATTGAAAATAATTTATTTTCAGTGAGCACGTTGTTGCATAGGGATCCTGTTACAATAATAAAAACGTTGCTATAAACGTGAGTACTGAAAGGCGAAGTGAAACCTTAAAAACTGTCTAAGCCATCATACAAAATATAAACCTCTACAATAAAAGAAAGAAATAAGAAATGTCAACTAATACTTTCTTAGATTTACGCGAATATTTAACATCCATACTAATATTATAAATGTGAAAATGTGTTTGTCTATCTTTCACGTCGAAACGACTTGGCGGATTGGCGTGATTTTTTGTGTGGAGATAGTTGGAGGGCTGGAGAGTGACATAGGCTACTTTTTACCGCGGGATATTATCTCTTTCCCATGGGAAAACACGTTATAATACAATGCAAAAAAATATAATCAAAATTACTTGAAACATAATATTAATACTCTTTAATACAATTAATTAAATACATGTTTTAGCATTTTTCAAAATTCATCTCATAAGGGGATAAAATAGCGGATGAAAGTTTGTATCAAACCTACTTTTTTAGAGGTTTTTTTATAATTTTAGTGCGAGCGAAGCCACGGGTTCTGCTAGTTTTAAATACAGCTATCTTTTCGGATATTTTCGCGAATTTATTTTGATTTTTGGTTCCCAACGTTTCGAATGCTTTTCATGGTCACGGGAGACTGAGGTGTTAGATGTCTCAAAGGTATTATAGTTGTTACAGACAGCCTACCCACAAATTACAAAATGAATTCAAAAAATTGAAAAATGGCACCAAAGTACCTTACAATATTTTTTAACTTTAAACATTTTTATAATTTTAATTAGTTTTATAATTGAATATGGAATATTATTTATTTAATTTTAGCTGTTATTATTATAAATATTACAATTTTAAAAACATTAATTAGTAATGTATATTTAGTCTTGCCATTATTATATTTATAACCATAAAAAAAATATTAATTATTTAAGCCACATAATTGATCTATATGTAATTTGAAAAAGTTAAAATTAATGAAGAATAATAATTTTAATTTAGTTTGCTATAATTTAAAAAACAAATTATTAAGCAACACATTACTACATACATTTACAAATAAAAAAAAAACGAAAAATATTATTTAACTTTAAGTTTTATTAACCTATGAAAGTAAATATTAAATGCTACTTGTTAACCTTAGAATGTTACTTGAATAGCGAAATCTCTTGCAACCATTTGTCCGTCTGAATATTCACAAAACACTTTGTCAAGAAACAAAATAGGGTGTACGTCGCAGATTGAAATTTAAACAACAATTTCAATGATACTTGTATATATGTATGAGAGTATTTTTAAGAAAAAAACTCTTGTTTATTTTCTTCTTCACTAAATCCTCTGCGCTTTTGTAAAAGTATAGTATAAATATTTAAATCTATTCAGTCAAGCTCGGTTTTAGCTCAGTCAAAAATTCTTATTTCAAGATCATAGGTACTCAATATAGACACGGTAACGTTGCATAACAATACCGTGATATAGATATAAATTAATTATTGTGAACAACAGTTATACCTTAAACAAAACATTAAATTTCAGTCAAATATGTGAAAACCATACATTTTATTTAATTAAATAATTTAAGTAATTAATTGTGATAAATTATCACATACATAAATGATGTAAGATCCCCTGCGTAAATTTAAATTTATCAAATATTGTTAATTTATATTTTATTGATTTGATCGATTGAGTTATGTTAAATTTGCAAGCAATGTCACGACTAACTTTATTATAGTAAGTCTAAAAGCTTTTACAAGAATCTAAAGCAAAATGTGCAAGTTTAAGACGTTTGAGACATCCACTTGTCACGTCTAATAGGTACCGATCGACTTAGCGTTTATTGAATGTCGAAATGTTAATTTGCAACATGACAACATGAACAACAATTCCTGAAGTTAAGGAGCCCAAAATTATTAAAAGTTATTTATCAAATTATCAACAGATATTGTTATTATTTTAAATGTAGACATAGAGTACAGGTACAGACATTTCCAATCTGAATTTCATTAAACCCCGTTGAGTCGTTAAAATACACAAATTCTCGATGAAAAGGCTGACAGGTGCTAGTTTTAAAGTACATATGGGAGTAGAAAGCATCAGTGAAGAACAAAGAATAACCTTTTTCAGTCTAACCCCATAAACTGTAAGATGCAAATCAAGTCATTTACATGTCTTTTATTTCGCAAGCCTTCAAACTTTTTGGCTTCAGATTTTCACGCAGCAAGCTTAGATAAACAAATTTTTATTTTAGCTCTGAAAAATAAAATAATAGTTTACACCTTCCTTATATTTAATATCTTCTAGGATAAGAATTTTATCCTATAGATAAACATACGCCCCGTATGTTCAAAAATATGATTTAATTCAATAAGGAATGCAAAAATGTTTCGCGTATGGTAATATATGGTAATATAAATGTTGGTAAAGGGCCAAATGCAAAGTGCGTATGGAATGATTTTTGATAAAACTTCCTATGTAATGTTAAAATAATTCATGAACAGAATAATTTTATTGAACGAAAATATAAAGGTATTGGTATTATCAGAATTGGTTTGTTTCATTTACAACACAACAAAAGAGAAAATTTTATATTATGTTTCAAAGACATGAAACGGAATGATATTCATAACTTTATTTCTTTTAAAGTTAAGTTTGTTCTGACCTTCTACGCGATGCACCGTACAGGGTTTTCTCTTTTATCATATTAAGAAATGGCAGACTCAGATAAATATTTTTTCTTATCAACTTCTTTGTGTCATTGAGAAATGAAATAAACACTCATGAGTATTTTTCTCTTCTACTATAGCCGATTTTCGGACACAGAGACAAATCTCGTCACCATCGTCGTGGAGTATAATATTATAGTGCACAAGTATGTTTACAAGCATAGCTGTACTTTATCCCTTACAGTTTACACAAATATAATAGGACACTAATCTGACAGCAGAGAAGCCAGGTGCAGAACCGATAGCTTATCACACCTGAGTTGTTTTTTTTATCTTCAGGCTGTTATTGAGAACTTCTTGATAAATCTATAAAACTCTACAAATTTTTTGTCCGATTTGAGATTGAAAATCAAGATTATTTGATTACCAACCGTCAACCTGCATTTGGCCAGCATGGAGGACTATGGCCTGATCCCCCTTGTAGTAAAGGGAGGCCCGTGGCAAGCAGTGGGACGTTAAAAAGGGCTGAATACATACATATGTACTACAAGCTGGCTTTTTGAGTGATAGTTATATTTAATCCATACCAATATTAAATGCGAAAGTAACTCCTGTCCTTCTGTCTGTGCGTCATTTTTTTTACGTTTAATCCACTGAACCGATTTAGATGTGGTATGGCAATATTTTGAGACCCTGGGAATGACATAAGAGAGTTTTTATCTAGGAAAAAAAAACAAATATAAGGTGGTGAAAAGGAGGGGTGGAAGAGTGAATGGAAAATCAAGCATTTCTCAAGAATGAAATATATTTTTTTTAATTTTTTTTAAACGAACTTAGAGACAAACCCGAGCGAAGCGAGGGTGAGTCGCTGGCTTAAATTTAACTGTAGTACAATATTTTAATCGATTAAATATGAATAATTTCGTTATTATTTATAATTTAAATTGTATAATAGATATCTTTTGAACTCGTTTTTTTAAATAGTTTAAACTAACCGTTATTTTTTCCGTTACGTTAACTGTTTTGAAGCTGGACCCCTTTAAACTAGTTACAAATTTAATATCGCTATATGATTTCCAATTCTGTGTTATGTTCTACTTTACTAATATCATTTGTTAGGTTTTCATATTCTTAGCTGATTCATGTATCTACTAGATAATGTACACGGCTTTAGACTGGCCTGTATTTTGTCCACAATAAATGAATATGACCCATTTTGTACCATAATTATATTGGGAAAAAATTATACTTAGCTATATTTTAAATTCCTATAATTCGCATAGATAATTATTATTACGACGAGGGCTCTTGAGTGATGCCGGTTTAAACAATAGGCATAATTTGTAATTTGGTTTAACTTTTATTAATATTATACAAAAAATATTCTACATATATATTACTATTTACACTTAGCTTAGTTACAGTGATAGCTGCCGAGGACGCAATATTGCACTTAGGTCTTGTATAACAACAAATATTTCCGTCGGCCGGAAATTGAATCTATAACCTTTTTCATATGATATCAAGCTTGTTAACTTCATGTTATTTTTTTACATTATGTTTTATAAAAATTCTATCAATTTTGTTGGAATAATAATAACTGCCTTTTGGCACTGAAAACAATAAGTTACGTAACAGCTTGTTAGTGTCACACTCAAACGTGAAAACCACTTCTTTTAATGACTAGATGCTCAATGCGAACACTAGGTGGTCTGATACCTTTTGAAAATTACAAGGGAAATGCACGTTTTCATATTTTGTAACCCACTTGCAGTCCCAGATTCAACACATTTTTGCTGAGCAATGTAGAATAGAAAAGTTTTTATGTTTTTTGTATTTTATCTTGTGTAAGCTTTGAAAAAATAATTATCAAATAATAAAAAAAATCTAAAACTTATTGTACTAATGTGATTTGCAAAAATAAACCTTTATTTTAAACGTGATATTATTTATGTTGTGCTTATTTTATATATAGTAGTAAGAAAAATTGCAAAAAATTTAAGAACTTTGTCATGCAAAAACAGAATTTTCGAAAAGGTAGTAGTTACGTGTTTGCTTAAATTTTTTTTTCTCTTTCTATTCTTTTTGTTGTATAGTTAGTTATATTTAGTAAAAATTAATATTTTATACAATATTAACAACAAGTTTATTTTAAGAAAGATTTATATAGATGATTCGAAGTAAAGTTAGTCCTTGACCCATCTACAATTACCAAACGATAATTGTTAAAGTTTTAAAGCAAATATATTATAGTTGCCTAATGAAACATATGTACATATATTCTCCATATTTCTCTACGCATCGGAGACGTGGACCCTACGAGAGAGCTAAAAAAAGAGGATAGAGGCGCTCGAGATGTACTGCTGGAGAAGAATGCTGAGAATAGTTTGGACTGTTTCATGGCCAACATCTCAATCCTTAAAGAACTCGGCATAAAACAGCATCTTTCTTCTGCAGTTCAGGCTCGAATCATAATCTATTCGTGTCTAGACGCAACAATGTTGCAAGAAATGATAGAGGATACTAGAGCGCGTGGTAGATCGGCACTGAGATAGACGGACCAAGTCAGAGCGGCAGTATTAGCAGCATCCCACTCCATGAATGTGCAAGAAAGGGAAACACTAAAAAGGAGTGGAGACGAATAGTCGAGCAGATTACAATACAATCTAAATTATGACCACGACCAGTCTGTCAAGACTGTAAAGACTCAGTTGCGGTCGGCCCAAATGGGCCTTTAGAAAAGAAGACAATTTCTACAATCCCTTGCGAAAAGATTTTTTTTAAATTTCAATAAAGGTCAATAACTACGGACGGAACTGACATTTTTCTTCGACTCTCATATATAATTTTACTCTGAATAAAGTTTATTTTTGAAAGAAATTATTAGTCTTCCAATTTGAACGAACAAACAAACCGACATACAGATAAAATTTAAAATAAAATTATGTTTTTATTACTCACATTCATATTTATCAATTATTCATTTTGTAAAATTCTTTAAAGTATAGACTTAGACAGTAAGCCTACCATTTTATTATACGTATAGGTACGCCAGGAATACGTTAATCTGTAGATTAACTAGGTAATCTGCACATTATCGGGTATTATCAAATAAAATGCAAATTTTTACTGAAATCAACATCTACCTTTAAAAGTTAATTTAATTATTTTTAAGATAACTTTTACTTATCTAAAAATATTTTTTTTACATATGGAAAATGCATAGGTATATTTATTTCTATAATAAATCGTACGTCATTTACATTAAAATATATAAAAGAGTCTCTGCAATTTGAAGAGCTTTTATACCACTTTAACCTTGTAGTGATGTGGAAAGCTTTTATTATTAAAGTATAAATAATAGCGATGTCCGGTTTTAACGTGCTAAGTTTCCTCGAGGTTGGTCAGTAAAAAAGATTATTGGAATAAAATAATGTTTAGAAAACGTAGAAAACAAAGAGACATTAATTACCTTAACAAAAACTTCATGTTTATATTATATTCTCATAAAAATTAAGAGGCATGTGTAGGTACCTGATATGTTATCTACATATGTATGTGTAATGTATTAGGCCCTTTTTAACATCCTAAAAACTGTGAAAGTTTGTGAGGATGGATGGATGGATGTTCGTGACTCTTTCCAAATCCGTTTAGTCAGAATGTCTAAACGAATCTGGATGAAATTTGGCAAGGAGATAGATTACAGTCTGGATTATCCCATAGGTTACTTTTTATCCCGGAAATATGTACGGTTCCCGTGGGATGGATTTTTTTGTCTAAAGACGAATCGGAAGCGAAGCGAGGGTGTGTCGTTATACAAAGTATTTATAAAAATAAATATAATTTTATTACATGTTATGTGTATTCAGGCCTTTTTAACATCCCACTGCTGGGCACGGGCCTCCCTTCAATACGAAGGGGATCAGGTCAGTCACCAAGCCAAGTGCTTTTTGGCGGATTGCACATGACTTTCGAAAACTTGTAAAGTTCTCTCAGACATGCCAGGTTTCCTCACGATGTTTTCCTTCACCGTAACGCAAGTGGTAATCATGTTGGAAATGATTCGCACATGATAATATCAGAGGTGCGAGACCCGGATTTCAACCCGCTTTACTCATTTCCCAAGCGAGCGCGTTTCCACTGGGCTATCATTTTATTATTATTACATTGCCTTGATGTGTAATACTTGGAATATAAACCTTAACTGACTTTTGTGCACTTTTGACTCTACAATTATGTACTTAAAATTTGCATGTACGTACAATGGTTAGTACAGTTGTCATTTAACTAGTGACGCACCCTTGCTTCGCTTGGTTCAATAAACAGAAGTATAATAATAATAATGTCCTTCTGACCGATTCCGGCTACGGCGGCCAATCTCATTGAGACTAGCCAACTGCGCAGGAGATATTATAGTGCACAAGTGTAGGCGCAGACACAAGTGCACTCTCTATTCCTGTCACTCTCATACTCCGGTGGGACGACTACTCGACACGACCAGTGAGAGTTACCTAAGGCGTAGGACCGACGGCTTTACGTGCTTCTCGAGGAACGGTGGTAAAACACCGCCAACTTCCCGACTGCGGGTTGTTACTGAGGCTTACTATCTAGAAAGACTCAATAACTAAACTTGGTCTGATCCGGGAACTGAACCTAGGACCTCCGGGTGCGCAGCCGTACATGCTAGCCACTACACCACCGAGGCAGTTACTTTAAACAGAAGTATATCTACAGACCAGCCCAATCAACTAAAGAAACTTTGCAAAGTCACATAATTCAAAATGAACATAAAATTAATTATTGACAGGTCTTATTCTAAGTCTGAACAGTTACCCCTCTTGAATGATGGAATGGTGAATGGTAACTATATTTCTTAAAATTAATTTTAAAACCGTAAATGATATAAATGCAACTGTAAAACAAACCGTAACCGTAAAAGTAAATGAAATATATTTTTTTGTTTTTTTTTGTTTTTTTTTTTACCTCAGTTCAGATGATTTAAGCTTTAAAGATTTTTTTTTAATTTGTAAATAATGGTATTTTTTATAATAATTAACAAATATGTTATGTTTGGTTATCTAACATATAAGCTATAAAACGAAACACATCCTTAACTTTGGCACAGGTAATCATATTTAATATGTTAAAATTTTTGATCGTATATTATTGTGCCATTAACAAGAGAATTGAATTGTACTTAAAATTATCACAAATTGAAGTGCTTTAAATGTTGAAAGTTTAGACCTTAAAGTAACAAACAAATTAGTTAAAGTTTGTAAATTCTTCGTATTTTATTTATCGAACAAATCTTTATCTATATTCATTTTTTAGTTAATTAGACTTGACCATACATACATGTGTCATTCTTGAAGCCTCCAGACAATCTCCAAATAGAAAACCATATCAATCAAAATTATCAGATAATGATTTTTATTATAACGTATTTTCCCGTGGAAATAAGACATTGTTGTACAGTAAAAAGAAGAATGAATATACAAATAAATATTTAGAAAAAACATTCTGTAACCAACTTTAAAATGTAAGCTTTGATCAACTGATTTCGAGCTTAGTGCAAATATTAGAAGGTTCTTTTTCAGCATGCGAATTTATAAACCAGTATTATTTTGATAAGCATTACATTAAGAAAATTTGAAATTTCGGAAAAGAAAAGAACCTCCAAGGTCTAGCAGATTAGAGGATTAAATACTTTATAATAATATTGTTCGTATTCAGCATAAATTGAGCTGTGTTTAAGTTCAAAGGATCATCAAACACATTAGTTACACGTAGGTGCAAGTTGAGGAAAGTGATCGTATTACTGAGCAAGGTCAGCAAGTAATCACTTTCAGGAGTCGTATTAGAATTACCTGCCTCAGGGGAAGAACGCTTAAACTGGTATTAAAGAGAAATACAGATAAAATAAAGGTATAATTTAAAAAAAAATGTTAGAAATATAAAAGTATAATATAATTGTAAAATTATAAGAATCTAGTTCACTCTAAAGCGACCTCAAACCTACACCATTGCGTGACTCCGACTTCCCGTTTCGGACAACTATTTTAACCGATAAGAATACAATACGCAAAATACACGAAAACTGTGACATGACTGACCTAAAATATACTATAAATTAATTTTCTTAGTAAATTCACCAGCAGTGAAATTCATTTTTTATCATTTTAATCTTCCTAATAAAATTAAAATTAAGATCGAGATTCGTGTCAACAACAAATAAAAGCAGAGACTATAAAGCTTCTTATCAGTCGGCTGTTTGGCCAAGGAATGGGTTATCTACCGCACTGTTTCTTTTATTTATATCTTTTACAATATATAATGGAAAACAATACGTTTTTGATATAAAATTAATACTGTATAAACGCTCCAAATAGACGTGAAGCTATTGTTAATAGCTTCTATACAATAATAGAAATAACAATTCGACAAGTGGAATCTTCGAAACTTTCTTACTAACGTTGGACACTAAACGACGGAAAACTTTCAATGCTTATTTTTTTCTTTCGAATAAAAAAAAATACAATTCTGCTAGAGCTTATTGCAAAATTGTTGAATTATATATAATAATAATGTAATATTTTTATAGATTTGAAAACTGTCCAAAAACTAGCCGTTTTTTCTTACAGTTAAAGTTTTTTTTTTCAGGTGCTTGACTTAACTTTTACAAATCTCGATGACTATATGAACTATGGATTGATTGCAAAGGTCTTCATGTAATCAATGCTATTATTTTTTATGTATAGTATAAAATATATGAAATGTTTTAATACATAGCGCCCATTAAAATAGATTTCTACCATGTCGATGCTTGCTAATGTGAAAATTGTAGAAAATGTCGCGTGAATATATTTTTTTTACGAGAGCGCAATCGTATGTAGAAACTAGTATTATTTAATTTTGTTTATTTCTTGTCCAATGCAATAAAGTGACACGTAGTTTTTCTTTGTCATCATCCAGACAAAAATAATTTACATAGAAATAAGTTGAAGCAAATAAAGTTGAGAAAGAAAATAATATATGAAAATTGGAAAAAATAGTCGTTTCTTGGTGAATACATCATATCTGTTAAAATGTTTTACTTGTTACTACATATCATGTACGAATCAAGGTAAATATCGAGCTATCATTTGTAACATGACAGTTTTCTTTCTTTACATTTATGAAAGATTTTATATTATAAACTAGCAGAACCCGCGGCTTCGCTCGCGCTAAAACTGCAAATAAAATGTCTAAAAAGGTAGGTTTCATACAACCTTTAATCAGGTAAAGATCTTCATACAATTTCTGAGAATCTGTACATTAAATGTTTTTTTGGAAAATCTTATGCAAATAGACATTATTATCGATACAGAGGCCGAATCTATAGTTTTTATAATTTTTGTCTGTCTTTCTGTCGGTGGCGCATCACTGAAAAATCACTGGAGCGATTTTGATTTTTGGTTTGATGGTAGCTGGTTATCCGGGTTAACATATAGGATACTTTACTGCGGGAAAATATCTCATCACTGAGAAATCTATACTAAACGTTAAAACGTAACTAGGAACGTATCCGAGCGGAGCGAGGGTGAGTCGCTAGTCTATACATATTATAATAAAATTGTAACTAAGTCGAATCTGTACATTTAATATTTATTGGAAAATCTAATTGAAATAGACATTTAATCTATAGTTTTGAGAATTTTTGTCTGTCTGTCTGTCTGTTACCGCATCACGATAAAACCATTGGACAGATTTTGATGAAATTTGGTATGATAGATAATAGCTGATTATCCGGGTCAAGATATAGGATACTTTTATCGAAAGAAAATATCTTACTTCTGAGAAAAAATACAAAAACTGCATTGTAAGAGTATACTAATATGTAAAACCTAAGAATTTGGTTATTGGTCATCTGAACGCGGGCGGAGCCGCGGGTAATGCTAGTATTCTATAAGTTGTTTGGCAAAGCTCGTACTGCTGAAATGCGTCAGCTAATTTTGAACAATACGTTTGTTTTACTTTTTAACCACCCCCATTGTATTTATATAATACTACTTTATTATATGTACAATGCTAATATTTAATAAAATATACCTTTGCTTAACATTTCTTATAAGTTGTATACAATTCCAAATTTAATACCGTAGAATTAAGATTCCACATTAAGTTTGTACAAAAACTGTTTAGAAAATGTTATTTTATATTTCTAAGGGTATTGATTTAAAAATATATAATAAAAATGTCAGTTGGTACCTAATTGTGAATTATCCGCTATTTTACGTGTGAAATATTTTTTTACTTAAGTATGTACAATTTACATATAGACATACATGCAACTGTAAACTGAATGAAAACTAGCGAACTTGTACTTACATCATTAAAATAAGCTTGTTCAAGACGTTGCCTGGTTTTGTTTGTTTTGCTATAATCAGGAAGACTTGATTGCCGTCGCATGCGCATTCTTTGTTCTCTATCCATAGTCATCAAATCAGACTTTTGAGATAACACTAAATAATGTAATCTATGTACTATATCCATTGTAATTATATCTAAAGAGAAGCTTTAAACTTTCTTAAAATGTTGATTTTCGTTTAAAAAATTATAAATTAACAACATTTGTAGAATTGAAAAAAGAAAAGTTTAGGATTAATTAAAAAATAAAATTTGGCTAATATTTCTCACATTTGAAAATTACATTTTCGCGATTTATCAACGAACGAAACGCAGAACTAAATATTTCGAGGCCATCTCCACACTCCACAAGTATAAAATCACTGTCAAGTTTAACATAAAAAGAATAGAGACGATAGGTATCTAAAAAAATATAACGCACCGAGCCCCTAGTCAGAGGGCGGGCGGGAGTCGACTGACTACTGACTCGACTAGGCGTCGGATGTAGAACGCCTCCGACGTTTCCCGGCAACCGTTTGCTAACAACACGTTCTATTCGACCATGAATACTCCGTACAAATCACTTTTATATCTAATTTGTTGAATTGCTCTTAGAAATGGTTTTTCTATCGAAATGTGATTTGTAATGAAACTTTGTAAACTATTTTGTACTGAATAAGATTCAGTCGTTATTAAGTTACATAACAATGTATTAAAGAATAGTTGAGGCCGTGTAAATAATCATCATTTCGAAAAGTAATCTGAAATTATTAATAATTCAATAAGTGTAATTATTGTTATTTGATGTTCATTGCGGTTCCCGGATCGATGATCATATTATTAACTAAACTTTCGTAGAATGCTAATTTGATTATATGATACCTAGATTACACGTATTCCTTGAATGCTAAATAGATGAAGAGATTATTTGTCACGATGCGTTTAATGCTTCATTCTACCAGGTTGATTCCTACATGAAGTAAACAATTGAAATCTGTGCACAAGTTTCCATTTTATTATGTTTAACTATATCTTTTGAAATGCTTTTGAATCATCATTGAAATATGTAGAGTCAATCGAGGAGGAAACTGTCTCCGTCTCGAAACTTTTCTCCTCAGCAGAATCGGTAACAAACGCAAGATACACAAAAGTTTCTCTTTTAAATTTAAAGCTATAGTTTTTAAAATGAGTACCTAATAATATATTTCACATAGTAAAATAGTATCTATTTTAATATAGCTTTATTAAAGTGACATATTAGAAATCTTCATTTTGGAGATGATATCTTAATTTATTTAAATCAGATTTGCAGGAAATCACAAGCTTTCAAATCAAAATTACACACGCAAATACTTTTTAAAGAAGTAATACTTGATTACTGCAGTATAGTTCAACATTGAAACATATTTCTGAAGACAAGATTTATACAGAATTAAAGGTCAGTTAGATTTCTAACTACCCTAATTGTTATTTCGAAAATCGGACATGCGCAAGCAATTGAACGTGCATCGAGGATTTCGTAGCATCAAAACGTTTGGTGCTACGGAATGATGAATGTTTTAACTAACGTAATTAGTACAATTAAATATTTACCCATATATAATATTCACTTAAATAATAAATTTAATTTTGTAATAAGATAAAAAAATCAAGTTAATTTTGCTGCTACTAAACTAACTTATCACGAAAACTGAACTGAAAAAGTCGCTTACAGATATCCCATCTCATTTTGTCAGACTCCTGATAAGGTACCCCGCAACTTTGTGTGCACTAAGTTTTGTTCATCCCTCTATGTACCTATGTATGAAATGTTACACCTATTTTTATTTTTTATAATTAAACTTGAAATTTGACAATGCTGTCATTGTATAGCGGACCACACGAGATATAAATTACTTTCTCCTTTCTACAATAGAATCAGTTTATTTGTTTTTCACCGATCTCCTTAAAAAATACAATCAAAAATAATCTATAAAGATATATTTATAAGTCAAGTACAGAATATGCCACATGTGTTTCATATTTACCAACAAAATAGAACTATACGTAGAAATTTGAAATCGTATTTGAAACTCCTTGCACGTGTTCGACTCAAACTTGGTTTGGCTTTAGCTACTTTTAAGTTTTTGTATTCTCATGTAAAAGAGCTCCATAGTCACACCAAGTTTAATACCGTATAAATAACAAATAAATAACCTTAAAAAACCTGTTTCTTTATATAGGCCTATTTACTTCAATTAAAAATTTATTTTTTACCTTCTTCATTATTTGTTATGGTTTATTATTATTATATGAAAATTTTGAACATATATGTACCTACTATGTCTGAAAAAACGTAATTGCGTATATGAAAAATTCTAAATATTCAACAAAAATATTAAACATTTTACCTAGATTGGGAATAAGCTATTATCATTTATTTTACATCTTTAGATACCTATGTTTTTAAAATAAATTCAATGAAACGCGACTTCAAATTGCCTACTAAGTAATCAATATTAAAAGACTAAAAGTTAGTTCGAAAAAATATTCTAAATATAAAGTTAAATTAATGTGCATATTTTGAATTTAAATTTAAATTGTAAATGTCATGTTTCAATAATGCTATTAGCACCAATTTTCTGAAAACTGTAAAATGTTAATTACAAATTTGGAACTTATGTATGAACTTAATATACCTACTCAAAAAAGATTAATTATTATCGAAAGCTCCTTGTTCTTATATTTTTTATATTTTTACGTAATATTGCTTAAAATTGATAAATATTTAACCAAAAATTCACATGTCGTCAGAATAGATGTGCTCAATATTGATAGAATAAAAAATCAATATTTTATAATTCTGCAAATTAACTAATATTTACCAAATTATGTTAAACTTTGAGTCTGGCGACATTTGCACGTTAGTTGTTTATGCTGGAAATATGTTGTCCAACTTAGGTTACCTAATTTTTTATATTAAAATTAGAATTATAACGAGTACATATTTATTTTAGCCTGTTTTATGGTAAGACCACAGTATATTTTTATAATAATTTTCTAAATCAGTAACACTTGGATGCTTTTGTACATTATAATGTTTTATATGTATGTTCACCGACTACTCGAAGACGCCTGAACCGATTTGGAATATTTTGTTTTGTTTCGAAGGGTATACTTTCCAGGTGGTCCCATTTAAATTTTATCGGAATCGGTCGAGCGGTTTTTAAAAAATCAACAAATAAATTATTTTTTAAAATAAATTGCTTAATCGAATATGTTATTAAAAAACTTTCATCTTACAAATTACCTGCTTGTTACATCTACAATAAAAATGGAAAAATAAAAACTTAAAAAAAACCGACTTCCAGGCATTAAAATGTAAAAAATAACTAAGTAAACGGGGGTTTTCTTTTAGAATAGATACCTAATTAGATATTTTCGAAGTCGGTGCCAGTCGATGCAAAGCAAATCTAATATATTCCAATACCTAAAATACATCACTACTTGATGTAAAATATTTTAACTATAATTAGAGTTCACACTAAATCATATTTACCTATTAGATATTCATATCTTAAAAAATTGACGGCTGGCACCGATTTCGAATATATCTTATTGGGAATGTACTCTAAATAAAAACCCCCATTTAGTTATTTTTTTACATTTTATTGCCTGGAAGTCGGTTTTTTTAAGTTTTTATTTTTCCATTTTTATTGTTAGTTAAGTTTTAGCCAAGCCCACAGTGCGCTGTATTAGGTAGTTATGTAAAGGACATGAAATGAAGGTAGCTACCTAATTATTTTTAATAATGTAACATTCATTCATTATTTTATGTGCCAGTTTATGGATTTGACAGTAGATTTTTGATGTGTCAAGTGGAGAGTCAGTGATTTGCATTCTAATATATATAAACTAGCATTGCCCGCGGCTCCGCCCGCGTTCAGATGACTAAAAACCAAATTCTTAGGTTTTACATATTAGTAATTAGTATACTCTTACATTGCAGCTTTTGTATTTTTTTCCCAGAAATGAGACGTTTTCCCGCTGTAAAAAGTATCGTATTTGTTGACCCGGATAACCAGCTAGCACCATACCAAATTTCACCAAAATCCCAGTGGTTTTTCTGTGATGCGGTAACAGACAGACAGACAAAAATTTTAAAAACTATAAATTCGGCTTCTGTATCTATAATAATGTTTATTTAAATAAGATTTTCCAAAAAAATATTTAATGTACAGATTCGACTTAGTTACAATTTTATTATATGTATAGATGTAAAATGACTATTCAGGGAAAGCAATAAGTATAATTGTTAATTGCTTGTTTTCCTGGAAGAACCTTCTGAGCTGTTTCTATTGAAATTATTATTAATGCTTATTAATTAATATTTTAAAGCCTCAGACTAAAGAATTATATAGAAAGAGTCCGCCAAAATAAATGTCGAAGTCAAAAGCAGCTTGATTTGCTGTGCATGCTATGCACGGTTGTTAACTTCACCGACAAAAGAATTGATATCTAAATGGGTGCAAAGTTCTGTAGATAATCCTGATTTTTTTTTCATAAGAACATACGACATTTTAAAATAAATTTAAAACATGATTTCTTGTTTTTCTACAAAATTGTTTGCTATTTATTCTTAAATTTAAGCAGTCGAATTATTTACACAGAGTAGATAACTTAGGATAAATTGAACTTCAAGATTTTTGACTTGGCTATTTTTTCCATATACAAGTTATCTTATATTCGGCTAATCACTTATATCTTCTTTGCTATACGCAAAATACTGTTTTTATATTGTAAGGTCAACTCGGGCGAAGCCGCGGGTTCTGCTAGTGATTTCATATACCTAATGGAAAACACATACCTACTTCACATAAGAAAAAAATACAAAATAAAATTAATTAGTCATAATTTTTTTTTATACTTTAAAAACACCATACAACACGATGCGCGCGGTCTTATCTGATTAGACAGACAATGAAAATTTTAAATAACCGCGAACAAAATCAAAATTTGTTTTATTTTAAATTGCCAAATATAGTTATTATTGAATATTTGTAAGAATGTGGCAACATTAATATTTTAATTATAGTTTGGTAATTGAATTTTTTGTATGACAACTTTCTCTCTGTGTACGCCGGTCAAGGCAATCGTCCATGTTTTTGTATCGTCTAAAGAGAAAAATAAAACAACGCAATTAATCCAACATTACACCTTTTATTTCGCTCCATCCGCTGTTAATATACCTGAAAAGGTTATGGGCCCAGTCTCCCGGAGCGAAAAATAGGAGTATTGTATTGCGGTGCAGCTGTGGTAAAACGGCGGTGTGGTACTGCGGTCAAGCAGTCACGTTCGGTGCAAAAATGGACGGCGAGAGCGATATCTTTGGGGCGAACAATCGCTTCTTACTAGAAAATGCCAGTAACTGGCATACATGGAAATTCCAGGTTAAAGTCATACTAAAGGCGGTGAATGCCTATGACTTGGTGGACGGCTTATTAAAATGCCCAGAAAATGATGACACAAAGTTAGCCACGTGGAAGAGACTAGATGCGAAGGCTCAAGCAGTCATCGTAGGCAGACTAGGCAGCACAGCTATGCTGCATGTACAGAATTGTGAAACAGCCAAAGAGATATGGGACAAATTAAATACAATTTATGAACAAAAATCTGATGTGTCACTCCACATATTGCAACAGCGTTTCTTTGAAGAAAAATACAACGGTTCGGAAGATGTATCAACATTCATAGCCAAAATAGAAGCAATCGTGACACAAGTAAGGCAAGCAAAAGGTGAGATTGCTGAAAACATGATTGTTACAAAAATTATAAGTTCGCTAGGTGAAAACTTTCGACACTTTGTCTCTGCATGGGACTCCGTTCCAATAGAAAAGCGAACCCTGTCTGAGTTGACAGCCAGGCTCATTATAGAAGAACAAAGAAACAAAATGTACCAAGAGAGTGGAAGCAGTAGTTCCACAGCATTCAAGACTGACACAAAAACAAGAAAGTGCTTTATCTGCGGTAAAGTGGGGCATTATAAAAAAGACTGTAAAGCTAAAAAGGTTGAAAACAGCTACAAGTCTGAAAACATTCCATTTTGTAAACAATGTAAAAAACGTGGACATACAAAAGAAAAATGTTGGTTCAACAAGGACAAAAAACAAGAAAATATAAATAATAAACAAAACGCGTTTGTCATGTCAGCGTGTGGACTTGCGTCAAAAAGTATAAACAATGAGTGGTTCTTAGATAGTGGTGCTTCCGAACATATGTGCTCTACAGTAGACAATTTTATAAACTATAAAAAGTTGTTAGTGCCTAAAGACGTTGTTATTGGGGATGGGACAATAATAAAAGCATTAGGTTATGGTGACATTGACCTTGAAGCATATGATGGTCAACAATGGATCAAAACATTAATAAGCAATGTTTTGTATGTGCCGAGAATCAAGGTAAACCTATTTTCCATGAGTGCTGCTCTGGATAAAGGCTACAGGCTGGAATCAACTGCTACTGAGTGCCACTTTATAAAAAACAATAGTGTCTATGCTATAGCGAAGAGACATGGTAAAATGTACACAATGTTATTTAAAAAGCCCGATGCTTGTGCCATGGTTGGAAAAGTGATGTCAAATTTAAGGGAATGGCATACTAAACTAGCTCACCAAGACATTAACCAAGTGAAAAGCGTCTTGATGAAACAGAATATACAGTTTAAAAATAGTAAAGAAGAAACCTGTTTGCCATGTTTGAAAGGAAAACAACATAAGTTTCCCTTCCCATTGAGTACCCATAGAGCAACAAAACCAGGAGAGGTTATCCATATAGATATTGGAGGTCCAATAGAAGAAACTTCACTAGGAGGGGCAAAGTTCTTTTTACTCATTAAGGATGATTATTCCAAATATAGAAAGGTGTATTTTCTGAAGAACAAAAGTCAGTCTATAGAATATTTAAAACAGTATTTGAAAGAAGTGCAAGTGAACCCCGGTCACACAATGAAATATTTAAGAAGTGATAATGCAAAAGAATTTATCAGTAAAGAAATGGAGAACTTGCTAAATTCATATGGAATACAACACCAACAAAGTATAGCCTACACTCCACAACAAAATGGTTGTGTAGAGCGCGAGATGAGAACAGTGGTTGAGTCAGCACGAACTATGCTTCTAGAGAGCGGCCTTAACAAGAATCTGTGGGCTGAAGCAATCAATACCGCTGTCTATGTCATCAACAGAACCGGTCCAAGTCAAGTGAAGGATGTAACTCCATATGAACTTTGGTGGAATAAAGATTTTGATGTAAATAATCTACAAGTCTTCGGTAGTCAAGTATCTGTACATATTCCGGATCAGAAACGGTTAAAATTTGATAGCAAAGCAGAATTAGGCTATTTCATTGGATATGGAGAAAATACAAAAGGATACAGAATATACTTTCCTGAAAGAAACATAGTAGACATTAAGAGAGATGTAATATTTATAAAAAAGTCTGAAGAATACAAAGAAAGAGACAGAGAAGAAGAAAAAGAAAATTACATAGATTTTGACACTCAAGAAGACACAGAACAAGTATTAGAACTAGAACAAAGCCAGTATGAAGATATTGAGGACCCTGAAACAATAGAAAGTGAAAAAGAAGAGAACTCAATTCATTCCTTTCATGAGGAGTCAGCAATATTAGAGGAAGAGATAGAAGAAGAACAGGAAACCTCACAACAGACAGAAGAGGTAACCGAAAGACCTAGAAGGGCAAGGAAAAAGCCAAGCTGGTTTAAAGACTATGAACAAGAAGATGAAAATATGTTTCTGAGTTACAGCTGTGATGAACCTATTTCCTACCAACAAGCTATGAAGAGACCCGATAAAAGAAAATGGGAAGAAGCCATAAATAAAGAATTGCAAACACTGGAAGAAAATAATACATGGGAGGAGGTGGCAGAAGTTCCTGACGGAGAAAACATAGTAAGTAGCAAGTGGGTATTTAAAGTCAAGGAGGTAGAAGGAAAAGCTTTGTATAAAGCTCGCTTAGTGGCCCGAGGATTCGAGCAGAAAAAACTGTGATGACCAGACATACTCACCTGTTGCTAAATTAACCACTTTCAAAGCCATGATGGCTGTAGCTACCCAGAAAAGACAACCAGTGTATCAGATGGACGTTACTGGGGCATTTCTTTATGGTGACATAAATGAGACAGTTTTTATGAGATTACCAGACAATAAGGTATGTAAATTAAAAAAGTCAATCTATGGTCTTAAAAAATCACCTAAATATTGGAACACAAAATTTAATAGTTTTATGACAAAAGAAAGTTTTCTAAGATCAAAGAATGACCCTTGTTTATATGTTAAACATATTGGAAATGATTTTATTTATGTGCTATTATTTGTGGATGACTTGTTGTATTTTGGTAATAATAAAAACCAAGTAAATGACTTTAAAAATTCAATATGTAAAAACTTTAAAATGAAAGATTTGGGTCTGGCCAGTAATTATTTGGGAATAAATATTAAACAGGATCTTAGAAATAATGTAACTGTAATTAATCAGAAAAAGTATTTATTAAAGTTGTTGGATTTATATCAAATGTCAAATTGTAAATCTGTATGTACTCCAATGGAACATAACTTTAATTTTGAATTACTAAAGAGAGATAAAAGTGAAAGTATTGAAATAGAAAAAGCCTGTAGAAGTTTAGTAGGCAGTCTTTTATATGCTACTTGTACTAGACCAGACTTATGTGTTGCAGTAGGATTTCTTAGTAGATATGTGCATTGTGCTAGTGTAGTTTTGTTTAAATGTTTAAAGAGGATATTGAGATACATAAATGGTACTATTGATTTATCTTTAACATACAAATATGATAAGGAAAGTAAAAATGTATGTAAACTGCAAGGTTACAGTGATGCAGACTGGGCCGGTGATGTATCAGACCGGAAGTCAACATCAGGACAAATATTTTATATTTTTAATTCTCCAGTTTCTTGGTATAGCAAGAAACAATCTTGTGTATCAATGTCATCTTGTGAAGCTGAATATGTAGCTCTTAGTATGAGTATTATGGAAGGATCTTTTTTGAAAAAGTTACTCAAAGACTTTGGATATGATAATGTATATTTTGAAATACTTGAAGACAATCAAAGTGTAATTAATATAGCAAACAACAATGACAGTAATAAGAGATTAAAACATATAGACATAAAGTATCAATACATAGTAGAAAATGTATCAGCAGGTTTAGTTAAAATAAAATTTGTTTGTAGTAATAACAATGTTGCTGATTTGTTTACCAAACCATTAGGAAAAATACTTTTTGTTAAACTTAGGGATATGATATTGTCATAACTTTGTAAACTAACTTTATAAGTAGAAACATGCATAGGAAAGTGTTGAGTTAGTATCTTATGACTGTAAAAGATGTTTGTTATTCTTAAGTTGAGGGCTCTGACTCTTGAGTATTTGTTTTGAGGTTGTTTGTGTTATTAAGGGGGTGCACTAGTGTTTCAAAATTGTTAAGGGGTTAATAAGTGTACTTTAAATTAAAATATCATGTTGAGGGGGTGTATTGAATATTTGTAAGAATGTGGCAACATTAATATTTTAATTATAGTTTGGTAATTGAATTTTTTGTATGACAACTTTCTCTCTGTGTACGCCGGTCAAGGCAATCGTCCATGTTTTTGTATCGTCTAAAGAGAAAAATAAAACAACGCAATTAATCCAACATTACACCTTTTATTTCGCTCCATCCGCTGCTAATATACCTGAAAAGTTATTGGTCTTTTCTATTAAGAAATTCTTAACAGCCTAGAGTTGAGAAGTTATTATCTGTGATTTTTCATCGTTCGGGTCGTATTGCCGTCCCACCAGACTTTGAGAAGACAAAGACGGCACCAGATGCAGATGGCCAGTTTCAGTAAAATTGTCCGAATTCGGTTAAGAGGATAATATTATTATCCTATCCTCCCTTATCTCGTCTAGCAGTCCTTTTTAAGTGCAACTAGCGGATAAGTGTCACGGCCTTAATGTATTTTTATAACATGGTATCAAAGAAACGTGACCTACCTACATCTGCTTTGTGCAAACATGCTAAAAATGCTACTTGGACTGGCACTTTTGTATTTACAAATTCAATTATTTGTTACATTAAAACAAGACTATCAAAGTCGAAGTGGTAATATCCATATTGACCGCATCGAGGTTTAGCTAAGAATATTTTAGAAGAATCTTGCTAAGTACTTTTAATGTTGTTAAATTGTGTAAATTTTTGAATAACCTGGTATAAAAACGCGGTACTTTTTCTGTCTATATAGAGGTAGCGATATGAATTAATTTTAAAATTATTTTTTTTTGTGCATACCAATGACAGTCGTAATAGAAGATTACAAGGCAAAGAATATAAAAGACAATGTTTTTAAATGTTTTTATTAGTAAGGCAGTATTTTTATTACAATGATTCAGTAAAAGGAACGGTTTGAAAACAAATAAATTAAAATATTTTTCTTACATTTTTTTATCTATGAATACTGTAACAGTATTTGTATTGAAAACCATTTTATATCTGTAAAGGCAGCAAGAAAAATACTTATAAAGACCAATAAATTAATTCACTATTTAAAAAAAAAGAGAACAAAAGTAGAAAACTTCTGCTATCAAAGCTTTCAAATAAAATAAACTAATACTTTACATACTAAATGTTAAATGATAAGAAAATAATTAATCTGTGCATTTCATTTATAATCCTACATTTCTATTAAACTTTAAAACTTCGCTGCTTTATTTAATAACTAACTTTATACTATATATTATTATATTATTTATTGCAGTTTTGAACCAAAACAAAACATTATGATGATAGCCCTGGCAATGCATTTTACCTTAATTTATATACTCAAATATGAAACTGTGACCTGTTGACCCTAAGACCTACAATGTGTTTTCATTGCCCGGGCTTTCACTTTTAAATAAAGATTTACAATCTATTTGATATGTAACTAGTAAATAGAAGACTTATTTATACTAAAATGTACAAAATTCAAATCGTCATGTTATAATCGAATTCAAAATACTTTATTTCATTATGGTAAAAAAAAATCATGGATCTGTCATTTTTTAAATTCATGTTTACTAAAGTTGGTTCAGCTATTAGTATATCAACAGAAATATATGTTGTAATAAATAAAATTCCATGAAAATTAAAATTTAATACTGTACCCTACGAATACTTATTATTTATTCATAGACTGTACCCTACAAATAATTTCCCAAAGAATATAAGAAATATTACAATCACAAATAAAATACAAATTATGTTTTTGTACAATTTAGCATAACTAAATCCAAATATTTGTAAAAACTACATAAATAATTCAATAAAAAGTTTGTTGGTAAAGAACAGAAATAATCTTCAATTAGGAATTATAAACTATCAGCACCTATTTTTTGATTTTGACACAAAATGTATCAGGAATCAATTTATTTATATTAATCTAATAAATAATTAAGTATATTTACTAATACCAAACAATCATTGACATATACAACAATATTTAAACTTCTTATTTATAGAATCTTTATAGATTATAAATTCATACATAATATTCAGAAACATGAGAAAAAAATATTTTATAATCTTATATTCAACTATATACATAAAGGAAAACATTGTCTTGGCAAACTTTTTTTGAATTAAATTAAATTTTCACTAAAACAAATGAATGTAAATACTTAAAAAACACTTTTGAAGTAAAACTTTAGGCGTGACTAGGTGGTAAGTCAATGGAAAAATGAGTGTCACAATAGTGAAAATTTCTATCGTGACAAATAATAGTCAAATTTATTATTAATTTAAAAAATATAAAGGTATATTTACATTTTTATAATAATTATAATTTATAACAATATATATTATTAATAATTTTATAATAATTATTATAAAAACAAGTATTTATTACTAGTAATTTTATAAAAAATATTATGTTTATATTTCAATTTGTTTCAATTTAATTGCGGTATCTGCCACAGCGCCAAAGTTTTACTTCAACCGTGCAAAAATCCAATTATTTAATATGTAAAAAAAAATGAATGCTATAATTTTAATATAAAAGTCATGAATGTTGCATAACTTCAAACAAAGGTGTCCCATAACATGCTCAGTTCAGAATTAAATAAATAACAAAAACAATTCTGACAAAATTTATAATTTATTATCTACAAACATCGTTTTTATAGTTCATAATTAATCAAATAAATAAAAAATAAATAATATAAATATCTTCTATTTATATATGATTAAAGTTTCAATTTAACTAATCTATATGTAAGATTTCAATTTAAATGTTTTTATTGGCTTTTTCATATTAGAATAGGAATAGTGCTGTCGTTATTTCATTGTCGTATTTTTGTAACTTCATATAAAAGATTTTTTTCACTGATTAAATCACAAAAATATTAATTATTTCTTAGGATGCATTTACTTTTGTTTGAAGTTATGCAACATTCATATACATTATTTTATTATAGTTTTTGTAAACAATTCACTGCTAAGCGGCTTGAATAGCTTGTCAAAAATATACAAAAACCTGGCTCTATTAAAGCTTGACATGAAACATTTAAATTAAATTTTCCTATTAACAAGTTGTGTGTTCAATAAAGTAATAATGTGAGGTACATGTTACTGTTATGTTCCCATTGTTACCAAGGCAATAGTTAGGCATGTTTAACAAAGAACAATTTGTTAAGCCATTAACATGAACATTTTAAAAATAATTTCATTAATTTAACGTGCAACCATTGAACAGTATAGAAATAGAATATATTGTTTACTTAATTACAGTATAATTTATAACTTATAACAACAGTCATACATTATAACATATTAGCTCCAAATTTTAAATAAAAATGGAGTATATAATTTACTAAGAAATTGTATACACATGTATATGCATTTTAAATAAAAGCAATACACATAATATTATGGTTCTAATATTTTTGATTTGCCATTTAATTTTCCAAGCTGTCCTAACATAAGGACTGTGTTGATTAAATTTTCTGAATAAATTCTTTGATTAGTCTCCATTCGTCTAAGTTTTTGGACCACATATTTAGAAAAAAATTCTAACTCATATTCATTACCCTGAGATCTAGGATCAGTGTCTTCGGAACTTCTTTTACGTTTTTGAGGGCCACTTTTCACAGATGAAGTTCTAGTTTTCGGTTTTGAACTATCATTTATTTTTTCAGATTCACTATTAACAAATGCAAGATTCAAGTCTTCACCTAGATCATTGGCTTCTTCTTCATTCAGTTGAATTGTCAAATCATCTGGCACAGTGACCATAGGTATGTGGTTATCAGAAAATATAGGTGATGGTAGAAAAGAGACTCGCTTACGAACTTTTACAGGATTTTTAGCTTTAGCTGTAACTGCAATTTCACCACCAACTGTATGTCTCCTATTGTTGTTTTTCTTGCTTATCTCAGGTTTATTTACCCTGTTTATTTGCTTACTACTCCAAAAGTTAACTTTAATTTTAGGTTTGGGCTTTGGTTTTCTTTCTACTTTAGGCTTTAAAGGAGATTTTGGGAATTTATATCGAATATCATCATCATCTTGGGCTTTTACATCTTGTTTCTTTACAACTTTAGCTGTACTTTTTGCAGTGTTATTAAAAAAATCTCTATTTAATTTATATCTTACATTATCGTCATCTGATAGATAACCAGTTTTCCTTGATTTTTCACTTGATGCTTGTTTCATGTTGTAAATACAAACCAAAAACTACGATGAAGTTCTTAGAATCCTGAAATATTAAAAATAAAGTAGTTTGAATAACTTAGCTTCTGACAGGTCGTATCACAAAGCAATGTTTCCCGCCTAAACAGTAAACAATAAATTTGCAAGTGCCTATTTAATTGTTTTTAATAAATGTTAGTCATGACTAGGTAATACTAATAGTCAAATAAAGGTAATAAGTTAAATGTGATACGATCGTACTAAAATAAGAAAATCGAATTAATAAGATAATTTTGAGGTTATGTTACCTAAAGAGAAAAGTATAAATTACACTATTATGTTAAAAATACGTCCAGTAAATTTGTGCATATTATTTTCAATTAATATTATAGTTTATATTTTCATCATTTATCTTAGTAAAACTAATATCTGCCTCATCATCAATATTTTTTTACGGCACGACTAATTACATAACCAAAAAGATATAGTTAAATGTGACTTACCCTCATGTAATATTCTAGAAAGTTTATTCTGATCACTTGTATATTACTGACACTAAGTAATAAATATTTTTTTAGAAACATACACGTCTCGAGTAACACACCATAATCACAACTACATGACGCATTTTAGTTCACGACATTGTCGTAGAGGCGCAGCGAACGCGCGGGAAAATTGGTATGGTAGCGTTCATAGGAAAATAGAATTCGTTTAAAGAAAATTACCGTTCATTTTCCTAGCTGTTTTTAGAACAATAAAATATTTATATAGACATAAATATTTAAAAAATGCTCAATTAATTATAAGAACCATGATAAAAATATCAATATACGAGAATATTATATCTAAATCATATCATAATATAATATCATATCATAATATCAAGATGTTATTTGAGTATTAATTAATACAATAGTTGGAATACCTACCTAAAATATCTGTTGATTTGTTAAAGCTCCTAAAGTATAACAGGAGTAGGTGATTTATTTATAATTTAGGTAAGTCCTCATTGAAATATATTGGCAGCGTTTTCATGTATATTATAATTTTTAATACAATTTATTGAAATAAATATACGAAAATTATTAATAGGTACGTCGTAAGTTCTGGTTAATAATGGCGAGTAATTTAGTGTACGCAAATAAAAATTTTTATAAAATTATTAACAAAGCTTAATAAACGTTATGAATTATAGTAATAATCTTTTTAAACCTGCTATGAAGGCATACATAAATTATGAAGAATTAAATGCGGGCTATTTAGCAAAAAGGACTTACTTACCATATGATTTTTCATTGAAATCCAGCCCATCTTGGCACGAAACTTAAATTTTATTTTACGATCCGTGATTACGAATGTACAATGTCACAAATCAAACAAGTCTATTTACCAAAATGTAAATTAAGTACAATATCCTTATATAAAACACAGCTGATGTAATAATACGTAGGTTATGTCAGTCCGTGAGATCTCATCTCAGATTCCGACTGAATGAGGGGGAGGCTGTGCGCAATGCGGCACTATTCACTTTGAAATAACTTATTGTTATTAAATCTTTTTAATTATAAATAATAATTATATTTGCTCTAAATTCTTACTAAGTATAATAATAAACAATAAAATGTGTTTTAATAACTTATGTATATAAATTACTTACTTACCCTTTCGCGAGAAGAATAAAATTTCACAATTAAACACTGTTTTAAATTAAAAGTTACTATTTATTTACCACGATTTTTATAGAATATTCATACAGTTAAACATAAAATTTTAAGGAAGACACTGTAAAGATAGAGAGTGAAAATGGCGGGAAATATTGAAATATATTGATTGGAGGTCGGATGCCTACTCCGCATGGTTTGGAGAACTGTCGCAACATGGCATGCGCAGTGTGCCTAGAGACTAGAGCGTTTATTTACAATTAATGCGATCTCTATCCGATGTTGAAGGTCTTCTTTTCAAAACAAAATGCTTAATATGTATTTTATAACTTAGAGGTTTTTGAAGGGAAAACTTTCGTAAATATCTTGAGATGAAGTATTTTTTTATATTTTATTTTATGGTTTCTGTTTTCCAAAACTTATAATATTGATAGTCGATAGTATAATATTTAAATACCGTCTAAAAATTGTCTATATATTTAGTACTAAAATTAAGCATTAATCTAAGATTGCTTAATAATATAAATTACTAGAAATTATTAGAACTATTTTGCCTCTAACTTCAAGAAACTATTTACAGTTAATATTTAACTACCTTTTCGTATTCTTAAGTTTAAAAACATTAATAACTATTTAAAGTAAATAATAATAATCTACTAATAACTAAACAATTACACTTACCTGAGCTCTAACAGCAGCAAGATGAAGTTGTGTAGCGCGGTATTCATATTTTTTAATAGAAATTTCCTCCTGTAACAAATTTATAATATGTTTAAAAAAATATAATCTTATGATATGAAAATAAGTAAACAAACATAGAATGCGATATTATATTTTCGACAATCTTAATGAACGCCATCTTTTAAGCATACAAGTTATTATATTGAAAGAGACAAAAATAGAAAGAGGTTTTATAATACAGTTTTTACACGTACATTCCCATAGATGGCTCTAGTATCTACAAATAGTTCTATTTATAAAGCGGATATAGATGGCGCTATTCAAAAATAATACCACAGCCTATTTAACATTTATTATATATATATTTATTTTTTAACAATAAGTATTGTCTTTTATTTAATACTTTCACAATACTGTGCAATAAAGCTAATATTATATGTAAAAAAGTTTAAATTAAGAACGTGACAGTTTAAACATCGTTTCCACTTTCCGAAAACTCAGAGTAGGGATTGCATTCTAGAGACGAGCTTCAGCAATATTGCGTATTAGATTATCTAATTTTGATACAACTGGGTACTGTAACTGCATGGCCCTTCTAGTGCACTTGATATGTTTTTAATAACTTTACATGTGTTTTTCTTTTTAATTTTTTCTCAATTAGCAAGTAGTTTAACATTTTGGTGTTTCTATTACGAAAGCATTTTGGTTTTTGATCTTGGACAATGGGCATGCATGGCAATGATAAACTAAAATAAATTAGTATATCTCAATAATTTTAAATTTTCTTTAATATAGTCGATTCTGCTTAGTAACAGTTTTGTTAATATGTAAAAGTCTTTTCTGTAGAAACCTATTTTCGCGTAATATATACTTAGTATTTTTTTTCACTGACATATCTAGTAGATTTATGTATCGTATTAGGTACTTCTAACAAAGTATTTTTTGTGTTATACTGGATTTACTGGGAAAACTTGCGTACTTATTAATTTAAGCGTACTTCTGAACATTTTAATATTAACTCCACTTTATAAACAGCATCATTCAGTCATTGAAAAAAAATATAAATAGGATCAGGTTTTACGTTTTTTACGGCAACGATAAATTATAAACACACATGAACATTGATATTATATTAATTTATTTCTATAACATAAAAATTGTCTTTATCTGTATGTTTAAAAGATTACTAATAATAAGTGTAATTTATTAAACGCACCAAATTGTTTACAAATTCATTCGATGTTCTTTCAGTGTTTCTCTACCAGTCAATCGTGGAAGTATGAACATTGAAGTAGTAAGTAAAACACAATTATACAATAACACACTATTTAAATATAAACTAAGGATGGATTAATTATATTTAGTACCTAGTTAGTTATAATAATATTACTTATTAAATTAAATTACCCTCCTTTGGGCTTCGCCGCAGTCGGGTAATTAGGTAGTGTTTTAATATTTTACTTATTTCTATGAATTATTAATTTTATTATATTCCTGTCAATTTTTTGGCAAATACCAAGCTTTGTATTAATTAGCGAATAAAGTGAAAAGTAAATGTTATGAATTTTGAATTATAAGTCGAGCGCAAAATTTTAATGGCTGACTCACAATTATTATAAAACTTGAAGGTTATTAAAAAGTTCCGACAATAATTAGCTTCTCCCTCGAAACAGCAACAATGTTACATTTTTAGTATTGATCAGATTGTAAGTATTTTGATATCTGAATTGCTTTCATTATGTATATTAAATGTTTATATACGTTTCATATTTTTCAGCCTGACTGCTCATAGTAAGAAAAACGTTAGACCCTACCACGTCCCCGGTATTTTCGTTACATTTGTTTGATAGCGTGAAGTTTTGCACTTTTTACTCAATAAGAACTGGGATTGCAAACAATATGAAATAAAATGTCATAATACAATGGAGGGTAACTCTGTATACAATTTCTTTCAAAGACGTCTTTCACAATAGTGTCAAGTTGCCAGTAAATTCGAGTCTCGGATAAAATCTATTATTCCTAGTTGATACTTTATTTTTATTATGATATATCGGGGCGTACGATGCCATCTACATGTTACGTTGTATTTGCTTTAATAGGTTACCTTAGATGATGTAAAGTGTAGATAGGCCATAATGATCACAGTCATTTTCATTTGCCGTTAAAATAATATCTTTAAAGTTTTTAGTATTAATATATTTTAACACCTCCAGGTAAATTTCTAAGAAATTAATTAAATTTCTAAGAAATCTATTGGTAACTGTAACACCGGCGTATCCGCGTTCGTGGAGGGACTATTATCTTCGACATAATATATTTTAGCTCGACTCTTTTCCTTGATTGTGTCACTTTCGGCTACTATACGTTTAAGGTCCGAAATCAGACCAAAAGTAACATTTTTTTCTTTATATAAAGATAATATCTTTATTCAATGATTTGCCCACTACAAAAATTTAACTTGCTACGTCCAGTATAGTACGAAGTGCTGGTAAACTACAAGTAGCTCTACTTAGCGATACTTCACTTTTCAGAGAGTAATTTTCTTAAAATGAGAATTAAAAAAAAGTATTTATCGCGAAAAAACGACTTGATATATGAGCCTGTAGTTCCTTCATAAATATTATGTTTTGAATTACTTAGAGTATGAATATAAATCAACTCACTAACCGAATTCAGTTTACTTTTATGACTTGATTTTTAAATATTTTTTAAGATTTTTTTGTAGATTTCGCTTAGATCGAACATTTAAGAGATTCAGTATGTATAGAATGTGATCACTTTAGTGCTTTAGTAGACAGAAGGCAATCAATTTTGTGGTCGCCCTACCTATACATATGTGCGTTTCTGACATCGATGTCGTTATAATTAACATGTTCACTAGGTTGTAGAAATTGAATTATAAATTACATTTAATTATATATAAGAACGTTATTTTATGTAAAGTTTCGCACATTGAAACAATTTTTATGGTGCTGAATGAATAGTTTAAAAATAAACTTTTATGTTATGTCCCAATAAAAAAATATACCTATTAAATATAACCAAATGATATGTAAGGTCTATATTATAATAATTGTTGTTTTAATATCTATGTATGTAATCGCTGTCCTTAAATAACTCTTTGTATAATATTTGGATAAAATAAAATGTCACTACTAAGCAATCCTTTAGTAAATTACAAAATATAAACTATGTACTTACTTGTACTTCATTAACTTTGCTGTAAATATTGCTTTCGATGTTACGAGCTTGGTGCCGAGCTAGTGAGTCCAGACCATCCTGTAAAAATGCTATACATTTTAATGTGTGTCATGAATAAACCTAACAGCAATTATAAGAGACCCTTTATAAGAGATTTATTTAAAAAATAATGGGAAAGTCATGAATACGTAAATCACATTAACTTTAGTCTAGAATCTAGAATATTCTTAACATAAAACAAAAAGTTATTCTATTTAGTAATTACAGGATATACGGGTCTATTCATAGTTTTTGATAGGTAATAAATGTTTTTGATAATAATTAGTTTTTGATAAGTACTTGTGACAAGGGTTTTATTAAATCTAGATTATTTAAAAGTTAAAAGTGTACCTTTTCCTGGTTATCGGAATGTAAGTGCGTGGAAAACATTAAAACACGCATAAAATAAAATAAAAATGGAGAAAAAAATTGGTATTGTATATTACATATTTGGATAAAAGTTGTCGCATCAAGCTTAAATTTTGAACAAGAGCTATACCTTTGTTTTAAATAATTTATGATTAAAAAAATAATAAAGGATTTATAAAGAGATTTAAGTTATACCTGCAATTGTTTAATTTGAAGCTCGAGATCTTGGGCGTCTTGTCGTAACTGCTCATAGCTGAGTCGCGCTTGTCCACCGCCCATCCTATCCAGCAACATCTCTCCGCGGAGTACTGGCGGCATAGTTTCCTAAAAAATAAAAAATTAAGTAAAACTTTGTTGTTAAATCTGTCAATTTTTTTTTTTACTATAAAAATACTGTTTATTTAATTTTTGATCTTACACGCGATCTCCATTTTAATGATGAGTAGATATAATCAATTATAATTTAACAATAATAATATTCTCTCCAACTCGTTTAATATAATTAACTACTATTTATTGTTTTATTTAAATCGCATATGTCCAACCGAACTCTGTTGGTTTATGGTTATTTACTTTCTTCATATTTGCGTAAAGAGTAAATCAAGAGCATATTCACTAAGATAGTTGTGAAATGTAAAATGGAGGTTTTATAACTGCTTTTACATAAATTATTAATTAGTCTTTTGCAAGTAGTCATATTATCGACGACACATTTGGTTCAGTTTGTAATGACCCTACTTGCTGCGCCAGCGGTCGCGGGTTCGAGTCCCGCTGGGGGGCATTCATTTGTGTGATGAGCACGAGTGTTTGTATTCCAGTCATGGATGTTTATATTTATAATATGTATGTATTTAAAGTTATGTATAATGTATCAACTATCTGGTATCCATAACACAAGCCTCGTAGCTTACCATGGAACTAGATGGTGTTGTGTGTTAATGTCCTGACATATTTATTTATTATTATTATACCAAACTTACGCGCCTTCACGACATCAATGTAATTGAAAAGTGAAGCTTTAGTAATCTACGCCGATTTTGTATTTTTTGATTAAAAAAGTTTTGCTTTTTTATATTAAGTATTCTACATTACATGTAGGTACTATTTATTTTGACATAAACCAGAAATACACCAGAAGAAATATATATTTCTTTGAATTTCTTGTTTTTCTTGAATTTTCATTTTATATTCTATATGTTTAAAACCTAAAAAAATGTCTAAAAATGCCCTAAAAATAACTAAACGATTTATCAAGTTAACCACTTTAGTTACTTTGGCTTTTCTTTGGGGGCTTTTGGGCGAACTCATTCATAAAAAATACTTATCCGTATATGTATCCGTGTATGTACTTAATATATTATTAGCTTTAATTATGTGAAGCTTCGTAGGTTGGAACGTAATATCTATTTTACATTTTGAATAAAGTTTAGAATTTAGCGTATAATATCATAGTATTCTGTTCAATTTACAATATTTTATCGATATTCCCTATGCAAGGACCCTGGCTTTTAGTTTGTACAGGTACATAAACTTGTTTGTTGTCTATAAACTAAAGTTTTAGCACAAAGAGGTTTGTTTATAATTATAAGTAAACAAAAAATATATGAATTTTGGTTCCATATGTCAACATTCAATGTCAACTTGTCGATAAAATCAGGTATGCATTAATTAAACTTTAGTATAGGGTTAAAATTTTCGTTACATTTTGTTGTTAAACAGAAAATACTATACTCGTATACCTTGAAATAAATTTACAAATTAAAGTTATCTTTATCTTTGAACTAGCGACTCACCCTCGCTTCGAGCGGGTTCGTCCCTAGGTGTGTTTTAACGGTTAGTATGGAATGATATACTATTCATTATATGTATATACATAGGTACTTACAAAATAAACAGTTCTGAACTTTTCGATTTTCCAGCTGTTTTGTTTTGGATTTTCTCGATTATTTTTATTTTTTTATACTCAAACCACTCCTGACACACCTCCAACAAAACAAAAAATAAATTTGTCCAGTCGTTTTTGAGTTTTAGCGAGACTAACGAACGGCAATTGATTTATATATATATATATATATATATATATATATATATATATATATATATATATATATATATACGCCTATTTTATAGTTACTTCCATAGTGTAATAATGATCGGAATAATATCTTCAAATACTTAAAGAAACGAATGCGAAATAGATTTTCAAAGAATATTTAAATATATCTACATATACATATAATAAATTTGTAACTAAGCCGAATCTGTACATTAAATATTTTTTGGAAAATCATATTGAAATAGACATTATTATCCATACAGAGGCCGAATCTATAGTTTTTAGATTTTTTGTTTGTCTGTCTGTTACCGCATCACAGAAAAACTACTGGAGAGATTTTGAAGAAATTTGGTATGGTGATAGCTGGCTATCCGGGTCAAAATATAGGACACTTTTTACCGCGGGAAAATTTCTTATTTCTGAGAAAAAATACAAAAACTGTATTTTAAGAGTATACTAATATGTAAAACCTAAGAATTTGGTTTTTGGTCATCTAAACGCAGGCGGAGCCGCGGTCAATGCTAGTGCTCTTATATATTTCAAAATTTCTCGTTTATGATCCTTTCAGGATATTACTGACATTTTTATGGTCTTTAATATATATGACGCTTCGCATGTAATTTATTCCTTTACCCTAACAGATGGGAATGCGGCAAAGCTCTTGGGATAACAGAAGATATAGTTCCATTCATATTTATTTCATACTTTTTAATGGAGGGCAATTAACTTTGCCTATAACTGTATAATATACTGCAGTTTTGTTGTTAAAGTTGTTTTATGTCTCTCCTACCTAACATATAATTATAAGTCGAATGAAAATAACTCCTAAAAGTTGTTGTTATTGGAGAATATAACAGTTAAGTCCTATTAATTAATTTTTATGGTGTAAATAATACATAGCAAGACGATAATCGATTGTCAGCCCTAAGCTGCGAAACAGCCGTTTAATTTAGTGTAGTTACGAGTACTTTGTGATTACAGCTACGTTAAAGAGACATATTTTTTTAAGAACGATGGCGTATTCGGTGAAGTTCTTAGCGTTTCAGTATCACGATTGATTGTAACTTTTTGTTGAAAATGCATAGATTTTAATACATATTTAATAATTAATTATTTATTAATGAAAATTATTAAACGTGGATTGAAATATCTGCATTTTTTGGTAATTTTAGTGCTATTCACTCTTCTCCAATCTACGCTTTCTCTTTATATATGTATTGTCTCAACGCGTGAAAGGAAAGTGTGTACTATAAACTTCTAACTACCTAATTCGTCACGTTTACGCCGAGATGAATCTGTAAGGGACAAGGGTATCAATCTAGTAATTAATTACGAGTACATATTAATTACATATAACATAGTTTATATATTTATTATTTAAAATAGTAAGATCGAAATTAGTTCAAAAACGTTTTCCTATACGCCGTCTACTGTGATACTTATGTATTAAATACAAGCTGTACCCGCGGCTTCGCCCGCGCTACTTCCGATCGCTAACAAAATTCACAGCATCACCCGCTGGGCTAATCTGAAGATTACATGAAAATGTCATCAAAATCGCTCCAGCTGTTTTGGAGTCCATAGGAAACATACATACACACATCGACTTTTATTTTATTTAATCAACAATTTAAATTTATTTATTGCTCGGAAAATGCAGTCTTTTATGATTTCATGAAATTTAGTGACACACCGACTGCAGTGGCACCCATTGGACACATTTGTGAATCCAAACTTTGCAGGGACCCACTCGAACATACACAAAAAATATCATTGAAATCGTCCCTGCCCTTAAGGAGATGATCAGAGGCACACCGACTGCAGCGCCATCTACAGGGTCCATTTCATTTCCATACCATCCAGGGACCCATTGAAATATACACGCAAAATTTCATCCAAATCGGTCCAGTCCTTTAGGAGGAGTAAGTTAACAAACACACGTACAGAAGAATTATATATATATACTAGCGGACCCGACAGACGTTGTCCTGTCTACACGTCTTTAATTTGAAAATTTCAAACTTTTTGGACAAAATTGTGAATCTAAACCATTCCCAGATCCCCTTGAACACACACAAAAAATTTCATCAAAATCGGTCCAGTCGTTTGAGAGAAGTTCAGTGACATACACACTCACAGAAGAATTATATATATAAAGATATATATATATATATATATATATATATATATATATATATATATATATATATATATATATATATATATAAGATAGTATTATAGATGTGTATGCACTGAGCACTCTTCACATTGACAACTATAAAATACTGTTGACTTCGTTGAGCAATTTTAACAATGTCAAGATACTTCTGGATGAATTTTAAAGAATGTGTTGCAATTCAGATATGCTTTCGATATTTATTTAAAAATATTTTTAATATTGCAATATATTTTATTGATCCTACGCTATTTGCTAGAATTCAAATATAGTTTTTTCGACTCTTATCGAGAATGCCAAAAGATACCTTATTTTTTATATTGCTACAATATTAGGTAAAAGAAGGTTTTTGTTTAAAATTATTTCTAAAATACGATAATATGTAACGGTATAACCAACATATTTTGTAGAGTATAAATAGTACTTACTATAAAATAGTTGAAATTTGAACAATATTGGTCTTTTATAATATTTTATATAATATAGTTTGTAAAATTATAAAAAATAGTTCATAAAGCTTAGAAACAAAAATATGATACATAGGGACTTAATGTATAATTAATTATACATATAACCTGACGCTGTCTTTGCTCGGAAGTTTGACGTAATTTGGCCTAAAACTTCACCTACTAGTTCCCGACAGTCTAGTGGTTTAGGCTGAGTACTGAACACGTAGTACAGAATTATGTTTTTCTGTGATAACATATAATAATCACAGAAGTTTTTAATATTTTATTAATAGTTTAAGTATACATTGAAATTATAATATAATTTAGAGAATAAAATTAAATATATGATATAGATATTAGATATTATATAGTTTAACTTACCGCAGCAACATCCAATGGAGGGTCATCAGGCTCAGGAGGGTACGGTGGGAGGAAAGCTCTCTTCGGGGTCCTCATCGGAGGCTGGGTGGTGAGCAAAGTGCGCGCGAGGTGTGCCAGGTCCGCAGTACTCGATACCGCACGAGCTTGCGCACACAACGATTCATACCGACGAAGTTGATTATTACTCTGTTTGTAAATAGATATTGGAATAAATAATAATCAAATTAATGTGTATAAGTGGAAGATATATTGACATCGATTTTTTTTGGTTATCAATTAAATTATTAAAATAATCTATATATAGGTAATATACGAAATAACTAAATGAAATAAAAACTGTTTAGAAGAATTTTTAGAGAAAGGGAAATAACTGTGTAAAGTCAATCGGGTAATGGTACATCCATTACTAACCTATTGAAGATAAAAGAGACCTTATGATTCAACCTTAACACTTAAAAAGATTAATTTCTTTCATTTTATTTACATTCCTGTTTATATAATTATTTTGCTACAAAACCTTTTCACTTATTACTTCTCCCTCTTGACAAATGGCGTCGCTGACGGCGGTTGTTACATCCGTCAAAATCTCTTCCAGCTCCTGAAATTAATGCACATTCATTAATTATATGAAGTTTTCTAAAAAGCTAAATAAAACTGGCAACGGCATAAATCTTTTATCCTATAATACTACTACTCGTACACCTTACGAAGTAATAGAATATTCTTTATCGTAATTTTCATTACGTAAATGTGTTTTTGCCAAACTAAAAACCATTAACATACAATACAAGAATGACCAAATACACTTACTATATTAAATATTAGCGTCCCTAGGTAGATTTTATATGTATGTAGATAAAAATAGTTATTGTGTTTTCCCGTGGGAATGAAAGATTTTTAATTTTTTCCTATAGTAAAAGGTTTAAGATATTCTGAATGTTGACCCGAGTAATAAGTTATTACTACAGAAAATTTAGTTAAAATCCATTCAGTACTTTTTTGCACCAGATATATTTATTTATTTACACATAAATATAAATAGATATATCTACATACAAACAGACAAAAAATTCAATGACTATTATTTTGCGGAATATATTCTGTACGTATTGTGTACAGAATATAGACCTTACAGCTCACATAATAAATACAATACGTAACAAACAGTCATTGTTTTTGTACAGATTTCGCTTTATCACAATTTTTATATGTATGGATAAATTTATGTTTTGTACATTTATGTAGGTATGTTAGTATAATTTTAGTTTCACAGTTTTTTTGTAATTTACCGGAAATAAGGTTTCTTTGAAGGATAAGGAAAAAGACAGAGATATCGCTTTCAGATATGCACAATCTTGCATGAATCCCGGTTTCAAAGCACGGAGACGTCAGTTTAATTAAAATCCGTTCGTGTATCTATTCTGCGCCTGAAGTTTCCTTTCATATTTGAGATTAACAGTAGCATGGATATTAGGCTCATAGTTTATGGAAAATCTGTGTCTGGGTGTAAACCGAGACTACTATTTTGAATGCGAATGGTTATATGTATGTGTTTGTAATTTCTTCACGTTGAAATAGCTGTACAGATTTGGATAGAATTCAGTACACATATAGATTATAATTTGAGTATCACATAGACCTTGTAAGTCCTGTCATTAAGTTTATTATAGTTAAAATAAATATATTTATGAAACCACATTTCAAGTTAACTTATTTCTTATCATAATCATTTCATTTTTCATGAAGACAGAGAAATCAAGAGAACATTTTCTATCTATACATATAATAAAATTGTAACTAAGCCGAATCTGTACATTAAATATTTTTTGGAAAATCTTATTGAAAAAGACATTATTATCGATACAGAGGCCGAATCTATAGTTGTTAAAATTTTTGTCTGTCTGTTTGTTACCGCATCACGAGAAAACCACTGGAGGGATTTTGATGAAATTTGGTATGATCGTAGCTGGTTATCCGAGTCAACATATAGGATACTTTTTACCGCGGGAAAATATCTCATTTCTGAGAAAAAATACATAAACTGCAATGTAAGAGTATACTTACATATATGTAAAACCTAAGAATTTGGTATAGCCGCGGGCAATGCTAGTCTTCTATAAAATTTGAAGTCTTAGAAATGAAATATATTTTAGTTCATGACGAATTTAGTTAAGAAATTACTTTTACCAACTTACATATGTTTGAATTCAAAGTTAGTTTTGCAATCTTGCTATATTTTTATCCAAAAGTTAGACGGTTTTAACTTATTATGTTGAGGAATAAAAGTGCTGTCGAATAAAATTGGATGGATGAAGTATTCGTACATTAATTTAGTTTAGTTTGTAAACTAAGATATCAATATATGTAGACTAGTTAGACTTAAGGGAAAGCTAATTTATATTTTTATCAAATGCTATATATAGATGCTGATAAAAAGATAAATTTAAACTATTATCACCAGTTTATTACAGCTTTAAAAGAATAGTAGCAACTTCGTTGTTTTCCATATTATCTTTTTTGTTTATGATTGACGTATAATAATATAGTTACTAATATTGCCAATGGAAAAATATTTTGATAGATTATTTTTTTTTCACGTCACAACAAAGCAACAAATCAATGTTTATATTCTGAATAGAAATAGCTTATAGAGTGGTTTGTAATATGGATTATAGGTTAGGTATTTCATAACCAAGTACGTGCGTACACCATGTATGTAAAGGATCTTGTTCTAGAAAATAATAGTATGTAAAAACGCGCATAGTGCATAGACATAGGTATAATATTTACATAATAATTAATATATCTCAAAAAAGGCAGTGGTAGCCCAGTGGTAACGCGCTTGCTTGAGAAACTAAGTGAAGCGGGTGCAAATCCCGGGTCTCGCACCTCTGATATTATCATGTGCGAATCATTTCTAACATGATTACCACTTGCCTTACGGTGAAGGAAAAAATTTCGTGAGGAAACCTGCATGTCTGAGAGAACCTAGCAAGTTTTCGAAAGACATGTGAAGTCCACCAACCCGCACTTGGCCAGCGTGGTGGACTATGCCTGATCCCCCTCGTATTGAAGGGAGGCCCGTGACCAGCAGTGGGACGTTAAAAAGGGCTGAATACATAATATATCCATAAATCTTACTTAGGAGATCATAAGACAGTATAAATAGATATAAAATAACTTTTCATATTTTACATCTTCAAGATTCGATTCCAGATTCGTAATCTTGTAAAAGATAAATATTATGTAAAATTATTATAAGGAAAATTTTATATAGCAGAATCAAGTAGCGTAAAAATAAAAATAACAAGTATATTATGAGATTTTCTTAAATATTGTCAAAACGCGGAAAACTCATAAAGGTGTGTTATGTCGCTATACTTGACGCGTGTTAGCTTGAGCAGAAATAGATATATTTTATTCGAGATTTTCTGCTCTCAAAGATTTGTCGCATCAAAATATTTGTACAGGATGATTGAATATAATATACTAGCGGACCCGACAGACGTTGTCCTGTCTACACGTCTTTAATTTGAAAATTTCAAACTTTTTGGACAAAATTGTGAATCTAAACCATTCCCAGATCCCCTTGAACACACACAAAAAATTTCATCAAAATCGGTCCAGTCGTTTGAGAGAAGTTCAGTGACATACACACTCACAGAAGAATGATATATATAAAGACTAGAATAACTATGTGATCCTTTTTATCAATATGAATCCTTTTGTCCAAAAATATCTATGAAAATTGGGCTGATATAATAGTATACAAATTGCACTAGGTACTTCCGTTATGGGCACAATATGATCCAATGTAAAGTGAATTGGGAAAAATATAAGAGTTATTTTATTTGAAGGGTCGTCAAAGTGAGTAGGTAAGAACGAGTTTTTAAAAATTTTAGTCTGTAGTTTTTGACTGTAGTTTTTGAATGATATGTATTTTACAAAAAGGTTGTTTTATAATTTAATTGCGTATTATTATTATGTATAATTGATAGTAAATTAATGATATATAGACTTAAGAATCTCAGGAGAACTCAAGCTAAATCTGGTATAAATGTATTAGACCTATCATAATAATACTACACTTGGCTTCTTTTATACTCTGAACATGAATAAATATTCGAACAATATTGACAGTCAGCTATTTTGACATGATGACATTTAAAATAAAAACAAAAAAATATAAACGATGTTATTTTGTTTTTTCCATATGTCCTGATTATCTTCTATAGGTACATATAATAAAATAGTAACTTAGCGAGATCTGTATATGCAATATTTTTTAAAATCAATTACTGTAACATATATAGAATAAAGACCCCAAAAAAAGAAAAATCTGCAATAGCATAAGTTTTTCACCTAAGGTACATTTGCAGTAACTATTCAATACAACACGTACAGGTAAAAGGTATCCAGGGACGCACCCAAGTGAAGCGAGCGTAAGTCGCTAGTTTTCTAATTCAAATTCAAAATATTTTATTCAGTATTAAATCATAACAATTTTTTACTGAACATCATGAGTCTACCACCAGTTCGGAAAGAAGAAGCCTCAGACCTGAGAAGAACTGGCGAAAGAAACTCAGCAGGACAAAGTTCGAAATACGATCAAATAAATTTATGTAACTTTTGTAAAGGAATACATTAAATATTATTTATTTCTTTTATTAAAGTATTATTCAAATCAAAGTCTTACCTGCAGTATTGTGGGTAGCGTGTGCTTGTGATATTGTTCGATCATGGCATTTGTTGCGGTGAGCTGTTGCACGTAGGTGTTATGAGAGTCGTAGTACGTGGCGAGATTTGTTGGGTTCGAATTGTTGCAATAATTGAGAAATGCAGTACGATAATCCGAACGACTCTGAAATAAAAAGATATTTCTTGAAAATCCTATCTGTCTGTCTGTTATATGCTCTTTGTCAAAGTATAGTTAACTCTTACAATTAACTAGCCAGATTGTTTCAGCCTATTCTGAAAAAAACGATGAAACTCAAACATTGATCTTGTTTGAAGTCGGTTAATTTTTTTATTAAATTAATTTATCATATCAGCAGTGGCATAAAAATATTCATTTATTATTGACAATAAGTTGCTGCCTTTGCACTTACTAAAGCAGTGAAGCTTTACAAGAGCAATTGAATAGGAGCTTTTTTATTATATTTTTTTTAAATTTAGTAAAACTCTATATTACCGTAGTGGTTGAAGAAGATTTTTCTGCTCTTCGTAAATTCTTCTCACGTTAATAGACATTAGATATCAACATATGTAAAGTTAATTAAATATATACATCAAAAATTCGACCACCAACTTCCTACGAAAATATAAAATAACAAATTTTAAAATTATAGCGACGAGATAAAGCTATTACAACGCAGTTTATTTAATAGCACACATTTTGCTTGTAAATGATAATATATACATTTATTTGGCAAAATTTTATTTGTTTGATCATATACTCAGCATGGTATGATTTGTTTGATGTTTAAACGTTGAAAACATAATCTGCGAACATTTATTCTATTTTAAATAAGTAAACATTTCAAGTATATTTTGAGGTTTGTTCTAAAAGGCAATTATAAAATTATAATATAACAATAATAATTGTAAATTTTCTTTAACATCTTTTTAACTTAACTATTTTAAAACTATGATTAAATTCAGTGTGTATGATATGTTTAACAACTTTTTTATTTGTTATACTTACAATTTAGTAATTAAATTGATGTTGATATATTTGATACTTTATTAATTTTCTAGTAATATTCCCAGTTCTCATTATTAGGTTTATAAATTTACGTAATTGGGTGATCTAATTCTATTTCAAGTACCAAATTTTAGCCTTGAAGAAAATACAACGTGACAGACGGACAGACAGATGATGTTATATTAGTCTCGCTAATTTATTGACTTTTTCACCAATTGCTGATTAATTTCGTTCCTTTTAAAATTTTCATAAAACCATAAATATGAGACTTTCATTGCATTGTACTTTAATAGAAAATGATAAATACAATGAACACTTTGTAGGATATCAAAGTGAGAGTTTTTAAGGACGCGCGGATGCCACCCGCGCGTTTCAGCTTGAGTGAAGTGAAGGCAGGTCGTTAGTGTTATAAATATAGAATATTATTTAGCTCTATTGATATTTAATGCTAACAGCTACGTAGGTATAATAGTCTTATAAGTAAAATCGCTTACAGAGATAAAGATGTCTTAACATGCATTGTTGTTTCTTCAAAATATCTATAAATATTATAATAAAATTGTAACTAAGCCGAATCTGTACATTAAATATTTTTTGGAAAATCTTATTGAAATAGACATAATTATCGATACAGAGGCCGAATCTATAGTTTTTAGAATTTTTGTCTGTCTGTCTGTCCGTCCGTCCGTCCGTCCGTTCGTCCGTCCGTCCGTCCGTCCGTCCGTCCGTCCGTCCGTCCGTCCGTCCGTCCGTCCGTCCGTCCGTCCGTCCGTCCGTCTGTCTGTCTGTGTGTCTGTCTGTTATCGCATCCCGGAAAAACCACTGGAGGGATTTTGATGAGATTTGGTATGATGGTCGCTGTTTATCCGGGTCAACATATAGGATACTTTTTATCGCGGGAAAATATCTCATTTGAGAGAAAAAATACAAAAACTGCAATGTAAGAGTATACTAATATGTAAAACCTAAGAATTTGTTTTTGGTCACCTGAGCGCGGGCGGAGCCAAGTTCAATAAATAAATAATAAATAAAATGTAGATGCACATGGCAAAATTCGTGGCGTGACTTTGATTCTATTTGACCATTGTGGCAACGACGACTATAAATTGTACTCGAGGCGCATTAGGTACTGCATAGCATCAGTAGAGTGTTTTAATTAATTTTAATTGACATTCCAAGCGTTTATCTTTAAACCTATCCAAACTTAATCTCCTAAAATTCTAATCGTTGTTCTATAATTGTCTAAGTATCCTGTTGGTATAGAATTTGAATGGCCTCTTTGAAGTTATAAAGTATAAAGGTGCTGTTGGTATGTCACCGATCTTCTCCTAAACGGCAGGAACTATTTTAATGATACTTTTTGTGTATGTTTGAGTGGGTCCCTGCAAAGTTTGAAAATACAAATGGACACATTAGGTAGTACTGCAGTCGGTGTACCACTAAATTTTCATAAAAGACTCCATTTTCCGAGCAATAAATAAATTTAAATTGTTGATTAAACAAAATAAAAATCTATGTGTGTATATATGTTTCCTATGAACTCCAAATAGCTGCAGCGATTTTGATAAAATTTTCAGGTAATCTTCAGATTAGCCCAGCGGGTGATCCTATGAATTTTGTTAGCGATAGGTATATGTAATATGTATACTGTTATTTTAGAAAAAGGGGGTTCTGCACAAAAAAATGTATAATAAATTCGTTAACTATCAATGATACATAAGCTATAACAAATTCGTTAAATTTAATGTAACTCTAAAAACAATATTGAAAGTGAAAATAAATCTATTGGATTACTAGATATCTCAAATGCCCTATAACTCTATGTACGTTCAAATATTTATTACTCTGAGCTCCGCTCGCGTATTACGGGGATAAAAAATTGCCTATATCACTCCCATCTGAATTCTCTACCTGCCAGTAAAAGTCTCGATAAAATCGTTTAAGCCGTTCTACTTCTATCTTCTATACTGCGAGGAGAGACCTTATCCCCCAATGAGTGCCAAAAAAATGCTATTATTATTGAACCTTTTATTAATATTAAAATAAATTTTCATGAATGGATGGTTTTATTATCGTTTTCAAATCATTGTTGTAGTATAACGCTATTTTGTGAAATATTTGCATATAATTGTATGTAATTTTGTATTCTATAAATAAAAAAAACATTGCGCAGATTACGAGTCATCTTTTGTATACGTAGAACCAGTGTTATTTAAATTTGAAGAAAAAAACTACGAAATAAAACACAAATTTATGAAGCCAATATTGCGATACAACTTTTTTAAGAACAAAAATATATCTAGCTCCAAAAAATTTAAATTTAGTACAAAAATGTTTTTTTTTTCAAATATCATACCTAGTATAGTATTATATGATCTGTGCCGTTACGGATAATTTAAACACGCGCCAATGGCGTATGTTTCAACTACTTTGAATTTCCCACCTGTTTTTGCACTTTTTAATAATTATTTTCTTTCAAAAAGAAGTTACATAAAAAATATTAATATAGGCTTAATTCAAAAGCAATAAAGATTATAAAAAATATATTTTACCTTTATTTAAATTACACTTATATTCCTTACTGATTAAAACTAATAGATACAACTTACGAGCGTTACTGAGCAAAAGTAGCAGTAGTAGTGCTTTTTCCTCAAATTCCATGTTGCTACTGATTTGAATGAAATTGAAATTGTGACTTGTTGAGCAGTTAATACCAATTGCTGCATTTGGTATCAACTGCTCCAGCAGTTATCAAAAGCAGCTTCAAACTGTTGACTATGAATGTTGACAAAAAAGAGCAACCGTTCGGATCCGTCCAATTATAGGCCTATAGCCATTACCTCCTTGTTTTCTAAGATAATGGAGTCCATTATCAACTGCCAGCTCCTGCGGTACCTAGAAGAGCACCGGCTGATCAGCGACCGCCAGTATGGCTTCCGTCGAGGTCGCTCAGCCGGTGATCTTCTAGTTTACTTGACACATAGATGGGCAGAAGCAGTTGAGACCAAGGGGGAGGCGTTTGCAGCCTTTGATCGGGTATGGCATAAAGCGCTTCTTTCGAAGCTACCTTCCTATGGGCTTCCCGAGAAATTTTGCAACTGGATCACCAGCTTTTTGGCAGATCGGAGCATCAAGGTCGTTGTCGACGGTGCTTGCTCTGATCCTAAATATGTCAATGCTGGTGTTCCACAAGGCTGCGTACTGTCTCCTACTCTGTTTCTTCTGCATATCAATGACATGTTGTAAATCAGCAACATTCATTGTTATGCAGACGATAGCACTATGGATGCCCTGTACACTGGCCGCGCTAATGTTTCTCGGGAATACGTCGACGAGAGCCGGAACAAACTTGTGTCTGAAGTCGAATCTTTGTTAACCAAAGTCTTGGATTGGGTTCGACTAAACTTAGTCCAATTTAACCCCAAAAAGACACAAGTTTGCGCGTTAACCGCTAAAAAGTCGCCATTGATCGTAGCTCCTCAATTTGAGGACATTCCTCTGTCTGCCACAGCCAGTATCGGAATACTTGGCATCGACATCTCGAGCAACGTCCAGTTCCGTGGTCAATTGGAAGGTAAGGCCAAACTGGCCTCAAAGAAGCTTGGTGTGCTCAGCAAGGCGAGACAGTACTTCACGTCGCGTCAGCGTCTTATTCTTTATAAGGCGCAAATTCGGCCCCACATGGAGTACTGTTCTCATCTTTGGGCGGGAGCTCCCCAGTACCAGCTACTTCCATTTGACCGCATTTAACGTAGGGCGGCTCGAGTTATCGACGATCAAGCTCTCTCCGATCGACTTGATCCTTTAGCTCTGCGTAGAGATGTTGGATCACTCTGCATCTTCTACCGCATTTATCACGGGGAGTGTTCCGAGGAATTGTTCGGACTAATCCCGGCTGCTGAATTTCATCATCGGACATCGCGCCAAAATATTAAATTCCATCCACACCACCTCGATGTCCAGCGTTCCATAACAGTGCGATTTTTAAGGCATTTTCTGCCCCGCACAACCACTCTGTGGAACCAGCTGTCACCGGCGGTCTTTCCGAACCGCTACGACCTGGCCACCTTCAAGAAGAGAGTGTATTCTTTCCTTAAAGGCCGGCAACGCATCTGCAAACCCTATGGTGTTGCAGATATCCATGGGCGGCGGTGATCACTTTCCATCAGGTGAGCCTCCTGCCCGTTCGCCCCCTTAGTCCCATAAAAAAAATACTGCAAGAGCGGTCCGTTTATGTTGGTCACAGGCTAACTGCTCGAGCAGTCCGTGTATAGCCGGCCTAACGGTATAACTAAATGAAGCCCTTTTTTTAAAGTCCCTCTACTAGGCACGGGCCTCCCTTTAATACGAGGGGGTAGTCCATCGCCATCCTGGCAGAGTGCGGGTTGGCGAACTTCATATATCTTTCAAAAACTTGCTAGGTTTTCTCAGACATGCAGGTTGCTACTCGATATTTTCCTTCACCGTATGTCCGAAATGATTTGCACATGAGATTGTCAATATAATAAGCGATCGCGTTAAAACTATCTTAGTATAATGGAATAGTTCTAGTACAAAATTTAATAAGGAACGTTCTAAGTACTCTAATAATTATTTAAATTTCAATGTTCCAATTTATTTATTTTAATTAAATGACCATCGATGTCACAGAACGTGTTAATAGTAACCGCAAGCTTGATTGCTTTCTGCAAAGTGAACTTTGAACTTAGAATTAACTACGTGCTATATTGCCATATAATGATTTTAAATACGAATAGCGTACACTAGATAATAAAACCCAAAGTTATTATTTAAAAGCCACTTGATATTGTTCTGAGCAAGTGTATGTCATAACTCCAAACGTTGCATGTTCGAGTCGCGTTTGGGACAAATACTTTCTGTATTGGGTCTAATATATGTATATCCACGACTTAAAGCGGTCTCTTTGACGTAACCAACTTCCCAACTGAGCTAAGCGACTACCACAGATCATCTTTATATATATAATTCTTCTGTGAGTGTGTATGTCACTGAACTTCTCTTAAACGACTGGACCGATTTTGATGAAATTTTTTGTGTGTGTTCAAGGGGATCTGGGAATGGTTTAGATTCACAATTTTGTCGGCTGGACAAAGTTATTTTAATTAATTTTTAATTTATTAGTAGTTGTTGATTTTGGAATGTTTTACATTGGATCCGACAGACGGCGCTACCATCGCAGTGTCAAATTTTAAATAATATTCGAATTTTAATTTTAGTCTGTCCCGACAGTTAGCACTGCTATCAAATTAAAAAAAAGTTTTGTTATCATTGTGTTATTGTAGACCATGTGCTGGATCAAATATTAAATTAAAAGGTACTGAGTGTTTTGAGAAGAGTTTTGAAGTGTGCCTAAAAAACTATACATTTTGCGAATTTAGTGCAGAATCGAAGTGAGTATATTTCTTATAATTTTTTTTATCAAATTTACACGTGCGTTAGTTAATAACTAACCTAACCTACAAATTTATTTGTGTACTATCGGCGTCATTAATTTATGACTGTTTCGAGATTTTAGGGAAAAAAAATAGTATGCAAATAAAATTTAAATAATTGAATATATATTTTTATTCATTTAATAAAAAAATATATGACTATCGATTAGTCTAATTGTAATAAATTTACATGTAATGACGTTAGATATTGTCATAACATTTGAATAATAATTTTCATCAAAATGGTCCAGAATGTTTTAGCTTATTAAAAAAAGTTTGAAATTTTCAAATTAAAGACGTGTAGACAGGACAACGTCTGTCGGGTCCGCTAGTATAATACTATACTAGTACCACTATTGACAATTTCTTGATAGAAAAACCTTAAAGCCGTTTTTGACTGGATCAATTTCTATTAGAGAGACTCGATCCAGGATATTATGTTGAACTGCTGCCGATTGCTATTGATTATAACTACCTTATTTATTATTCATAATGACTACCCTATTGGGTAATTACTATGAATGAGTAATAAGGTATTTATAATCTGTAATAATCCAAAGAGAATTGATATATTTGATAATTTGATATACATAATACCTATTTAAATATTAAGTATATCTAACTCGTTGATCTTTCTTGATTTTGATGCAATCTGACTGAAAATATAAATAAATAGTCGGATTTTTTAACATATAGTATAAATCTAGTAATAAAAAGAACTTATTCTATAGTAATAAAAAAAAATTAAAGTATAATCAATCTCATAGAAGTCAGTATGAGTTGGATGCATACTAAACGGTTTCCTAATTGAACTTTGCTTTACTTGCAACACACATCACGTGTGACATATATGTATGTTTATAGGACAAGAGCAGAATTGTGAATTAATTATTATCAACAGCTTAGTACACGGACATTGGAGTGTTTGCTAAATTAAAGAATTGACAATATGAAAATAATTTTAGTAAGATAAAAATCGCAAAAAGATTTTTACTTTGAGTTTCTTCTATAATGCATACTTTATAAAGAGAATAATATCTGGGTCTCAACAGCAGATGACTTTTCTTTGTAGACAACTTGTTTAAGTAAAAGGATACAATTGGATTTCTTTAAGAGGAGTCATTTTAAAAATAAATTAGAATTGTAATAACTGCTTTGTTTTAAAATAAATAATCGTAACTGTATCATACAGAATTTATTTCAAACTTACGACATTAATTTTATTTTCATCATCAAAAACTGCTAGCGACTTCCTCTTAGCTTTTTAAAATACACAGAGATCGCTTTAACCTATTAAGAAGTAAGTCTTATAGGATGCAGTCACATTGTATTATATATTAGCACTGCCCGCGGCTCTGCCCGCGTTCAAATGACCAAAAACCAAATTCTTAGGTTTTACATATTATTATACTCTTACTTTGCAGTTTTTGTATTTTTTCTTAGAAATGAGATATTTTCCCTCGATAAAAAGTATTCTATATGTTGATCCGGATAACCAGCTATCTCCATACCAAATTTTATCAAAATACCTCCAGTGGTTTTTCTGTGATGCGGTAACAGACAGACAGACAAGCAGGCAGACAAAAATTCTAAAAACTATAGATTCGGTAGGTATCGATAATAATGTCTATTTGAAAATAAGATTTTCCAAAAAATATTTAATGTACAGATTCGGCTTAGTTACAATTTTATTATATGTAGGTATAGATTTTAGGTTAGTTAGGTTAGGTTTTGTTAAAATAAATATTAGGTAGGTTAGGTTTTATTAAACTAAATATTTTATAATATACTGTAAACTATGCTATATTCTAACAAATCCTTTTCAGAAATAAGGCTTTGTTAATGCCTATTTGAATACAATTTTACGTAATTTTGGACTTAGGGAGAACGTATACCCGGCATCGCCCGGATCCAATTTACCTTATTCCGGGATTGCTTCACGGTAAATCGAGTTACAAACGGCAGGTGAGTTATCGAACCCGTTGTAAATAGATGGCATTTTGAATAAGTTTTATATAATTTATAGACGTATTAGATAGGAGACTCATGATTTTGTCATTTCCACGTTATTATTTTACAAAATTGTGTTAGATAATAAATTTTATTTTATTGACATTTTCTTCATAGAATATGGCGATCTGACTTATAAAGCATCCTTTTTTAATAACAGCGTTCTCGTCGACGTCGAGAAAAAAGCCCTTTTATTTTAATGGAATTATATACAGTCTACTAGCGGACCCGACAGACGTTGTCCTGTCTCCACGTCTTTAATTTGAAAATTTCAAACTTTTTGGACAAAATTGTGAATCTAAACCATTCCCAGATCCCCTTGAACACACACAAAAAATTTCATCAAAATCGGTCCAGTCGTTTGAGAGAAGTTCAGTGACATACACACTCACAGAAGAATTATATATATAAAGATATCGAGTCTGATTCTATATGTTCTGTTCATTTTAAATATTAGCGAAAGGATTTTTAAAATTCTATCAAGATTCAAACTTACAAACTTTACCTCTTTATAGAAATACAATATAAGGTATTAAATATCTAAAAATGCAAAAATGTATGTTTGTTTATAGCGTATGTCTCCCTATACCGTGCATCCTGTGGAAAAACCAATGGTTATTTGTACATCAAATAATGGAAGATTTTTGGCGTATTTCCTTCAAAATACAATAAATGAAGATGTTGTGACGCGACTATTAATTATTATATATGTAGGTATGTGACATTTATTTCTTTAAATACAACAGGAATAACCAGAAGGTATTGTGTTGTAGCACATTAAAGAAGTACATTGGCGAAGTAAGAACCTTGAAACTTGTTTGAAAGGAAAACGACTAAGTTCCCCTGCTTTTAAATAAACAGCTTAAAATATTTTTTAATTTTATATAATATTCGAAGGTTTTACTAAGTTTAAAAATCGAATATTGTACAAAGATATAAAAATTTAGTATAAAAAACCAGTAATGAAAGGATAATAATCCTTTCAATACATAAAATCGTCCATTCATTAAGAATACGGCTTTGATATGCAAATATAATGCAAATATGAATTGTAACAAGTTTTAACCATTTTCACTGAGTGGCTGACTCTGATGTAATTAGTGGTGTCTGTTTATACTGCTGATATTTAAGCGCGTGTTTGTTTTCTTATCACGCTGGAATGGGAAAACTGTACTTCTATCAAAACAGCCGGCTAAATTGTTCATTGCTTGTTAGTACGAGGATTGTTTTAGGTCTATTTGAATAGATTTTATTATAATATTATGATACTTCGATACAGTTAGTTTAATTTTTCCTACTTTCTTCCCTTTTGTATGTTCACGTCGTCTTGATCGGAAAGGGGGTGGGCTAAGACATACTGGGAGACGGTGGGTTGCTCGGTGTACTAGACCAGCTGTAGTGGCCAGCTTTAGGGGTTTACTTTAAGAGTATTTAAAAATAATATTTTGTGTATCATACATATTATATTTTAGCTATGTTTAAAGCAGGCAAAGAAGCCAACGGTAGCTAGCAAGAAATGAAAACATTGACATCAATGCCTTATGTTATTTCGAAGTAAAATCTACTTTAAATTGTTTTTGTATATATGTTATTGTTATTTATATCTTTTTATCGAAGAAAATGCTGGATAATAAAATAGACAGCTTTTGGAATATGCCACTAAGTAAAATTATACTAAGATTTTTTGGAAGCTGAATCGCTAAAAGAGGTAAAAAAGGGAGTATGTATGAAAATCTGTATTTTTAAAAAGTTACATAATTTTTTAAATAACTAATATTAATCTTTCTGATTAAAAATTACTATTTTAATTCAAAGTCTAAAACAGTACCTGTCTAAGGATAAAATAAAGCGAAAGTTGTGAAATTAAAGATTTCATCGTTTTAAAGGTAAGAAACCTGGAAATTGTTGTTGAGACCCTATACATGAATACCCACGGTAATATTACATTACATTACCGTGATATAACAATTGGCGATGAATGTTATATAACTACATATTTAAAACTGAGGAGTTTCTTTGTTTAAACGCGTTAATCTCTGTGCCTATTGATCTGATTTAAAAATTCTAAAAGTGAAAATAGAAAACGCTTTATAACCAATTTATTGAATAAGGTTTAAGGTTATCTTACATCACACTATGACCTACCAGAGCGGAGTTCTTCTATAAAATTAAAAGACACGAGCGGAGCCACGAGAAAACGCAAGCACGAGCAATATTATTAATACATAAAAACTTAAAAAAAAAACGACTTCCAGTCAAGAAAATGTAAAAAATAACTAAACGGAGATTTTCATTTAGAATAGATACCTAATCAGATATTTTCGAAGTCGGTGCCAGCCGATGCAAAGCAAATCTAATATATTTCGATACGTAAAACACATATTTACCTATTAGATATTCATAGCTTAAAATATTGTCGGCTTGTCGGTTTTTTATAAGTTTTTATGTGTCCATTTTTAGTGTAGACGAAATAAGTAGGTAATTTGTTAGAAGAAAGTTTTTTAATAACATGTTCGATTAAGTAATTTATTTAAAAAAAATATTTGTTGATTTTTAAAAAAAACTGCTTGACCGATTTTGATAAAATTTATATGGGACTACCTGGGAAGTATATATACTCTTTGAAACAAAAAAAAATTAAATCGGTTCAGGCGTCTTCGAGTATTCGGTGAACATACATTAAAAAAAAAGATTCCGACGAATCGAGAACCTCCTCCTTTTTGGAAGTCGGTTAAAAAGGGATGTGAGGGCAGGAAAGTTATTATTATTAGTATAGATAAAAAATACCTCTTAAAAATTTTGTGCATCTTTCTGCTTTTCCTTTTTGTTACAAGACTGTACTTCATCTACATATACAAATAAATATAATTGAAGAATCTGTCTGTAATGTCAAAATAACAGTTTTTTAATAAATATATTTTTAAGTTTTTTTTTTAGGAACAGAATAGTAATTTTTGCCTGTTTGTCTGTTTGTTCCGGCTAATATTCGAAACAAATAGTTCGCTTTTGACGGGAATTTCCTTGGCTACTACTATTGGCTGATGTTATAAGGAGTAACTTAGGCAACTTGGCCATTTTTATCTGTTCAAAATGTACCTAGGGAAGCACCCGACCGAAGCAAGGGTAAGTCGTTAGTGGTTTATAAAAAATCACTTCAAGTGAAAATGCTACCAACGCTTATTTTGATTTACATTGTTTTCATTGTTTGTAATATATTATGATGTTGTAAAATTTTAAATACTAACTACCCTTGAGAGAAGTCTCGAATAAGTTTTGAATATTATATATTGTACTATATTTAAGTACGGTGAGCTTAAAACTTTGAGCTTTGAAGACTACCCAAGAGCATACATATGTAAGTAATTAATGTATAGAGTTTGTGAGTCCGTTGTATTTTGAGAGCACTTTAAATATTATTGTGAGGGCTTGTCATTTACGAGTATGCCATAAATCTAACTTTTTTTTGTTATGCTATTTTAAAATCTACAAAGTATGCTAAGCTACAAAGTATAATTTTAAATTTTATTATACGAGGGGTATTTTTACAATTAATTAGTCAAAATAAACATACATACATATTATTGATAATTTTACTAACCGACTTCAAAAATATAAATAAGGTCATTAATTCGACACGTATGTATGTAATATTATTGGAACTGCAAAATATTCATATATGATAATCTATTAGGGTTTATAAACAAATATACAAAATTTCATAGGTGTATGTATGTATTTATGTATGTTTGTATGTATGTATGTTTGTCCACGCATATCTCCGAAACTAGTTATCGGATCGTGATCATTCTTTATTTGCTTACATTATTTCAACTTAGGGAATAGTGAAGATTTCATCAAAATCGGTTCTGCAGTTTTTATAATATGGACTAAAATGTGTAACTAAAACTGAAATAGTTTTTGTAATTATAACTTTAAAAAAAAAAACTACTTCAGTTTAACATATTAAACTGAATAATTAAAATTGTTAAAAAACAATTTCAATTACTAAACTTGACTTAAACAAACAGGGCAAGCTAAAGTCGGTGCCAGCCGATAATGCTTTAAGTCTTAAGATATGAATATCTAATAGGTAAATATCACAAGGTATGAACTCTAATTATTATAGTTAAAATATTATACATCAATTAGTGATATATTCATATGTATGAAATAGGTATCTGTAGTTAATGAAAACTCTCGTTATGTTTTTTTTTCACTTTTTACATATTTTTTTTTTTGAAGTTGGTTTAATTTTTTTTGAATTAGTTTTTTATTTATTATATGGTATGTCATTATTGAAATTTATATGGCACGTAAATTATTGAAATACAGTAGTTCTAATTTAAGGTCATTCTTACCTTGTTTAGTTGATCATCGGCTTTTCCAAGTATAACTTCACAGCCCTCACGATGTGCGAAGAGTTTCCTCGCCTGTACTTTCATGTGGAAGGTTTTGTCAATTAGGGGTGTGGCCACCACCCTCTCAAGGGATGAAGCCGCATTGCTGTACCCCACCACATCCGCCTCCACCTCTTGAAGCAGTGTCTCCCAAGTGTGGAAGAGAGAAGACGGACAGCTCGCCCTGTTGATAGAGAATATTATTGACATTATTTTAGGCATATAATAGGTACATATTTGCTATATATTAGTCATGTATTTTATTGTGTATCGAGACTTTACAAAGGATATTAATCTTACGTACTTTATCTTTAATTTACCGATCAATTTCGTTCGTGTCTTCTTTATTTTAAATGACATTTGAACGGTGCTCAACTGGCATGCTTAAAAGCTTTTAACCACAATGGAAGCATATTAAATTTATTTTGTGGATAGTATATTTTAAGTTTTATATTTTTAATACTACTTGTTACTTTTATAAATATTCATGAATATTATTATTAAACATTTATAGTAAGAAAACATACAAGATATATCTGAGTGCTAAATATCTTTCACAAAACATTAGCTCTACCAATTTCTGTTTTTTAAACTACTCTTCTTACTATGTAGAAGGAAACAGTATGAAACTACTCTTTCATTCTGTTTCCTTCTATATAGTTTATATATGGCCTAATGTAAAACAAATCATGTATAGATATACTAGCAGAACCCGTGGCTTCGCTCGCGCTAAAAGTATAAAAAAGTCTCTAAAAAGGTAGGTTTTATAGAAAATTTCATCCCATATTTCACCCCCTTACGGGATGAATTTCGAAAAATGCTGAAACACGTATTTATTTAATTTTATTGAAGAACATGAATACTAAGTTTCAAGTATTTCTGATCATAAATATTTTTTGGGTTGTATTATATATAACGTGTTTTCCCGTGTGAATGAAATAATCTTCCGTGGTAAAAAGTAGCCTATGTCACTCCCCAGCCCTCAAACTATCTCCACACAAAAAATCACGCCAATCTGCCACTCTGTTTTGACGTGAAAGAAGGACAAACAAACAAATAAACACACTTTTACATTTATAATATTAATATGGACATAATACATATATAGATAACAACTGACATGAAAAAATTCAAAGTAATTAAAATGAATATTTATAAAAGAACATACGGGTACAACGGGGTTTCTGAATACATATTTAAATATAGCATTTATGTTCCTTCATAATTTTCATTAGTTAAATTATTTTGTCCGTAGTTTTTAATTATAGTAGTTTGAACTTTAGCCTTTCCACATGATATCCATTAATTTTCATCAGCAATGTAAATATATTAAATAAATGAAGTATGTTATCCTTATAGTCCGCACAATTTATAAAATTTAATATCGACAATGTTGTTAAAAGCTTTCAACCTAATGGATTCAACCGCATAGGATGTAGGTTTTTGAATTCATGTATGATGTTTTTTTTTAAATAATCTATACTATTATTATAAATGTGAAAGTTTATTAGTATGGATGTATGGATGTTTGTTACTCTATCACGCCAGAACGGCTGAACGGATCTGGATGAAATTTGGCACAGAGATAAATATAGTCTGGAATAACACATAGGCTACTTTTTGTCCCGGAAAAATTTACAGTTCCCGAGGCATAAATTTGTTTCTGTTTTTCTAGAGGCTCACCGCTGCCGGTGAGCCTCTAGTATATTAATAAACAAAATACATCATGACTTCGAAGTCGATATTCGAGTCATTACGTGGGATTAATCATCAGTTCGATTTCCGTACCCTTTCACGTACGCTGAGTGATTGTTTGAATAAATGTGACGTTAGGTATCATTATGTGGAAAGCATAATTTTCATAATAAATATTACAGTACAGTAATACAGTACTGTAGTAATGACTTATAATACCTTAATAGAAAAAAATAAATAATGTGGACGACCGTTTTTGCCTATTGTTTACTTAGATAGGAATTTCTTTATAGTGTATGTATATATAGTCTGTATATATTTGTGTATTACATTTCGAATAGTGGATCTTTCAAAATATATCATTTAATATGACTGTGATACACGGACAGACGGACAGAGTTTTTAGTTTGAGGCGTGGAACCTTATGGAATTGAAAACCTCAAGCTATTTCAATAGATAACTTAATTTTTTTTTAACTACCAAAGCCTCTATATGTAAAATTTAGACGTACCCATAGATAAGTAGCTATACTGTATATATTTCTAAAAAGATTTTTCTTTTTTACCGGATATATAAAACCCTATTAAAATAACGACACGTTAAATGCGCCGTTATTTTTGAGATGCTTAATTAAATATTGAGATGATTTTTTATAAAAAAATCAGTTATTATTGACATTTGAGAGAAGCTTTTGTTTTAAGACAAATATATTTGAAATCAAGAGCTTCCATGCAATTAGGGTCAAGTGACCTCTTAAATATTTTTGAAAGCTCAATTCATTGATGTTTTGATCATGTTTTAAATAATGCCTTGGTATTATTGATAAAATAGTATCCTGCAATCAATATATTTTTTGACAGCAATAGCATTTTTATATTATGGCATTTAATTATTGACAAGTGATCAAAGTTATGAATCTAGCCAGTAGCCACATCTACATAAATAAAAACTAGCGACTCACCCCCTTAAGGAATGATTTCTGGGATAAAATTAATTCTATGTTCTTCCCAGGTTTTTAAACTATCTTCTTACCAAATTTCATCTAAGTCGGTTCAGCAGATCCAGAGATTATCCCCTACAACGTCACAAACTTACAAATCACAAACTTTACCTGTTTATAACATTAGTATAAATGAATCACCGAAATGTATGTACGCGCATAACTTCAGATCGACTGCACGAAATTGGATAATTCTTTTTTTTGTGTCTGTTATTGTCAGGACAAGCTTTGTATAGAAGAAAATTAAAAGAAAAAAAAACCTTTTTACTAAAATTTAGTTTTTTTAAATCTTATGATAAGAAAAGTGAGTGAATGTGACAAAATGACGTTCAATTGTTCAGCCAGCAGTTGACATCTTCAATCAGACAATACGTAATATCACAATGTCAATTAAATAGAAAAGTTTGTATGGGGAAGCAAGCTAGGGACGAAAGCGAGCGAAGCGAGGGTGACTCGCTAGTTTAGACAATACAATATTATAAGTTATACTAAGTACCGTAATTTTCTACTTTTGCTGACCTATTTGACTGTACAGATACTGCACGTAAACATACTGCGCTCAAATTATTTCAAAATTAATTTAGTATGCCAGTGACGGTTACAATTTACATATATGTATAGTTGGTAATTATATTAGCTAATTAGTGCAGAGTTCTAGTTACGTAATACGATAGGATATTCTTGATGAAATACAATTATAATAAACAATTTATTTCAAATACTTATAATTTAACTAGCATTGCCCGCGGCTCTGCCCGCGTTCAGATGACCAAAATTGAAACTCTTAGGTTTTACATATTAGTGTACTCTTAAATTGCAGTTTCAAAAATTCTACAAAGTATAGATTCTCCGGCCTCTGTATCGATAATAATGTCTATTTCAATAAGATTTTCCAAAAAATATTTAATGTACAGATTCGACTTAGTTACAATTTTATTATATGTATAGGTAATTATGTGACAGCGATATTACTAGACTAAAGTTAAATTAAATAGCCCTCTGCTGTTTTAAGACGCACTACTCAATAAAACCACGCTGCTTAAAAGACAGTGAATTATAACAGACTTCTAAGAGACTATAATATCAAAAGAAAAGCTTAATTTGATAATTGAGTTATGATTGGTTGCTTTTGATTTTTCTCGACAAAAGACATGATCAATCAAAGGTTAATCGCGTAAAACAGAGAGCCCTCTCAGTGATGGACGTGCTGAAGTGGCGACCCATCGCAGTTGTACCGATGGATGTTAGCATCAAATTCGAATAAAAATAATCCGAATAAATTAATTAAAAATATATTGACGACACGTTTGGCTCAGTTTGAAGTGACCCTACTTGCTGTGCCAGCGGTCGCGGGTTCGAGTCCCGTTGGGGCATTCATGTGTTGAGCACGAATGTTTGTACTCCAGTCATGGGTGTTTATATTTATTATATGTATGTATTTTAAGTTATATATGTAGTATATCAACTATCTGGTATCCATAACACAAGCCCGTAGCTTACCATGGAACTAGATGGTGTTGTGTGTTAATGTCCCAACATATTTATTATTTATTTATTTATTTATTCTTACTTGATAAATCCAATATTCATAAAAAAACCTTATTTATATAAGTAATATTTAATGCTTATTTTTTGTTTTAGAGTTCAACTGGATACATAAAATACAAGTTTTCTCTAACATATATCAACCAGGAAGAAACTATTTGTAACATCTCCAATTTTTTGTTTACCACTTTCTTGTATTGTTCAAATATCCATCTATCTTCACAACTGTCCATCACTTAGATGGAGGCTTACTTTTTAAATCTTAAATTTGATTTTCCTTATATAAAATGGTAAATATTATAATAGTTATAGATGTTTTAGTATTTACCACCTCTAGGTAAACTAAGAATACAATTAAAATTCTAAGAAATCTATTGTTAACTGACACGCCGGCGTGTCCGCGGTCGTGGAGGGATTAAACATAAATAATAATAAAATGATTCAATTTTGCATAATTTAGTCCATTGTAAAAAAGCTTTCAGTCATATTTTAAGACCTAGGAATACAAGAGTATTTGTTAATTACAAAAGTAAATAAAATATAAGGCAGTTTAAACTAATCACGCAACGTAACGACGTTTAATGAAAGTCCATTAGCCCAACCTAGTTATTTTCACTATCGTCATTTCACATCTATGAAACTGTCGCGAACCTTTGACAACACTCAATTTCTATGAAGAATGAACACATCTATAGATCCTTTGAAATAGCTCAGTCTTTATGAAATTAATTTAAGATATAAATTAGTTTAATAAAACATAAGCTAATCAAAATAAAATTATCAGAGATCAATATTTACTTTACTTTGATACTGTAATTTTTTTTTATATGTCAAGACATTAACACACAACACCATCTAGTTCCATGGTAAGCTACGAGGCTTGTGTTATGGATACCGGATAGTTGATACACTACACATATGTGTATAATTCTAAATACATACATCTAATATATAAAACTAGCGGACCCGACAGACGTTGTCCTGTCTACACGTCTTTAATTTGAAAATTTCAAACTTTTTGGACAAAATTGTGAATCTAAACCATTCCCAGATTCCCTTGAACACACACAAAAAATTTCATCAAAATCGGTCCAGTCGTTTGAGAGAAGTTCAGTGACATACACACTCACAGAAGAATTATATATATAAAGATTTCCATGTCACAATGTTTGTTACCGTACTCCTACGAAACGGCTTTACCGATTTTTACCAAATTTTATATGCGTATTCAGTAGGTCTGAGAATCGGCTACTATCTATTTTCCATACCCCTAAGTGATAAGGGTGGCCCACATTAGGGACGAACCCCAGCGGAGCGAGGGTGAGTCGCTAGTATTATAAATATAAGCACCCATGACTAGAGTACAAACATTCGTGCTCATCACACAAATGAATGCCCCCAGCGGGACTCGAACTCGAGGCCGCTGGCGCAGCAAGTAGGGTCACTACAATTGAGCCAAACGTGCCGTCAATTTTAATATTTGTACAAAATTACATTTAAATACATATATATTTTGTATAATGTCTGTATTCATGTTATAAGAGAACAAAGAAATTGAATACTGCCTGAAAAAGAAATACTATAATTATTGTAAAACATCGGGCAGTATTTTTTATGTAGTTAATTATTTGTTTCTGCTACTATATTTTAGTAAAGTTTTTAATACATTTTTTGTTTAGATTTTAGAAGTATTTTTTAATTGTATTGTATTCAGCCCCTTTTTAATGTCCCACAGCTGGGCACGGGCCTCTCTTCAATACGAGGGGTATCAGGCTATGGTCTCTGTCCACCACGCTGGCCAAGGGCAGGTACTTTTTAATATTTATTTATATTTATTATATCTTAGTTTTAATCTTTTTTTATACATAAAATTAGTTAACGTAATTTAAATCTTAATTATGAATGTTTTTTTGTATAAACTTAATGAAAGATTTTACTTGTTAGCTTGCATTTGCATTATTTTATATTGTTTTACAATTAGTTTTTTTTACTCAATCTATTTTTTTCCGTACAAATTTTTACCCTTACTTTTTAGGTCATTTTTCTTTTTATATTAGCGGTTAACATGCATGCAGTATGTTATTGGTCAGTGCTATGGACACCTAAGTGACTAATATACTACGAGTAGAACTTGTTATTAAGAATGAATTTACAATGTATTTTGTGTTTTGTTATTGGTGTTCTTAAGAAATAAAAAAAAATATTTATTTGACCATCATAAATCCTGCGTATTTAGAAGGTTCCATAGGGTCGGCGTGACCCTAGCAGGAACTAATCACCGTCACCGCCGAAGGGTAATGTCCCGGATGCTCCTGATGAAACTAAATTACCTTCTCTGGAAATAGGCGTCGGATTATTAGATGGAGAACCTCATCTACTGATTACTCTAAATGTTTCGACGGAAATGATCAAAATTATATTTAACAAAATATACTAATACCTTTGAAAATTATACAGAAGTTTGCCGGGAATGGTTAAAAGAAATTTCTGCAATACTTAAAGGTAAATGTTATGTAGGTATATTTGCTTGATAAATTATGAACATGAAAACTTTTAAAGTATTATTTTGAGTGGAAAATAAAATTATATTATTTACTCAGTCCTTATGAAGATAAAGATCCAAGGTTGAAAAAAGGGTTAATGAAATGGATTTTACCCTCGTAGCCACTCCGTTTGCTTAGGTCTTGCTGCAAATTATCCAATTTATTTTATATATTTTATAATATGGTGCTATATATGGTTCATAACCCCATGAACATTAATCAACATGTGTTTTGTTATTATTTCTTGGTATAAATTAAAGTTTTCTTTACTCTGGTGCGTTTTCATGTACATACATTTAAGAATAATAATATAAGTTCTTAGTTTTTTTATTGTCTTTGCAAATTATTGTTTCAATTATCTCAAGTTTTAATTAATTTTATGTTAACCGCCTCACAGTGGCGAAGGGTCCATACAAGACGTTTTACCTTAAAATGTATCTTGCTATAATTTTACATACATTTAATTTTTTAAATGTATAAATGTTCTTTTGGAAATATATATATATATATATATATATATATATATATATATATATATATATATATATATATATATATATATAATTGCTTTATTTCTTTTGCATTAATACGTATGTAAAATTGTATATCAATGTTTTTTGTGTTTTTTTTTTGGAATGGCTTAACTGTTAAAATTCTCATCAAATCACCCTTAGCCAATCCGCGTCTCAAAAGCTAGACGTTAACATCTTAGATATAATAACTACAATATTACATACAATTTTTCAATAATTAATTATTCAACTCATACGCAAATAATCTATTTTTTTTTATTTATTTCATAAACGGGACTGATCACAAATACTTCAATTTTATTTACCCGATGGTTTCACAGGGGTCGAGTTACACAAATAAAATTGACAAACATATCTGATCTGCTGGATGTTGATTGCTTTTTAAAAAATCATCTTCGTATGTTATAGTCTAAGATCCAAAGTAAAATCACCTTTTATTCATTTGATTATCGGAAAAAAAGTATTTTACATTAAATATAATATCAATCGAAAATATCGCAAATGAGTTGACTTATTTAATTACTAAACTAACCATAATAGATTAATGTTAGTGTTAGACCTCACAGTCGTAGGAGAGTTATTTAAAGACTATCACATCCTGTATTCACAGCTTTCAAGAAGACGTTTACGCAAAATACGAGTATGATAGATATTATGTAGATGCAGGTCTTGAAAATATTTTCTTGGGAAACTTTCATATTATAGAAGTTTCGGAGACGAAATCTAAAATAAATGAGCTTTCCATTCAAGCCGGTTACAAATCCGATTAACTTTGTTACAATTTCTTATATCTACATAGTAACTTTAGCGACACTTGAAACATATTTCAATTAACGTTAAAGTTAAAAACAAAAATTGTAACCTTTTGTAGTATGTTATATTCTACAGTGTATTATTGATTAACATCAAGTTTCTACTCGCATTATCATCTCAAACAATTTTGCAACTACAACACAACAAAGTATCTTATTGTTATGTTTCTGTGTCATTATGAATTGTGTGTTTTAGATTCCTTTAATTTCTGGCACAAACTAAATTACTGATATATTTTCGACTCATATATTATGGCAAATGCAAATGCAAATGCAGCAAATAAATAAATTTTAAATAAATCAATTAATTATATGTTAATTTTTATTTCAAATGTAAATGTATATTGTTATCTAATTTATAGTTTTTATTTTGTGTTATATTAAATAAATACTAAATACTAAATAAATAAATACATCAAATTATAAAAAAAAAAAAAATTATAAAAAAAAAATGTATAGTAGATCACCAGAATACCCTTATGTAAGTAAAAGTACTTTTTTATTTGAAGCACAAGTCTCCATTTATATTTATTAACTTCGACATCCTCCTATATCTTATGATTCTAAAGATTCTATGAATTATGAAACAAAAAGGATTCAATATGGCACCGTAACTTTAAATGCTTTTTTTATTAAATAATCAGAGTATAAAAGCTCTTTTGATTAAATAATTACAAAAATATGTTAACAAAATAGTACAGTACTTAATCTGATTACTTTTAAAAGCTCACTAACGCTACATTATCTTTTTAGAGAATCTTATATTAGATAATCTAAATTTCTTTTCACAATTAGGCAGCGCTTTGATTCGTATTTTTTTAATAAATTGATAAAAATAAGGATTTGTTCTTTTTGTTATGCTGTTTTTTAAATACTCTAAAATTAAACCAGTAAAATTTTTTTTACATAATGTAAGCTTCCGCTAAGAAAGGATTTTTCGAAATTCATCCCCTAAGGGGGTAAAATAGGGGATAAATCGCTAGTTACTTTATTCAGTCAGAATGTTTTACCACTTTTGTGGTAAAAAATAAATTAAAAATTAAGTTACTTCTTTATAGGTATTAAAGATCATATAATATGTACCTACATACATACATATATACTAGAATATATAGCAAGCTGCAAGGGGCGGCCATGTTTTATATTAGTTATCGGTTTACAATATTAGATAAAATGCAATAAAAGACTGCACATGCTGCACACAAAACCTTTTACTTGTTTCTATGAATTTTTACGTAATGTAAAACGTACAATACATACATGTAAATGGCATTTATTCGTTGCTGTGAGATCGCCGCCTCAAACGTTTCCAACGTCGTTTTTGCGGCGCGCATTATACAGAAATATTCATTATTTAGCTTTATATATAAAATTTCTTATATTTTATATATATATATATATATATATATATATATATATATATATATATATATACTATTTACTATATTTTGCTAGTTCAACAGTTGTCATTCTATTTTTTTTTTTCAAGTATTTCCTGGTATTCTATGTAACTTTGATAATACTTTAATAATACCTATGGTACAAAGGAGTTGACTTGAAGGACAAGTAAAATTATCGATGATCTTGAACTGTACAATTATGTATTTAGTTATAGATTCTGTACTTAGTTTAAATATAAAAGTTCATTTTTTAACGTATGAAGTGATATAGTAAACTTAAACCCGTGGATTCGCGTAGAACATTAGAAATATGTATTATGTTTTATCAAAGGTGGGAGTCTAAATGCGTCACTGCTTATTATTTTATCCTCTTAGACGGTCACCGAACAAGTTGTAAAGACGTAATACACCAGTAAGTAGGAGGCGTTTAAATATTATCAAAGTTATCACAATGATATCTATTTATAGCGCTCTATGTAAAGACTTTCAACACTCGCAATCAGAAAATTTAAAAAATTACGTAAAATCTGGTGGTCAGCATTCTTTAAGTAAATCTTAGATTAAATCTTAATCAAAATTTAATTAAATCTTAGATTAAAAATTTTATTCACATAAGGCTTAAAATGTTTAATACCAAACTAAATGCAAAGATGAAGTTTTCATTCACACTCGACACCAAGTCATATATTTCCCGAGTGCTTGCTTGCTTCGTTAGCTTTAGAGAATACTCTTGTTAAACAACAACAATAAATAATAATCAGATTGTCGCACATTTTAAGAGCCAGTCTTCTATTTCCAACCCAATTAAATTTACAGAGAATGAATACGACGACTATCACATTCCTTTTGTCATCGACTTCCAGTTTTGTCGTAAAGCAGACAGCGAACGCTTCTTAGAGCAAACAATTAGAACCTACACCGTTTGTTACTTTAAATTAGTTTTGAAAAACAAGTAAATGTAATTCTTATTTTCCATTCGAAACCAACTTAACTTTTCATCCAAGTAGTATAAAATATACACACATACAAACTTACGCATTAATAATAGTAATTTTTAAACTTGAAAAGCAGGTAAATAAACTTACGTATACTTTGTTATCTGAAATTGCATGTCTTTATTGACAAAAGTTATTTTGAGAGTACTTACATGTTTACATTTCTCACTTTTTACTCCGACTCCAAAGAAGATAGTAAAATGTTAGAGAATTCTCTTTGATATCTAGGTAGATCAAGTTTCGGGCCGCGCTGCCGGGGCTAGCCCGTCGGTGCGGCGGCTGGAGCGGGGCCAGTTCTGGTCCTGCGTCTGGCGTGGGGTGTCGGCAGCCATCTTGGTCCGGAGGTGGGCCGACGGTAGGGGGGCCGCGGGGGAAAAGGAGTGTCGGTATGGCGATGCGCCGCTCGTCCCTATCTCCCGCGGCCTAGCGGGGCCGCCACCGCTTGATGGCGGACGCGGTGGGGCTGCAGAGGAAGAGGAGTGTCGGTGTTGCGTTGCCGCTCTCCCTGTCCTCTGCAGCCGATTGGAGGTGGCCCACTTCGGTGGGCGGTGGTAGGTTTAATGGGGCTGCTCCGGGTACCTCTCTGGTGTAGCAGAGTTGACTGTGGAGCAGCCCCATTGGTTTGGTGGTCTGCCTAGCGTTTAGGCAGACCTGCCGCCGGGGCGCCGTAGTAGTTATGCGCAAGCGATCCTGCGGCGTCCCACTAAGGCGGGGGGAAGGGATGTCGGGTTTTAGTGGGTAGTACTGGCTCTTCTAGCCGGTGAGCCCCACATAACCACCTGGGGGATCAGGTGGTATGCGTAAATGCATTTCCCGACAAAAAAAAAAAAAAAAAGGTAGATCAAGTTTATTAAACATTTTAAAAATCTATTGTAACACAGCTATTTTTCACTTTGTCTAATCGTGTGAATAATGTTCGTAAATAAATAGTACAAAAGAATGAATGAAATTATTAAAATACTAGCAACGAACCCTCGCTTCGCTCGGGTTCGTCCCTGGGTTGATTCCCTATCAAACTTTCATCCCCATTTTCACTCCCTTAAGGGATGATTTACGAGATAAAACGTATCCTATGTCTTTTCCAGGGTTTCAAATTATCTTCTTACCAAATTTCAACCAAATCGGTTCAGTAGATCTAGAGATCCCCTACACGTCACAAACTCACAATTCACAAATTCACAAACTTTACCTCTTTGTAATATTAGTGTAGATAAGAGCTAATCTAAAATTAAACTCAGTAGTAGTATTATTTACTAAAATCGAAGTTAAAAAAATATATATTTAATTAAATTTTTTGCTTTTAATGCTGTCTGCGATGTTAACTGTATGTGATGATGCTGATGATGATGATGCCGTCTAGCCGAATTAGGTCACAGCGACTGCATTCGATGGCTTTCTAGGGTGGTTGTCGCGAGCTTCGTTGTGCTGTTCTGACATGTGACATGTGACTAGCATATCCAATTTTGGCTGAAAAACTCCAAGTACAAAGTGGACATATCAGAGCACCTTTGATGACATTGTATGTAAAAACTGTAGGTGGTCTAGCTTTAAGGTAATTAACTAACTTTATGTATATAATATATTATTATGTATATTTATGTATATATAATATGTATAACTTTATGTATTAGACGACACGTTTGGCTCAGTTTGTAGTGACCCTACCTGCTGTGGCAGCGGTTGCGGGTTCGAGTCCCGCTGGGGGCATTCATTAGTGTGATGAGCACGAATGTTTGTACTTCAGTCATGGGTGTTTATATTTATAATATGTATGTATTTAAAGTTATATATGTGTAGTGTATCAACTATCTGGTATCCATAACACAAGCCTCGTAGCTTACCATGGAACTAGATGGTGCTGTGTTAATGTCTCAACATATTTATTTATTATTTATTTATTGTATGTACAGTCTGCAACCACTAAATATATAGTAAAAAAGCAAAGTAACGTTTATTTTATGAGTTAAATATATTGAATTGAATTTATTAAATCAGTAAATTCTTACAAATAATTAAATATTATTAAGATTATAATCTTATCTAATAAACTAAACCAATTCGCAATTTTATGTCACTTAAATATAATAATATCACTTTAAAAGTTTTGCATTTAACTCAATTTTACATAAAATTATTAAGAGCTGTAAAGATATACTCGTATATGTAATTAATTTTGAGTAGTAATGGCCATATTATGTACATATTTGGTAAGTATATTATTCTCGTCATAGGCTAAGTGCGTGCCAAACTACATTGTAATTCGTTAAGGCGACAAACAACCGCCTTTTGTTTTAATAACTGGTACAATCTAATGAAACGGACTACACGAGAAATCAACATTAATAAAATTAATTATTGTTTAATAGAGAATAATGATTTGCATAATTAACGTAGATTGATATGTCTTTTATAATTTTTGACTTTAGTAGTGGATATATAACGTGTTTTTTATTTTATTTTAGTGCATTTCTATTTTTATGTCCATTATAATTAAAAAAGTTAATATTTTACAGTTTTAAATGGAAACAATATAAGATTTGTTAGTGCATATCGTATAACGTCTCATATAAACTAGTTCTTCTTTAATGTTTTAATTGTTATCTCCTCTCACAGGCTACAGCTAACAATAGTTAGTAATTCCCAAGTAACATAATTGACAGATGTTTTATTCAGTTCGACGAAATTGAATTTCAGAAGAACAATAGCAGTAATTAATCTTACGGAGAAGTTTGTTCCGCGTTAATAATGATTTTCAGTTGTTTTGATCGACATCGACATTTACTTCACTATTACTTTACACTTTTAATTTAATGGCTCGTATCTTTATCTGGGGGCACGGCAGAACCCTCGTCAAGTCGAGTAAAATAGAGCACAGCCGTAACATCTTGTTCTCGAAGCTATTTAGAACATTTTCGACCCCCTGTAACTTCTTTGTGTATAAAGCTAAGAAACCTGAATTATCAGCGATTAAGAGGACATAATATAACCAGGTATATTCCTAAATCACATTTAATTTGAACCTGCAGTGTCACAATTATTGCAGGTCGAAGTTCTATAATTTCGTCACTCACTCACTCACCGATCATCAAAATTCTAAGGTACTTCTACTCTTAGCAGACACATCACCTACAAATTTCTAATACTATTATGTTTAACCTATAAAGCAAAGAAAAATTAAAACATCCCGTAATTCCAGCCTTCTAGGTATACAAAAAACTGCATAAGTAACTTTTATCTTTATTTCTTTAATGAATGGTATGACTTGGTAATCGGATGGAAACATAATGTTATAAAAATTATTTACTATTTTAAAATAGTAATTAGCGCCATACCGCGATAATAGCGGGTCAAATTTATACATACACAAACATAAATAATGCGCTCTGAACGTTAATATTAAGGTAAATTTTGTTATTTGCCGTGTGCGATGGCCAAGTCATAATATTTATTAAAGAAATAAAAATATCTAATATTGATAAGATAAATGTTGTTCTTTAACTAATTAGGTAACAATTTATGACAAAGTTGTTGGATAGATGCTTCTATATATTGGTGCTGAATAAATTAATCGACTTAGTTTTACATTAGATCTAAAAAAAATTGCGGTAGAAGAACTGCGTTGCGAGACTTGCATTTTTTACATGTTATGTTTTTGATCTCACCTTTTCAGTTAATAACTTCTGTCCTTATATTGTTGTCTTACTTACTTAATAAACAAGCTTTTGCCTGCGATTGTGCTTGCGTAGTTGATTTGATTTACCTTTTTTCATTTTAAAATATTCGTAGTCGAGTAAGAGTAAGGGGAAAAAATTGAAATTCCGAAGAAATCAAAAGTAATTTTTATATACCTTTTTTCTTTCATAATTATATAAATCTTAAGCTTTACAATATTAGTGGCGATAACAGATGGGAATGGGCAGAGTTTGATTGTTTCCTATAACTAATAATGCTGTTGTTGTTACTATTCGATTTTGCTTTGCACGTTTATCTACATTTTATCTTAGGAAAAGAAAGTATTGTAAGAATATAATAGAGCGAATATTATACTTTTTCAAATTTTGATAGGTTATGAAAATTCGTCTCCAAATTTTCGTTTCCCTTATAAAAGGGAATCTCGTAATAATGAAAAATCATTTTAATCTAAAAGATATTAAAGTCTCACGGTAACATTGAGACATGACTTGGCTTTGTACTAAACAAAAAGTAACAAATTAATAAAATTCTAGAGTTTCTATTATCTTACAAAAATTACTATTATCTTAAGAAATCGTAATTTTCATTTATATTGTAAAGCACTCAAGAGGTCTGCTTTTGCTTCATCTTTAAGTAATGGCTATTGAACTCATCAAAGTACTTGAAGTATGATTATAAGGTATATCTACCAAAAACAACTTTCTATGATACATTTAAAGCTTTAAATTGTTTAAATTGTTTTTCATTGAACAAACTTATTATTAGCTTTATTTATTTTCCTCTAGTAGACTACGTATTTATAAAATAATATTCGATGTGGTTTATATATATATATGTATATATATATATATATATATATATATATAATTTATTATATATATATAATTTATTTATATTTATTATTCCGTCATTCTCTTTGTTACTTGTACTTTTAAAATGTCGAATTGATAAAAGTGTACATTAAATAAAATTGTGGGGGAGATAATTATAGCTCTTCGTTGAATATTTAATGTATAAAATGTACTGGCGATGTTAGCGAAGCCATACATATGGCTATCTACGAGTTTTAACCCCTTACGCAATGGTAGAAATTATAAGTTTAATGGTAAAAAGTCTGTCCGTGATATCGTAGTTTTCAAATCCGAAAGCGGTTTATAATAAGAAAGGTAAATTGTTTTCTGAATTGTTTATAGCTGGTGTGGTCAATTTTTGGTGCAGACATTCAGATCTAAAATCAGATTTTTCATTATAAAAGTAGTAGTCCAAAATAAAATCAGCTATAGATAAAATAAACATAGCATGAGATCCCCGCTTCTATACAAAATGGAGGTCTTATTTAATGATGACACGTTTGGCTCAGTTTATAGTGAACCTTGACTTGCTGTGCCAGCGGTCGCGGATTCGAGTCCCGCTGGGGGCATTTATATGTGTGATGTGCACGAATATTTGTACTCCAGTATTCTATCTCCAATCCAACTAACAACTAATTATAATATGTATGTATTTAAAGTTATATCTGTGTATCAACCATCTGGTATCCATAACTCAAGCCTCGTAGCTTACCATGGAACAAGATGTTGCAACATATTTATTTATTATAGTTAAATTTACACGGGGCCAAGCTGCGGGCATTAACTAATCTGATATAAAATCATGCAGTCATGATTTTTCATTCAATATCCATTCTTCACTAATGGCGTGTAGCTGTTTATTTATTTAAGAACTTGAAATATAAATGACAAACGTGTATATGACAAGCGATATGTTGATATTTACACTGCACACTGTACTGAAAAATAGCAGATCAATAAGTTACTCCAGCTATTTCGTGTCTATATGAATATTTTACAGGCATGCCGCCATTTGTAATAGCAACAAAGGTAGTTCAACGACCGATGACTTATTTAACTTATTGATTAAGTATGACATTTTCTTTAATCTTGGCATTTTGTTTGTTTGATCTTTCTTGTCAATAATGGTTTTATCGTTGTTTTTCTACGATCTTACTTTCTTTATTAAAAGTAAAATAGTCATGTTAGTAGTGTAACTTTTCAATTCAATTCTCTTTCTAATGACTTCAAAGCATGGCAGTTGAGCACAGATTACTTTGCCAATGTCACGTAGAATGGAGAAGATACGAAGGAGATTGGTCGGTATTAAATGAGATTAGCTGTTTATATTAATTAAAAAGTGTAAAAAAAAGGTAGCAGCTCCTTTATGAGCCTTGGATCTACAACAAAAGACAGTACAATTACTATATCTATATCTATTCTATACTATTTATAATAAAACTGTAGAGATCGAATGTCCGTACATAGAACAAAAATGCTAAAAACCGAGTCAGGGGGATGTAAGACGACAAATAGAACAAAACCAGATTTTTTTTTAATTTTTTGATACCCTGTCTGTTTGTCTGTTTGTACGGGCTAATCTCCAAAACTATTAGACCGATTTAAATGAAATTTTGCATGGTGGTATCTTATATCCCCGGTCAACATTTAAGATACTTTTCATTCCAGAAAATTAAGTAGTTCCCGTGGGATAGTTAAAAAAACTATAGTAACTTATACAACTTAGTACACAACAACTTATGCAAATAATTTAGTAAAATTTGGCATGCTGATACCTTATATTGCCGGTCTAACAAAAAGTTACATTTCATCCCAGTAAAATGAACGGTTCCCGTGGGATATATCTGTTTGTGGTGAGCCGCTAGTACTTACATAAAAACCTTGATTAAAAATAAGTGGTTAGTAAGTAAAGTGTAACTTTTCTTTGCTGCGCCGATCGACACATTGCGTGTTGGGTTAGGTTAAAGTGTAGGATTACAATGGCCGAGACAAAGACCGCAGTTTTAGCTTAAAGTTTGAAATCAAGTATCTATCGTCACTTTTATGTTTATATCGTCATCATAGATAGAACAGATAGAATGATTGAAATAAAATGCAAGAGTCTGAAGTAAATATTAATTTTTAATCTGTTGATACATGCCACTATTGAATGAGTAACTAATATTTGTTCACTAATCAGTCGGACCTATCGGTCCTCTTATTATTATTGCCGTTAGTATGTTTAAAAGTCTCAGGCTATTTTTATTGAATTTAAAGATATTTATTTGAAAGAATGAACAGTAAATCTCTTACACTACACATATTAAATCTGTTCTCGTTTCATTTAATACTAGATGTATTATGTTAATAAACTAAAATAATAACTGTTTCAATAATTTGCTCAAAAGCGACAATCGCTACTCTTAGTGGTACTTATGATCTCAGGCTATATGTATACTTTACGGCGGATGCCCTCGTTCATCATAATCTATTTTTTCTCACGTATAAGATACGTCCTCCCAAGAATAAAATGTTATACTTTTATGCATAATGAGAAAATAATCTACCATATATAGATATACATAAAATGCTTTGTCCTGACTGACTGACTGATCGTTCAACGCACAGTCTAAGCTGCTGGTTGTAGAAAAGTGAAATTTGGAGGACATATTCCTTATACAATGTAGGCATCCGCTAAGAGAGGATTTTTCGAAATTCATCCCCTAAGTGGGTATTATAGGGGTTGAAAGATTGTATGAAACTCCGTTATTCTTATCGCGAAATGCACGAAAAGTGGTGTTTAGCTTTAAAATTAAAACAATATAAACATCATTTTTTTCGAAATTCATCCCTTAAAAGAGTAAAGGGGGTTGTGCTCTTTATATGAGGAAAAAATTGTTTATGATCAAAATTACTTGAAACTTGGTATTAATGCTCTTCAATACAATAAAATAGACATGTAATTTAGATTTTTTTTTAAAATTCAGCCCCTAAGTGGGTAAAATTGAGCGGTGAAGTTGGAGTTGTTGAATATATTTAAACAGAGTAACATTGCTCAAGTTCTCCGTCCATCCAGAGATTACCCCCTACAACCTTACAAAAACTCACAAAGTACCTCGTTATAATATTATTATAGATAAGTCATTGAAGTAAATAAAATGTAAGAGTAGTTCTTATTACTCTGTGTAATTATATAGAGATTATTTCATAGAGTTCACTAATTCCACGGAATATTTAAACGGGAATTTTCTATGCAGTGCGGCTTATGCGGTTTGTGTAATTTCTGCCGTACGCTGAAGTTTAAAAGGAATAAATAATACAACTGGAACCTAGTCGTTTGATGATAATTCGCTTATGTAGTGTAATAAATATTAATAAAAATACGTTATATTTTAGTTAGGTTTCTACGTCCTAACCGAATGTAGAAATATAACAAATTTTCGATGCATAACAATGCATGCAAAAAATTGCTACTGAAATTGGATCACACCGCTTTCAGGCTATATACGTAATATAAAGAAAATATTAACAATAACAATTAGAAAGCGTGACGCGTGAAGGGATAAGGGTCCCTACCTTATCTTCAATCAAAGAGTTCATTATAATCTATACATATAATAAAATTCTGAGTCGAATCTGTACATTAAATATTTTTCGGAAAATCTTATTGAAATTGTCATTATTATCGATAAAGAGGCCGAATCTATAATTTTTACATTTTTTGTCTGTCTGGTTATCTGTCTGTGACCGCATCGCAAGAAAACTACAGGACAGATTTTGATGAAATTTGGTATGATGATAGCTATCAGCTAAACTATATATAACCAGCTAGTTATCCGTGTATATACAATATTTTTTTCTGTAAGAAAATATCTCATCTCTGAGAAATATATAGGTACTAAACGTTAAAATCAATGATAGAGAATAAAAGATGAACGCACATAAAGAACGAACATGTCTATAAGATTTAAAGAAAATACAATTAAATAAAAGAATATAAGTGTAAATGGTGAGATATGCCGCCGTGACCGGAATTAGGCCCGGCGGAGCACTTTTACTTAATTACTTATTCTGATTGCAGGAGTCAACATGATTACTACTTGCTAATACGGCAAAAGAAAATATTATGAGGAAATCTGTATATCTTAGAGAAACTAACTAGTTCTCGAAGTAGAAGTAGAAGTGCCCAGCAGTGGGATGTTAAAAGGCCTGAATACATGCACTGAAGTAAACAGACGGAATAATTTTATCATATATATAAGAAAATCAAAATTATACATATATATATATATATATATATATATATATATATATATATATATATATATATATATATATATATATATATATATATACTATATTATAGTCTTGATATATATAATGCTTAGAGATTTGGCAATGAGATTACTCGTGGATACTGGAGCGTTTATTCAAGGCTTAACTTAAGCTTTACATATATGTGTTGCTCATACAGATGTCGTTCGGCGAATAAAAAGCTTGTGAAATAAGCATTTGTGCGTTACTTTGTTCATTTTCTTCAAAATTTTTAGTCTCATTTTTGACCATTGAACTTTCAATTTCATATTAAAAGGTTTTTTAGTCTGAAACCTAAAATGAATAGCTTTTTATATTCGAAATAAATACATTTTACTGAGGTCCTGTTAACATGTTATTTGTTCAGATAAAACATATTATAACAAAAGGTACATTTTGTATTACACGTACACCTACTTTATTTAACTATTATAAGTAAATTGGTGATTTTACATATAAAAATAATTTTTTATTATTATATTATATAATAAATAAAAAAATCAGTTAAATAAACGAAATTGAAAATGTTATAAAATAATTTGTATTTAATTAATCAGCGATAAAGAACTTCTTGAAATAACTAATTCAGTATCTCATTCACGTCATTCTTTTAGTATCTTTTCACCTTAAGAGTACTTGACCTACCTCATTTTTAAAGTTTATTCTGGCTTTATTCTTATCTTCTATTGGGTAAGTTGATTTAACAGTTTGATAATACATATTTCATCAAAAATTGGTTCATAATTATACCAATATTTATGTTATATTAAGAATATCTTTGTATTTTGCAATTACCAATTTTTCCAGGTTTTTTTTTCTAAATTTCTTATTCGGATACATTTAAAAAATTTACAAATCGGTCCGATTGTTCTCAAGGATGCGATTACCCACTGACAACATTTAATTTTTAATTATAATAGATAATATTCTATTAGCGTCTCACCCTCGCTTTGCTTGAGTTCACCTCTAGAAAAACAAAAACAAATCTATCCCATGGGAACCGTAAATTTTACCGGGATAAAAAGTAGCCTATTCCAGACTGTAACTTATTTCTGCTCCAAATGTCATCCAGATCCGTTCAGCCGTTCTGGCGTGATTGAGTAACAAACATCCAAACGTCTAAACTTTCACATTTATAATATTAGTAAAAACATCCATCCGAAATAAACATCCTTTATATCCCCATTATAATCACATTCATAGTTTACACTTTACACCAGTGATAAGATTTAAGTAAGTAGATGTACTACATAGTATATTGCTTCAGGGTATATTATGAATACATAGGGTGTGAGCACATACGATTATATAGGTTCGTGGATACTCTAAAGGTTAAAAGGTTGCTCTTAAGTTTAGGTACATTATAGATCCGTAACATATTTTCTAAGATGTGGTCATTTTTATTTATTTATTTAATCACTTTATTGCACACAAAAATAAAAATGATACATAGAAAAAAAATACATTTAAAGAAATGTGCAAAGGCGGCCTTATCACTGAAAATGATCTCTTACAGGCCACTGCTAGAAATAGGATACAAAAGTTAACACAAAGCGGAAAGGTGCATAAAGTGTACTAAATAAACGTATTACATATAAACATACATAAAAAAATACATATATAAAATACTATTTATGAAATAAATATTTATTGTTTAAATACTTAAACATACATATTCATAATAATATAATAAAATCATAATAAACATACATAATATACACAATAATATGATACATGCAACTATAATGACAGCTTAGTTGTAAAGCGATAAATAGTGTGTCTTGAGACGCTTTTTAAAAAAAAATTGTCATTTGTATACGTATGAAACGAGTAGGTGCTAATAGTACTACTAATAAACAAAATATTGTTAAGTTTGAGCGACCTTTTAAAATAATATCCATTTCTTTATTATATACTTGTCTAGATTATAAAAAGCTTTCTTTTCAACCACCAACTGTTGCATACTCAAAAGCTTTTAGCACGCTAAGAGTTCCATTGACCTAATTTATCGTCAACTATGTTAAACTGACTTTATTTAAATCGAGTACGAACTTTTCTGTGTCTCGTATACTAGTATATATATATATATATATATATATATATATATATATATATATATATATATATATATATATATATATATATATATATATATATAATATTAGGGAGTAGAATGTGTTATTTTTTGTTTGGAGTCAACTTTCTATTTTAAAATAGTAAATATCTTTTAAAGTAGAAAGTTGACTTTAATTCAGTTCGATTTAATTTTATAGTTTTAGTTTCATTTCATGTTATATACAAAAGATCTATGAAATTTGGTTAAGCGTGAATGGAAATTATGTATAATAATACAATTTTATCAATTATGTTTATTTTTCTGTAAAAATGCATTACATTGCATTTTATCCCCCGATCACACCAATCAAGCCAAGCAGCGAGAAATAACTAGTAATAAATAAAAACTAAAAAAATAATTATAATTTATTGCAATAATCTGTTTAACTTTTAATATTTTAGAATTTGAAGATATAAATGGCTTTTTAGCAGCGTATTTTTCACGCCATGAACATCTATTTTCGCATCCATTTTATCCCTTTCTATTAACTTTTTGTGGAGGTGGACATAACAGTCTGTTCTATTTTTACACAGATTCTATGTTATTATTAGCTCCAATTACTTACGTCTTTAGATGATTTTAGGAGCTTATTTTGTTAACAAGATTTGTTCTAAGATAATAATAGTTACCGAATATATACCGAAAGTAAGACGTAACAGGTTTGTTAGTCTAGTCAACAAGTGCCTTTTAAAACAACTTTTTTCAGCAGTCTCGGAAAAATATGAACGACGTGTCACTCGATTCGGAATGGCTTGTAGATGATTTTTTCAAGTTCCACTTGCAAAAATTGCAAAAGTTATAACAATAAGAATGGGGATTTAGTTTTTGCATATATCTCAAAAACTAGTTGAGGTTTTTCAAATTTAAAAAAAATCCTAAAAAAAATGTCAATTCCCGGAACTGTAGGACCAATATTTATAATTTTCGGATACATTTTTTAAACACAATTTTTCAATTAGTTATGCAATAGTGAATTAATAATTATTTTCTGCTTGAACATGAACATTGCAAGTGTGATAATTGTTAAACTATAAATTTGAGTTTTTTTTCCTTTCTTGGAGCTATTCTTCAAAGGATTCAGAATAGATCCCCGTTGGATAAATTAAAAAAAAATATATTTTTCCACTTTCTTATAAACAATTTACTAAGGTGAAAAAAAATTAACTTACTTGAACTATTCTGAAGAATAACTCAATCCATTACAATAATTCTATTGATATTTTGATATTTATTTACATAAGGGAAAATTATTATAATATATATACTATACTAATATCATAAATAGGTAGGAAAGTATTAGGCTTATCTTACTCAACGCTACATTACCTTAACAATTATACTATAAAAAACTACGAGCGAAGCCACAGACAAAAGCTAGTCTGACTTATACTCATAGTAGCACAATGTGGGCAACTACTCCACACGAAAACTGAAAATTAACGAATTAATTAGAGCATTCTGAAGGTACATTTTTTGTTGGTTTTAAGTTCATGCAATTAAAAATGGCCTGGGACTATTTAAATACAGCATGTGTTCTGAATTCATTAAACGCTGTTGGATTTCTGTAATTAAAGCTCGCTTTCAGTATAATAAGTAAAGAGTACTATTACTGTGGAGAACTGCGAGTATTATAAATGTGGGATCACTCACACGTTGATTTGACACACTTCTGCTATTCAAAGAGAATTTGCAACAAGTGGTTACTTTCATTAATCACTTCAACTTGATAACTGGTATAATAATCTATACATATAATAAAATTGTAAGTAAGCCGAATCTGTACATTAAATATTTTTTGGAAAATCTTATTGAAATAGACATTTTTATCGATACAGAAGCCGATTCTATAGTTTTTAGAATTTTTGTCTGTCTGTTACCGCATCACGAGAAAACCACTGGACAGATTTTGATGAAATTTGGTATGATGGTAGCTGGTTATCCGGGTCAACATATAGGATACTTTTTACTGCGGGAAAATATCTCACATCTGAGAAAAAATACAAAAAATGCATAGTAAGATTATACTAATATGTAAAACTTAAGAATTTGGTTTTTGGTCATGTAAACGCGGGCGGAGCCGCGGGCAATGCTAGTCTTAAATAAGCTCTTAAAATATATCATTATTTCATATAACTTCGCGTATGTATAGAGTATCCTCATTTTTATCTACCATTATGTTATAGAAATATTTGTATAAGCAACAGTCAAGCTTTATTTATGTAAAAGGGATCAATTTAGTATCTTCCAATAGAGATTTTGTTTGATCTGGTAAAGGTATTACAGCCGCAGACACATTAAACAAACGAGATTATGTGAGACAACACCTTTTCAAATCAAGTTCTCAACAGATGAATCCGTTTGAAATTGGTTTAGACAATCGGAGCTTTATAGTTTATTCAGTACAACAAGCAGAGAAGTTTATGGACTCAGATAGTTCTTATGCATGAGAGACTTGATATGATTGACTTATTACCCGACTGCGGCGAAGCGCAAAGGGGGGTTATATATTTGATCTGTATGTATGCATGTTATGTATGTATGTCCGACCTTAGTTCCCTCGTAATTACTAAAAGGCTAAACCGATTTTGATGATTCATACGTCTCGTTAGATTCGTCTTGATAACCCGAGTGTCATAGGATATATAGATATAATTAAAAGTCAAAATGGCGGATCTGAGACGCCAATTTGTCTTGAAAAATTTTTTTGTCCGAATCGATCGAGTGGGGTTATCAAAACACAGGTTTTTAAAATACCATTATACAAATATATACAATATATGTAATTATGTATATGTTTAAAAATAACTTAGTATAAAAAAAACTTTTTAACAAAAAATAAAAACCGACTTCCAGGCACTAAAATGTAAAAAAAATACTAAACGGAGGTTTTCATTTAGAATAGATACCTAATCAGATATTTTCGAAGTCGGTGCCAGCCGATGCAAAGCAAATCTAATATATTTCGATACGTAAAACACATATTTACCTATTAGATATTCATATCTTAAAATATTTTAGGCTGTTAAACGAATTTTAATACAATTTTTTTACTGTCATCGTTTTATTAGAGACCATGGTGCTAATATAGTGAATTACATTTTATGAATTTCTAAATAGCAAATGCGGGTTACATTCAGGGGTTTTGGACTAAACAGAAATAGGTACATGTACGTGTAGAGAAAGTCGATAACAGTCTTAAAATAAATATAAATATTTACGACAATATTCTGAAATCACTTTTATTTCCGTACTTAGCTGAGCATCACGGGTCTTAACTTTTATATTTTATTTGTTATTGTACATATTTTCTCGTTCAAGTTTTAAGCGTGAGCTATTGGAAATTCTTCATCTGAAAACAGATTAAAGCGTTCTCATTGCACAGTATACTTTACATTATAATAAAGAGATAAGCTTCGTAAAATCGTTTGAAATCTATACATATAATAAAATACTAACAAACTTAGCTAAATCTATACATATAATATTATATTTTAAAGCAATGTTTGTAACGTACAATACGTTCAAAATGCAAAACGTATAACGTACGACGTACAAAATGTAGATCCCAAAACAAAAGTTAATAAAACTTTTGTTTGTTTGTCTGTTTTTGTGTGCGCGTTTCACGCAAAAAGTGCTGAACTGATTTTAACTAAATTTTATGCAGTGATAACTCGGGTCAATATTTAGGATACCTTTTATTACAGGAAAATATTTCATTCCTACGGAAAAACATAATAATTGATTATATCGAGTAATTGTATAGTATAATGAATAATCAATGTACTAGAAAATTGTAGGTCTTAAAAAGATTTACAAAAATCTGCAATAGCATAAAGGCTTTCGCCTAAGATACACTCGTAGTAGCTATTATTAACTCGCAATAAGAGGTGAAAACGGGGGTGGAAGGTTGTATGGGGAATCAATCATTTCTCAAGTAAGAGATATCAAACTCATCATACTGAGTCGCTGGTAAATAATATAAAGTCAATAAATGAAAAGGTGTATTGTGTATATATTATTGGTAATATATTAAAGAGAAAAAACGATTTTACATATGTACATTGCGCAAATAACTTAACTCTTAACAAACCCTTTATAATGGTTGAGGGAATAATTAGAGTTTATATTTTTGTAAGTATGACATAAGGAGATGCTGTAATTTAGATAATATTGTATGGATAATATTGTAGGGATTTAACTGCCTCGGTGGTGTAGTGGCTAGCATGTACTGCTGCACACCCAGAGGTCCTGGGTTCGAGTCCCGGGTCGGGTCAAGTTTAGTTATTGAGTCTTTCTGTATATTAAGCCTCAGTAACAGCCCGGAGTTGGGAAGTTGGCGGTGTTTCAGCCCCGTGCCTCGGAGAGCACGTAAAGCCGTCGGTCCTGCGCCTTAACTCTCACCGGTCGTGTCGAGCAGTCGTCCCACCAGAGTATGAGAGTGACAGGAATAGAGAGTGCACGTTGTGTCTGCGCGTACACTTGTGCACTATAATATCTCCTGCGCAGTTGGCTAGTCTCAATAAGATTGGCCGCCGTGGCCGGAATCGGTCGGGAGAACATCATCATTGTATGGATCAAAGTTGTATGTACATATGTAATATAAATATTACGGTAACAGTAATTTTAGTCCGTGGTCCCATTCACATGGTAAGTGAAGATAAAAATAGTCTATCTGTTGTCTTGGTTCTATGTTATTGTTGAATTTCATCAAAATATGTTCAACGGTGTAAGTATGAAAGGTAATAAGTTGACAGAAAAAGCTACTTTCACATTTACACTCGTATATATTACCAGTGAGTTACCCGTCACTTCTTCCCACTTCGGGTGCGTGTCTAGCTGTTTTTGCCACATTTCATTGCTTTATTTCAAACTGTTTAGACGACGTACTCCGATAACAGAACTCAACGGCCAGTTTTTTCGACTTCAATTAATTTTATTATGATTGCTGACAGTAAACACATTTTTATCGGAATAAAAAATAGCCTATAATATCGGTCCTATTAGTGAAAAAATTCTTTATTTTAATTTTTGTCAGCAGAACAAAAAACTACCTGTTCGATATTTTTTATTAATTTTTATTGACATACTAATTAAACTAATATATGATTCAACGTTATCAATATCTATTGAAAAATAAATTTACGAAATTTGATATCAACATGAAGAATAATATGGGCTTCTTTTTATTCTGGTACTTCAAAATATTCTCTCGAGATAGTTTGTAGGCAAAAACAAATTACTTACAGACGGCGAGTGCCTAGTCTATTTTATGATTAAAATTGAAAAATTTTGTTTTCCAGTTAAATTGAAAAAACTTTTTGTGCATTTTATAGCCTAATTATTATTGAGAATGTTTATAAGATTTAAAGAAACTACACGTATGTTAGTTGTTTGTTAATTAAAAGAATCGCATTATTATAAAAGGTGATACTATAAACTATAAAATAAATAAGTATTAGGTATAAGACAATAAAAAAAAACAAAATTTATGGTGTAATCAAAATTTATTTTAAAATTTATCCGAACATAACATTAAAAATTTAAGTAATACTATAAAAATGTTTTAAAAGACAATGAAATCGAAAGTGCATAATAATTACAAAACTTTCGCGACACCATTCGGGCAAAGAGAGACAATAGCGTTTCCAAGGAGGGTTGACGTCAGGCAGGCGGCTGGTCGTAAAACTTTTGCCAAATCCTATCAGTAGTACAGAAGATGTACTGCGCCGACCCCAAGTGATTGGGAAATGGGCAGGGAGAAGAAAAAAAGTTATAAGACAATAGTGTCAAAATATTAAGAACTTAATATAACATACCTAATAAAGAGAATTATGTCATTACGTTTGAGTTATTTAGTTTGAAGACCATCATTAGATGGGAATTCAATTCGACAAATAGCTTGTCTATTGTCACTTACCCATTTAAGTCTAGATTGTGAAGATCGACAGCGGTTTGAACTGGCTTAGAGCCAATGGTTCGGAATAAACAAGTATCAAGAGTGTAGAAGCTGTTTACTATTTATATGAGAAATAAAATTGGGGTTTATCACCGGCCAATCTCGAACGTGACTCCTCCATTCAACGTGACATTGGCGAAATAATTTGTGCTCAACTGGCACGCATTAAAGCCATTAGAGCAAAGAACTGAAAATTGGGGTTGTGTGATTTTAAATAAAACTATCTTTTCCGAATTTTTTCGCTAATGTATTTCGATTTTCTGTTCCCGACGTTTTCGTTTAGCGTTTTGTTTTATTTCAAACTAGCAGAACCCGCGGCTTCGCTCGCGTTAAAACTAACCCCCTATTTAACTCTCTTATGGGATGAATTTCGAAAAATGCTAAAACACGTGTTTATTTAACATCAAGTTTCAAGTAATTCTGATCACAAATAACTTTTCGGGTTGTATTATAATGTGTTTTCCGATGGGAATGAGATAATCTCCCGCGGTAAAAAGTAGCCTAATATGTCACTCTAGGGCCCTCCAACTATCTCCACACAAAAAATCTTGAAAGAAGGACAAACACATATTCACATTTATAATATTAGTATGGATATGGATGTCAAATATTAGCGTAAATCTAAGAAATTATGATGCAGAGAAGTTTGACAAATGATGCAAAGAACTTGAAAAGATAATGTTTGGATTCTACGTGACATAAACGAAGTAATCTGTGCTCAACTGGCACACTTTGAAGCCATTCAAGAAAATTGAATTGAATTGAATAATATTTTGTTGAATTTTATAATTTTATTTTTATCTTTGAAAGTGTGAATGCTTTTATGTTAATTGAAATTTTTGGGTCAAATCTATTGAAATCAGATGAATTTGAAATGGCTACCAGCAATGTTGAATGTTTTTAAGCGTGATGATAACGAATGATAGATATCACAGTTTTCATTGTTAACTTCGTCTCGTTGTGTCTAAATATCGATCTCGTTACTATCAGTCAAGTAGTACTCGTATTTCAGTATACTAGTTGAGTAATAATAATATAGCCATGTTACAGTTATATATTCTAATAAGATTAATTTCTAGGGATATATTGATATTATATTTTAACTACATATTTTACTGCGACATAATGTTATGTCGTCTGTGCCGATACTAGAGACTTCGTTTACGATTTTTGTATAAATTTTTTGGTTGTAAAATGTTATTTTATAGTATTTGATTATTATTATATTTTGAAATTTATCATTCAGCTTTATTATACAAATCTATTTTTAACCTTGGTTTATATTTCTTTAAAATATCATAAAATATAAGCTTATTTTATTCTCCGAAACCATTAAAAATTTAAGCCATTATTACTACAATATTTTTAATATAATATTTTATATTGTTCAAAAGCAGTGTTATTTTTCACACGTATAAAATGATATCTAATTAATACTAGCGGCTCACCCTTCCTTCACTCAGATTCGTTTCTAGTGAAAAACAATAACAAATGTATCCCACGGGAACCGTACATTTTTCCGAGATAAAAAGTAGCCTATACACTATTCCAGACTATAATATATAATCTATCTCTACGCCAAATTTTATCCGGATTCGTTTAGCCGTTCTAGCGTGATTGAGTGACAAACATCCATCCATTCAAACTTTCGCATTTATTTAGTAGTAAGATAACGACTAGTATAATCTAATATTTTTTGAAAAAAAAAGAACATCAAAACATAATATTGTGCTTTTAAAACATTTTATAATATTAAATGAGTAATTCTTGTGTTTTTATACATACATAAATTTATTTCGTGTACCTTAGAAACGGCTCTAAATGCTTTAGATCAAATTTTATATTTAGATAAGGTTTTGCGTTTTAAGTTTATCTATGAATGTATACAGGAACAGGTGTCTTTTTTTTAAAAAAACGCAATTTTTTCTCAATTTTTTTTATAACAAATTATATAGAGCTTTTTTTATCTGCTTTCAATGATAATGACAAAGTCACGTAGGACCACTCAACGAGCGCCTTCGTCGAGTGAAGTTCGGTCGCCCAGGTACTAGGAATTAAAGTAGTTAGTAGTAGGTAAATCTACATAATAAGTAAAATTTGAAGAACTATACATATCTATTTTATATTTATAGTATTACCCACTCCCTGGTAATAATGCTTTTTCTTTTCAATTCAAAGGTAGTCTGGGAACAATAACGAATTAGGATTAAAAAATCCCACGGGATTCTATAAGTTATATTTAAGATCAAAACAAAATATATTTCTAAATATTAATTGGTATATTATGACTCCTTATTTTTACTATCGTGATCAATCATACATGAAAATAATCAATTCTACAAAATGTTCCATTTTGGTTAAAAAGGTTTACCGACAAGATTATGATCAAATGAACGCAGTGATATCGTCGTAACGGACATGCGACAGCTGTTCCGCCGACTATATAATTATATTACATTTCAGGTCGTTTCATAGATAGGTACCTATATCATTTTAAATGAATTTCACGTTTTGAAAACGCTCTTAACTCGCTACTAATTTTCTCGAGTATGTTTAACCCTCAAGAATTTAGCATGGAATTATAAGATAATTTGACATGACTTAATATGTTTAATCATAAGGTATCTTTTGTACAACGGATTCTTTTTACCATATAATAAAATTATACCGGGATTACCATTATTATTTAGAGGTTTTATAGAAATTGTATATAGAATGTACATACGTCTTTTTATCTTTGATTCATGTTCATAAAAACTACTAAATATTATAGTTAAAATAAAGTTAGTAAGCATAGACATGATTGGGCTTATTTGTAATACAAGTGCAATACTTTCATCATCATCTAATATTTAAATTTATAATTATATAACTTTGTTATTGAAACCTTTAAAATGCTGCAAAGAACTGATATAGACTTGAAGAAGTTGTACAAAAGAAAAGTTTATTTTTCAAATATTCCGGTGTCGTAATTCAACTAGGGGTTAACGTCAATCAAACTTTTCGAGTTCGGAATCTAATGGTTTTGTTCCTACTCGTATTCCTAACTTATTTATAGTTCTGAAAGTAATGCAAAGTTTCAAGTTTCTGACATTTTAATGTACATTTGTTGTTTTCATTCATATTGTGTAACCTCAACAGAGCGTGGTAATCAATTTGATTGCATGTTTTTTAGATACAGTTGGTTGATGTTGGTTAATATTTAGTACCTGGGCTGAGTTTTTGGCCTAAAGTACTATTTTCTTCTTTTTTTTTTAAACTAAAAACTTGAATCAATATTTAAAAAAAAAAAACAATACTTTGTATGCGACCGAGATTCGAACCTGGACACCTGTGATTGTTGATCTTGCACCTTTGCTGCTTGACCACGATGCGTATGCCCGTGCGTGCAAATTACCAACCATATTTTGCGTGGAATAATGCAAAAGAAAACTGCAAGAAAACTCGAAAACACGCGTTTTCCCAGACATAAGACTAAATTTAGATCGATTTATCGCCCCCGAAACCTCCTGCATACTAAATTTCATGAAAATCGTTGGAGCCGTTTCCGAGATTCAGATCCTGAAACTCAAATCCAAGGCCTCTTACAAAAATAACATTCATGTTTTGAGAAATTATACGATAGTGTATATATTCTTATTTTGTTGAACGTCTAAGACGTTTTATTTGTTATTTTTTTTCTATGTATGTATTTAGCCATATTAATATAAAAATCTGTAAAAATTCAAATATAAACAAATAAATCCTGAAAGCTCAAAATATTTTAGATAATTTTTAGTAGTATATTTATTGTATAATTTTTGAATCAGTTTAATAGTTCAAAATAATGTTATTTATAATTTTAGAAAGTGCAATTAAAACGTTTATAGCTGACAAATGTCAATATTTGAAAAACTAATAGACATCGTGCTGGGCCTACAAGGCAACTTCTTCCAAATATAGGCCTTGACCTCATCTATAATGCAACACGACTACCACCTTACAAGTCCGAAAACCATAAAGAACATAAACATTTCACATATTCAGGAGCGTAAGTGCCTCACCCTTTTAAAAATGTAGGAAGACTGTTTTGTCACCAGCTTAAACAAATAAACGGGATACAACTTTTTATATTAACAAAAGATAGTAAATTTCAAATAATTCGTAGTACACGGTTTTTTTCAAGATATTTCAGAATTTAAGAGTCGTAAGCCTTATGTGAACTTTAAAAAAATGTATGTGATGTACGTACTATTAAATTCTTTTTTGCCAGAAATTATTTATGATCAGAATTACTTGAAACTTGTTATTAATGCTCTTCAATACAATTAAATAAATACGTGTTTTAATATTTTTCGAAATTCATCTCATAAGAGGGTAAAATGGGGGTGAAAGTTTGTATGAGACCTGTTTTTTAGAGTTTTCCTGTAATTTTAGCGCGAGCGAAGCCGTGGGTTCTGCTAGTATACCATATAATATGTAAATATGTATTTATGTAATTGTGTACATATCTTATATATATTATATACGTATACATTTATGTCTTATATATTTATGTACGTAAAAGTAGTTTATCAAGCTTGTACATATGTAGGTATATATTTAGTATTAATTGTACCGTCCCGTCTACGGTTCCACTAATCTTTTCACCAAAGGTAGTCTGTAAGAGATTGCTCATAGCACTAATTAGACTACTTTTGCATGCCTTTTTTACATCTTCTTTACTTTTCTGTACTCTTGTATCTATCTAAATTAAGTAATAACAATACATTTATAAATTACAATTAATATTATTAAAGAGTTTTATAAAATGTACCATGGAACTAGATGGAGCTGTGTGTTAATGTCCCAAAATATTTAAAAAAAAAAACAAAGAACACTGTGTACTCGTATATAGTATACTGAGGAGAGGTAAAAAAATAGTATATAAAAAAATAGTAGATATACCTAACACCTATATGGTTCAAGTATGTAATCATTTTTAACTTTAAAATTATCATTTTTAGGGTTCCATAGCTCAAAACGTAAAAAAGGAACCCTTAAAAGATTACTTTCTTGTCCATCTGCCGTCTGTCTGTCTGTCCGTGTGTCACCACCGATTTTCTCAGGAACGGTTGGACCTAGAAAATTGAAATTTAAAGCAGATACTGAGGTCTATAGTTCCTATTAGGTGTATAAAAATCAAGGTCCTGAGTTAACACGATAAAAAGATATAGGCAGATTTAGATTTTCGCGAAAACTTGTAAGTACTAAAATTTACCTTAAAATCTAAATCTAAGAAAGTAGTAGCAAAATCAACTTTAAAATCTATCAATAATTTTAGCTTATTACAAAAAAAAAATATTTTTTTATACGGTATTGGAATTCATTACGAAAGAATTTAATATTTTTAATTTTTTCATAGATTTACATTATATATTTTGTAAAGTAGAATAAAGTATAAGCATATTGTTAATTTTGTTTATACTCAAGTAGGTATGAACATCGAAGCGCACAAGTACCTTACTTAAGTTACGATCTGTCGTTGTAAAGTTCGCAATTGGCTTGCAATCATGCTATACGAGTAGTTGGAGTTGTAATCAATACGAGTTCATTTGAGTATTTTACTAGATAATTTAATTTCATATATAAAATTCCTTTGTACACCGGTTTCATACCATTTACACTCTTAAGATTCAGATACTTTTTGAATACAATCCGATATAAACAAACCAAGCAAACAAATCTTTGTTTATCCACTTTAAAAATGTCTTTATTTGGCCATAGTATGAATTATACATATATAAATCTACACATATAATAAAATTCTAAGTCAAATCTGTCCATTAAATATTTTTTTGGAAAATCTTATTGAAATAGTCATTATTATCGAAACAGACAAGGTTTTAGAAATTTTTTCTGTCTGTCTGGAAACGCATCACAAGAAAACCACTGGACAGATTTTGATGAAATATCATATGATGATAGCTAGTTATCTGGGCCAATATATAGGATACTTTTTACTGCGAAAAAAATATCTCAACTCTGAGAAATCTACACTAAGCCTTAAAACGTAACTAGAGACCCGAGCGGAGCGTGGATGAGCCGCTAGTTTATTATAATTGCAAATATTTAAGTTATTATAAATGTAAATTCATGGATTCTTAGAACTAATTAAAGTTTAACTAAAGCCTAATTCAATTATGAATTGTGAAGACGGCGTCTTTAAATGTTATGGTATATGTACTTTATAACGTTACTAACGACTCACCCTCGCTTCGCTCGGTTCCATCCCTGGATACCTTATTACGGTTAGTATGAAATACATAGACTATATATATATATATATATTATATATATATATATATATATATGATTTCGGGGTAAAAACTATCCTATGTCCTTCCCAGGGTCTCAAACAATCTCCATACCAAATTTCCTCTAAATCGGTTCAGCGGAATAAGCGTGAAAAGGTAACCAGACAAACAGACAGACAGAGTTACTTTTACATTTATATATTAGTATGGATTATACGTATAAAATAGTTTACACTTCATCTTGCTATAAAAATAAATTAATCTAGTTTTCAGACTTATCTTTGGAGCTAACGAGTGTAATTGACTTAATTGGTTCGGATTGCTTTTCTCAGAAGAGCTTAGTCTTTATGCCCTTAATTGTAGGAAGATTGTAAATCAAAAGCTTAAAAAAGTTAAATCTATGAAACGAAACATCACATCACTTAGTGATTAATTGAAATCACAAAAACTAATAAAGTATAGATCATAAAAGGTACTCGTAGTAGAAATTTTATAGCATTGCTAAAATTTCATTTTTTTCAAAATTTAAATTTCCAATTGAAGTTTGTCAGGAGGACTTTATTTTTATTTTTATATATACACAGATAGAGGTCACTTAAATAAGTAAAAAGTAAATGCAGTATTAAGCCCTAAAACTCCCTACTAAAAAAACTTTGACAATATTTTAAATAAAACTTGACAATAATTCAAAATGGACTAATTACGTGTAAATATGCGTAAATTGTATTTAAATATTATTGTCTAGATGTAGTAGTATATAGTCGGTGCAATTCTATTAGCCTACGATCACGCTAATAAAGATTTTAGAAATCATTTTAACTGAGGAAATGGTAGAGAGGAAGTAAAGGAGGGCCAAAATTAGTTATTATCAAAGCTACATGTCATTTTAGTATAGTGGCATCATTTGGATATTATATAAAAACAACAGATATTTATTTCGATTTAACTTTGGCACTTTAGTTTTACTCGTAGTAGTAAGACAAGAAAGTTAAAAGATAAAACTGTGTTGTCCAGTATTTTTTCTCAAAACGGATAAAATTAAATTCGTAGCAATTCGTAGCAGCGACGGTTCTTGTGAAAAATAGTTATACGAAATCGAATTTTAATTCCATGTATAACGCTTGTCTCTTCGTTTACAATATACAATGTTTATGTACAGAATTAATCGAGTGCTAAATTTAAGACGTTGTGGTATCTAAAATATGCTTTTCCAGCCATTAATGATGTGAAGTATTTCAATAAACGCTACATTGTTTCACTTATTACAATTAATAAGATTGAATTGCTGTTTTATAGATTTTTTCTATAGGAGTTTTTTTTATTAAAAGCTGTTATTTTTTCGACTTATCGACGTTGATGGAACATGTTCAATATAAAATATTATTTATAATATATATAATATATAATTTCAAATTTTAAATGAATGTGACTATTGCTGTAAAGCATTGAAAGGGTCGGTAACAAAAAATAAAAATAAAACCGCGATAAATTTTTGATTGGACGATCTTTTAAGGGGTAAAAGCTTAAAAAATAAAGTGCAAATTAGTGTTATGAAAGCAGTTTGAAATTGTGTGTCTGTGCCTATACATATATACGCCGTACATATATACGCGATCAAAGCTGTCGACAGCTGTAGCTTGTAGTAGGTACTAATGTATGAAAAAACAAATAAAATAGCTGACACTTCATTGAACATAGAATTATAAAGCACTTTTCGAAATAAGATTACCTACCTAAATATGATTTTAATTATGAGTTTATATTGAAACTTTTGTTTAAACCAGGTAAGCATAGAATTACAAACAAAATAAATGAATATAATATGTTTTGAAATATAATTGATTTCTGTTAAGGAATTTAAATTTTCATACACATACATTTTTGTATTTATCATTACATTTAGGACCGAATTCACATGTACTGATTAAATTGAATTCACGAACAATAGATTCTGTTTTCTTTTGGAGACAGTTAGAAAACACATCCAATTCTGTAATGTTGCCTTTAAATTATAAACGTTACACATTTTATATTTTTGTTTTATCGAAATTGAATATAGCGGTTTGGAAATATTAATCTTTGTTTCAATGTTTTAGTTAGTTTGTTCAACAAATATAAGTTTAATTTTCAATTAGGTGTATGTTTATTATTTTCAGTATTATAACAACCTTCATGGGTCAGCTCCCTAAGGCAAGATTAACTTCAGACAAACCATTCAACTCCTCTGCAGTAGATTGTATGAACATCAGGTTTTGTCTTACACAAGGCTCAAGTTATTTTTATAATTTAGTTATTTATTTAAATAAAAGATATTTATCTACTTAAAACATACTTAAGATAATATTTTATTGACAACACGTTTGGCTAAATTTGTAGTGACCCTATTTTTTGTGCCAGCGGTCACGGGTTCGAGTCCCGCTGGGGGCAATCATTTGTTTGATCACCACGAATGTTTGTGCTCCAGTCATAGGTGTTTATATTTATCATATGTTTGTATTTAAAGTTATATGTGTGTAGGGTATTAACTATCTTATATCCATAACACAGGCCTCGTAGCTTATTATGGACCTAGATGGTGCTGTGTGTTAATGTCCCAACATATTTATTTATTATTTAAGAATAAATATTTCAAACTTCTCTCTAAAATTTATTTGTATCTTTTGTGTTATGTTACAAGCATCTATTTGAATTTCAATGTTTCATGGTACTAATCGGAATACCACTTATTATTATAAATGTGAAAGTTCGCACGTGTGAGTATATATCTGTTACTGCTGCACATTAAAACTGGACGAATTTGGATGACTATGTTCATCTAGTATTGGATTCCTCGATGTATAGCTTATTAGGTATATTAATTTACTACTATATCTAGTTATATTATATTTACACAATATGTGTGCATTTTTCGATGATGATTGTTAATTGAAGTGAATAAGAAATCAAAGAGAACTAGATATTAACATATTGCTTATACGCTGAAAGTAAACTTAAATTTTCGTTCAAAGCTTTTAAAATAATTACATACACAAATGACTTTATGTTTAATGGATGTTTGGTGTGTCAGTAAAGAATAATTTACTCGAAATAAAATGTACACCTTTTCTTACACTATATATATATATAAAAAAAAACTAGTTTTTGACCGTAGCTTCGCTCGCGTGATAAGCGGCTACAATCTATATTCTTCTCAAATTTTAACGATATCTGTTCTGTGGTAGTGAGAAAAGGTAACAGACAGTGGTACCTTCATATTAATAATATTATTAGAGTTTGACTAACTAATGGAAGCATGTCCTGGAGTTTTCTTAAAAGTTTTCATATGGCAACATTCTTAAGCTGTCAAAGGCACGTCAAATTTCAAAGTCTCTGGTTGCTCTGATTTTAAGCGTTGTTAGTAGCTGTATACTTTTTTGTGCATAATAATGGGTACATACCTATAACGTGAAACGTGTATACTAATATTAGATTCGGTCTGGTTACAATCAATTGACAAAAATGTATATCAAATTAAAAAACAATTTATCGATTACTTAATTTTGAAACACGGCTCGGACATTTTCTTTTGTAAAGTATGATGTTGATATCAATTAGAAATTTTTCAGAATATTAAGGACGTGATGTGTTCATTAAATTTGAAATTAAGTTCGCAAATAACTATTATACAAAATTAATAATTTGTCGTAAATACAAACAATATTCAAGTATCAAAACATTTTTCTCTTACTATAGTTATTAATACCATATAAAGATTTTTTGAATTTGCCGCGTTTTCTCACGTCACGCTATCATTAGCCAGACTCTATAGTACAGTATTAAATTAATAAGTAACACTTACCTCTCTTTTCTTAAATCACTGTTTCGTTTACGGAAAGCCGCAACCAACAGTTGTAATTCTGAGGAATGCCGCTCGTAGAGTTGCGACAGCTGTGTCGTGAAGTCCGAAACTGTAACAAAAGTTTTCTTATCAATGTTATATTACTATTGGACCGTATCGTAATTACTTTGAAAGTAATGAAACATGCAATATTGTCTTCAATACATCTGTATCTTTTGTGTAACATATTCATTTTGTGGTAAAGTATTGATTTTATTTACACAAAAATGTCTAAGTGCAATCAGAAAGATTGAGAAAGAGAATGTACTGCAATTAAAAATTTGATGAGAATATAATTTAGTAAAGAAAAATAATAAATAATAATAAATAAATATGTTGGGACATTAACATACAGCACCATCTAGTTCCATGGTAAGCTACGAGGCTTGTGTTATGGATACCAGATAGTTGATACACTACCTATATATAAACTTTAAATACATACATATTATAAATATAAATACCCATGACTGGAGTACAAACATTTGTGCCCATCACACAATGATTGCCCCCAGCGGGACTCGAACCCGCGACCGTTGTCACAGCAAGTAGGGTCACTACACACTGAGCCAAATGTGTCGTCTAAATAATATTTTATTGGTTATATGAATTAGCCAAAATAAGTAAAATATATTACAAGAATGTGGAATTCATTTAAGATTCACTGGAGCGTCTGAAGGCCTCATTACCAGTTTTTATACCGCAGCTTTCGTAACGTAAAACTTTGTAGCGTCTTAATTAATCACCTTACTTGCAGAACAAAATTTTGAAATAAATTATAGAAAAATGTCCATGACTGTTTCAAAAATCTCATTAAAAATGTAGGACTTTCTATAATTTTGAATCTGTTGTAATAAAATATTATGATAATTATACTATGCCAATGATGAGGTCATAAACCATAACACAATAACGGCAAGGGTTCCTTGTACAAATCATCAGCACCGCCGAGATAGCGACTGTCGTTTACTGAGACGGTTTTTGAATCTTTATTATTTATTTATATTCATACTAACATATCCCGCTGCTTCGCTCGCGCTAAAACTACAAAAAAACTTTAAAAAGGTCAGGTTTTATACAAATTTTCACCCCGTATTTTACTCCCTTATAGGATAAATTTCTAGAAAATGATAAAACACGTATTTATTTAATTGTATTGAAGAGCGTTAATACTAAGTTTCAGAGTAATTCTGGTCATAAATATTTTTTTGGATTGTATTATAACGTATTTTCCCGTGGGAATGAGATCTTCAGCCTTCCAACTATTTCCACAAAAAAAAATTACGTCAATCCGTCGCTCCGTTTCGACGGAAAGAAGGACAAACAAACACACTTTAACATTTATCATATTGAATGAAATATTGAAGTATTGGTTATATGCACAGTTTTCATTCATTTCACTCATTTTAATACATTTTCTTTGTAGATTTTCTGTTCTTAATAATATATAGTATTTGAAACTTTTAATTAGAAAATGATTTTCACAAAATCATCACAATCATTTAGCTCCAGTTATACTTAATGGCAGTGACTATTATTCCAGTTACTGTACGACTAATATATAGTTATTTGTTCATCAATAAGCAAGAATTTAGAGCATCTGGATAAAAGATTATTTATTTGTTAGTTTTATTTTTTGATTATGTGACAGGCCCGACTAGGATTCCACGTTGGTTGAGAAGGTTAAGGCGGGAGCAGAAGCTTAGGGTAGCTCAGAATGTTCTTTTTTCTTATTCTCATTGTTAAGTAAAAATATACTTAAAATATATTTTTCTTACTTAATAGCCGGACTAGTAAAATTATTATTAGTCGTACAGTTACTGTATCACTAAGGTCAGCCGGTTATAAAAGCACCAAATTTAAAAGAAAATATGTTTAATGTTAATATACATGTATTAATAGGTGTCAGCATTAGAAATTTGCATAGTTTATTTCTAAAAGTGCAATTTTAAACGTTAAGTGTATTTCAAACGCGCTAGATTATACCTGCACAGTATTGTAACCAGCATTGTCTAATACGTCGTAACTTTATCCTTGCCGATGTTTTAAAGCGAAAGAGCAGTTCAAATTGAATTTATTTTACTTCACAAAAGTAAAAGTTAAAGTTATCTGATAGTTCGGGCGCTATTAATTAAATCTACTATTCAGGTAAGTTTGCGCGCTGTAAAATATAATAATTGGAGCGTGAATGAAATCTTTCGAGAAATTTTTATATTGATCTATAGATATAATATTGGAGTTTTATTATTAACTGGTGACATAACCTCGCTTCGCTCGAGTGCTTTTATATTTTTCACCACGTTTTATATTTTTGAGCAGAACCCTAATTCTGTTTAATTCATTTAATTTAATTCTATTTTATTTTTATTAATTAATTATATCTATTTATAATTTTATTCTGTTAAATTGAAAGTAACCTAAGTTACTCCTTATAACATATGTGTCAAAGTCAAAATCAGTCCAGCCGTTTCGGAGATTAGCCAGAATAAACAGGCAGACAGACAATAATAAAAAAAAATGTTTCTCTTATAAGTAGGTACCGCATATAATTTCATATGTGATAATGAAATTATAATTTTTGCAATATTATAATTTTAGTAAAAAGCTTTTATTTCGACATTACAAACAGACGATATTTATATGTATAGATTATAATTGAAAAAGAAATAGAAAATTTGTAATTATATAGAATTTTATAAACTATGATGTTTAAATAACAACATCTGTACTAGTCATATGTATAAATTCAGAAGTATATTTAATAGAGATAGAGCAATGAAACTTGCCTTTCAAGGTTTCTGCGTACACGGCGAAATGAAATATTTTTAAGGGTCCCTCAAAAAGGTAAACTGGAACCCTTATCATTTGTGAGATTGTCTGTATGTCGGTCTGTCAATTTACTAGACGGGTATGATTGAATTTTGGTATCCATATATAGAATAAGGCAAGTAAATTAATTCATCACGTGATACATGAAAAGGAAAAGCTCGTTGTGGGTTAGCAATACTAGTATGGTTATTTTTAACAATTTGAAAAAGAAAATGTACGAGAATGAGGCATTTCCTATATGTTATATTCAAAACTACTTAAATTCATTTTACGAAAAAAATTGCAAAAGGCTCAGTAGCAGCCCGAAGTTGGGAAGATGGCGGTGTTATACTCCTGTACCTAAAGCTCTCCGTCATGCGCCTGATCTCAGTTCTCATCATTCACAGGTAGTTCTGAGTTGTCGTCTTTTCGAATGGTGCGTATTGAAGGAAAATAGAAAGCAGTGATTGTATTGCACAGAGTGACACAGTCCCAGTGACACAGTGGCTAGCAACACATCCTCGCTCCGCTCGGGTCCATCCCTAGCTACGTTTTAACGTTTAGTATAGATTTCTCAGAGATGAGATATTTTCCCGCAGTAAAAAGTTTCCTATATGTTAACCCGGATAACCAGCTACCAACATACCAAATTTCATCAAAATCCCTCCAGTGGTTTTTCCGCGATGCGGTAACAGACAGACAGACAGATAGACAAAAATTCTAAAAACTATAGATTCGGCCTCCGTATCAATAATAAAGTCTATTTCAATAAGATTTTCCAAAAAATATTTAATGTACAGATTCGGCTTAGTTACAACTTTATTATATGTATAGATTAAGAGGACATTATGCCAAGTGATTCTAGGAGGATATTATGCGAGTATATTAAAAATACTAAATAACACTGGTTACTACTTAGATCCTCGAATAAACAAATCAAGGCTAATATATATATATATATATATATATATATATATATATATATATGATGTATATTTATATATAGTTTCAGTCCGCAATATTCTCCAGCCATGGACCATAAGATATTATGTTATCTTTTTGTCTACATTGTGAGAGGTTTTAAAGTTAAGTTCATAGATTATTCATTAAAAGTACTTAAATAAGTCATGTAAGTAGAATAGTCAGATATTTTTTGATCCCAGTTGAAATGTGCTGTATCAGTAACAAACAATGTCTTTAAATTATACGAAAATATTAGTTCAATAAGTTTTAATCAGATTTCAAGTACCTACCCATATATATATATATATATATATATAATATATATATATATATATATATATATATATATGGATATATATCATGAACGAATAAGTCACTGGACCAGACATATAAGAGCGGACGTACCTTTATCTGTCCCCCCCCTTATTAGTAGCCAGGAAATTTCAGCCTTTGTCGTTTGTTTTTTGCGTCAGTCTCAAGCATTTACGTGGTCAACAAACAATCTGCCAAAAATGACTAAATGTTCTGTTAAATGGTGTAAAACTATAGCGGCGGAAGCAGCACTGTTTTCTTTTCACTTGTAAATACATTTATTTTATTACATTTATTGTTATTTATCACACAATTTAATAAAATTGTAAAATAAAATGTCATATTATCCAACTATGTTAAATATAGTCGATATTTCTATGTATTGTTGACATCTGACAACCATCATAAAATCCCTGGATTATACCATTCAGAACAAATGACTAAACTGTCGATGAAGTGAGTCCATTTGACATCGACTAGTGCTTGACAATGTCGAAAAATATATCGATATTTGACGAAATAACTGAACGAATTGGTGTTATTTGTACAGTACAATAACATAAAATACTTTTATCACAGTATCCTACAATCTGATGACAATAAATTTATAAAAATATTTTCTAAGTCACATAAAATATAAATGCAAAAATTATAATTAGTATGTGTACTTAATTTTTTATTTTATTTTATACCACATTTATATACTTTGGAATATTATTCCATTGTAATAATAATAAAGATCATTTTTATTTCAACACATAAATTACACAAAATCAAACAATAATGTTTTAGGGGGGGCACTAAACTTCTGGGTTGGGCGATTTGTAATAAAACACTTTACTTTCACGATCTATTTTACTTTCACGATCCAACACTCACTTTAATTTGCAATCACTTTTTCTTTTTCCTAATTTCACAAATGTTTTATTAAGAACTGAGCAATATTAGGACAGTGTCACATTTTTATAAGCTACCCGAGACAATCAATTGCCAATTAAAATAATTCAATAACAGAATCAACAAAATCACTTTATTTAATTAAATTAGCTTAATATTTTTTTAATCTTTAAAAAATAATTTTTATTATATATTTAATGGAATATACACCCGATATTCATTTGTTCATTAACATTATTATAGGCCAACAGAATGCTGCCATCAATGCCATCGTATTTATATAAATCAAATTAAAAAATAATTATTATTTGACACATTATTATTGCCTCTTTAATTCATTTATTTTAATTTATTATAATAAATACAGATATTTTAAATTAAAAGATGTAAAATATGATGACTATGCTAACCAATGTCTAAAATGTCATTAATTGGTTCATCGATATATGTATTTTATCGATTACGTTCAAGCACTAGAAATATTGTATTGTGTACCTGTGTGTATAATAATGTAATAAAATCTTTGTGTGCGTTATGCGTCTTTTGGTTGAACGAGTTTTCATACATTTGTATTTTATGTCTCGTCCAGTGGTTTATTCGTTCATGATATATATATATATATAATTGATCAAAGGAGCTGTGAGAATATTTAAGACGTGGTTAGACTTAGGGCAATGACTTGTCTGCTTTACCACGAATAAATTATAATGGTTAGCTAGTGTGGATTTTGTTTTATGAATTATAATATATTGTATTAATAATAATATCGTACTAAGACCAGGGCTGACACCTTTGAAAAAGGTAAAAAGAGAAAAATAATAATAGTAGGATGAAACCCATTGGAAAAGGAAGAGATTATAACAAAAATGAAAGAAAAATAATTTACGGGCTATCTGAGAAGTGGGAGTGGGTGAGTTTTTAAGGGTAAAAAATGTTTACCTCGATTTCCGACAAAACTACAAGTCCTATGAAAAAAATTAAATAGCAAAGTTATTGGTAATAAATAGATCTACAACTTTTGTATTTACACTTTTTTCACATAACCTCAAAATTTATGTTAAAAATTCAGATACCCAAGTTTTTGGTTTTTTATTTTTATCTTTTACAACAAAAAAAATCTTTTCACGAAATTTGGTGAAAACTTACCTTTTTATGTCCCAAACACGCTGTATTTTTTTTGATTTAAAATATTTACTTTTTCACCTTATTTTTACTATAATATCGAAAAAGCATCCTAATTTTCAATTGAAAATTCTCGCGTCAAAATATTTGCTTTTGTAAAAGAGTCGGTGAGCTTTTTGTTTGTTAAAATCTCTACTTTCTGATGGTGTAAAAGGTATATAAGTTATTTTAAAATAGCAATAAATAGGCATCTACGCATATAATTTAAAGAAGATTCTACAACTTTCTCAAAATATTGTAGATGTCTTATTAAATATTAGATAACTTTATTAATTGCAACAACTTATAATGAACCGATGATACGTCTAAAACCTTAGTCAGCATTCGAAACGTCGGCAACCAAAAATCAATATAAATCCGAAACCGAAAAATATAGTTTTATTTAAAATGTCATAAATTATTATTTAACATAACCTATATTTGTTTATACTCCTATTAAAGTACTATTTAACTTATAAATAATATAGAAAGGCCATAATTTTTATTCATATATTTGGTGCATAACAAGCTTTATCTAATAATATCAAATTACATATCTATTACGTAGTTATATGTATATTTGAAATTAAAATGTCATCGTTTTAATTTCAGTATAATATGTTTTAATTTATATTCGTATATCTCCAATGCTTAAAACAAAGATAGTATAAGACTTCTACAATAGACAGCAAAGACCCTCCGAAATAAAGCCCGAAGCAATTACCCATCGCTACGACTAGGTCCAAACCGGTACGAGCTATTTGCCGAGTTACTCTTTCATATGGCCTGTTGGTCAAAATGAATTTTATAGTACCTGCAAGTAACTCTTTATCTGGTTCTGACAGTTTTTTAGCTATAATGTTGTAATCTGGTTCAGTGCACGATGACAGACAATTGCAATTCAAACCGGTCCCGTTCACACCAGGCACTTTAAGTTTCTTTAGCTTACTATAGTACTTTGTCAAGCACTTCAATCCTTCTAAGTCACAATATCGGTCACTATATTCGATCGGTGACAAATGAGACGTGCAGTTGCAGAGTTCCATCTGTGCTTCGATGCGACAGTGAATGATGCATACCGAGTAGCTGTAATGTCTGTAGCCACGGTAGTTTATTGGTAATTCATCCGGAAATCTACATTGTCGAACATCTGGAGTAGTTTGAATAACCTCCGGTTCATTTTCTATATCCAAGACGGAGAAGAACATTGAACCTTTTGTTCCATATAAAACTGTAGCTCTTCGATCGTATTCCATATTCCAATACGGTACATCTTCGTGTGCATGCAGGAAGGCGTCATAGTTTTGTGACAGTGAGATTTCTAGTGTCCTTAATTTGCGGCTTTTGGACAATGAGACATAGTAAGGTGTTTGTTTCACCTTGATTTGATTATTGTTCATAGAGTAGCAACGACCAAATTCGGTTTGAATGGGTCTGAAGTGCTGACAACAGTTTATCGGCTTATCATCCCATTTACAACTAATAAATATTTCATCACATTCGGAGCGAAAAGTTAAACTTATGTTAAGAAAATCCTTTGAAGATTTAGGAAAGCTATCCTCAGCCATAAAGCAAGTTTGACAATCACCAGAAAAGAAAGCAATATCTTTAACAAAAAGAAGCATTTTGTCTTCATCTTCAGGGTCCTGTTGTAATTTTTGTACATTATTAAGTATTTTGTCAATTTCGGCAATTTCACATACTGTAACTGCCGGAAAAGTAGTATTCCAGTCGAGATAATCAGTGCGAGTCGTAAATCGAATTGTATCCTCTTGGTATGATGAAATATATTTATATATCGAAGCAATAGCAGCAATCCATACATTTACATATATTATAAAATATATGAATTTATATACAAAGTTTATATCATTCCTGACGAGATAATTTGGACCGTGGACCGATAAATTTTCACATGTGTATTTAAACCGGGGATAAAATATACGAAATTTTTCTCGTACATAATTCATTTTTATAAAAATTATTTTAGAACGATGGAAACTTTAATGCCAGCGTATATAACTGAGCTTCTGACAACAAATGATACATTTTGAATGAAACTACTTTTAAATAAGGGTAAGCTATTAAACTAATAGCTTAATGTTTTCTTTTTTATAGAATATTGCTTAAGTTACGTAATTGGGCATAACAAAAAGGCGCATATAGATAAAAACGTTTGATAAAAATTCCAAAGCTGATTTTTTGTTGAAATACAATTTCGTATATGTATAAATAAACCGTGATATCCTATGGTCATGTTTAATAGTAAAATATAACAAAAATTTATTTCTTTTAAATAAAACTATCTTTTCGGATTTTTTCGCGAATTTATTTTGATTTTTGGTTCCCGACGTTTCGAATGCTTTACAGCATCCATGGTCACGGGAGAGACTGAGGTGTTAGATGTCTCAAAGGTATTATATAGTTGTTAGAGATAGCCTACCCACAAATTACAAAATGAATTCAAAAAATTGAAAAATGGCACCAAAATACCTCACAATATTTTTTAACTTTAAACATTTTTATAATTTTAATTCGTTTTATAATTGAATATGGAATATTATTTATTTAATTTGAGCTCTTATTATTATAATTATTACAATTTTTAAAATATTAATTAGTAATCTATGTTTAGTGTTGCCATTATTATATTTATAACTAATAATGCAAAAGAAAACTGCATGAAAACTCGAAAACACGCGTTTTGTCAGACATAAGACTAATCAAGATCGATTTAACGCCCCCGAAACCGCCTGTATACTAAATTTCGTTAAAATCGTTGGAGCCGTTTCCGAAATTCACATTATATACATATATACAAGAATTGCTCGTTTAAAGTTATAGGATACGAATTTCAAAAAACTTTATGTTGAATTGAAACACCTTAATGTTTGTACATTAATAGAGTATGTAGTATACTTTTCACATAAATGATGTAGTGGTCGCATGTTAAGCTTTGGATCTCATATATCTAAGAAGCTTAGTTATTTCATTTGCAGGCTGACTGTGTCCTTGACAATTTGACAACGTTGTCTCGTGTATTGACGTTAATTATATAATATGTAACTTAAGCTAAAGTTCGTTGTATTACAATGTCTTGGGAATTTTGGGTGATGTATATGAATGACTAATTTTACATAGAAACGTTCTGATCTTATGTAATCGACAAATATTAGTTTTAACTATATGTTATAAGTATCATAATGTGTTTACTTGAAGAACTTATAATTGAATTATTATTATACATGCGAAAATTTGTACCTACGTGTGTGTATGTTTGTGACATCTACACGCTGAATAGGCGGGATGGATTTGCATGAAATTTGGTACACATGATGGACTATGATATGGGGTAACTTATAGGCTACTGTTACGAGTTCATAAAGACGCGTGAGTGAAGCGACGGTAAGTCAGTAGCAAATGGCAATATATCATATTAATTCAAAGTGTGATTATAATAAGTTTATCTTTATTTTATTAGTTGGAACATGTTTAGCTTAGCGTCGCTAAATTGTAAAACAGTCACTGATTGGTCAGATTTAATTTAAAGTATTATTAAGATAATTTAACGAGGGTCTTTGTTCAACATACCAAAAATAATTTAATTAACAATTCTGAATAGTTACATATAAAATTAATAAAATTACATAATAATTGAATTTTATATTGAAAAATTTTATTTCTCAAGAATATATTAGTAAGTTTTAGTATTACTTTTGGCAAAAAAAATATTTTATCACAATCTAACATAGGTATTATCCGTAGCCCAGTCTCGAGATCAATTGAATTTATTCATGATGTAAGAACCCGAGAATCGGATGAAATGGACCAATTCGATTTAATCTCAATCGAATCAGACGGCTATATCGTTTAAAGTTAGCCATATATGTTATATAAGATTTTTCTTTACTTATTTAATAATCAAAACTAGATACGTTCAAAACATTATGAATTTTACCTTAGAATAAGATTACTATAACACTATTGTTATATTAATTATAATATATTTCTTATTTGCTATATTGTAAGCAGACAAAACAAGTAGATTTTGTATTTAGTAAGTTGCCTATTATATATATATATATATATATATATATATATATATATATATATATATATATATATATATATATATTGGTCGTTCGCTTGACTTAAAAAATAATAATGTCAGGAAACCAAACTACTTATTCATATTTGATGTGCAAGTTGCCTTCGTTGTTTATTTTGAGGGCGAAAAAAGGCAGTCACTCTGATGTGCTATTATTATATTTCATTGAAGAACAAAAGGTTCTTTAGCATATAAATCATATTTATCGTCGAGCCACCGATTTTACAGTACATTATGTATATTTTATTGATATAATTTTGTACAATTATGTAATCTGATATCTGATTCCATATTTTTTATAATCATTAATTCATGCAAAATCTACTCCTTCTTAAAGGTGAATATTCATTTAATCCCTCCACGACCGCGGTCACGCCGGCGCGGCGTTACAGTTAACAATAGATTTCTTAGAAATTTCATTAATTTCTTAGAAATTTACCTGGAGGTGTAAGCATTGTTATGGTTGTTGATTTTTTATCAAAATCGGTACAGCCGTGTCAAAGGAAGCAATTAGACTGAATACATAATGTACTTAGAATTTGGTCTGACATTTATAGCTCAGTATCATTATCTCATGATACTGAGGATGATACATACGATGATGCCTTAGGGCAATTTGTATTAAGAGACAGTAATTATATTTGCGAATATCAGTGCGTTTTATTTAGTACAAGCGGCTCACCCTCGCTTCGCTCGGGTTCGCCTCTAGAAAAACACCAATAGAGATCTATTAGTTCCCACGGGACCCGTTCATTTTTCAGGGATGATAAGTAACCTGTTTTTTGACCGGCAATATAAGGTATCAGCATGCCAAATTTTAATTAATTCGGTGCATAAGTTGTTGTGTACTAAGCTGTATAAGTTACTATAGTTTTTTAACTAACCCAAGGGATCTCTTTAATTTTCCGGAATGAAGAGTATCTGAGATGTTGCCCGGGGATATAAGGTACTACCATGCAAAATTTCATTTAGATCGGTCCAATAGATTCGGAGATTAGCCCGTACAAACAGACAAACAGTCAGAGAAACAAAAATTAAAAAAAAAATCTGGATATGTTCTATTTGACTTCTTACATCCCCCTGACTCGGCTTTTAGCATTTTTTTGCTGTGTTCAGACATTCGACCTCAACTGTTTTATTATAGTATAGATTAGCATCAAAAATTTCAATATAAAAATGAATTCTAGCGTTTATGTCATTCAAATAGCATAAGTATTTTTTTAAATAATATGATCCTTTTTGGATAAACTTTAAATTCGCTTTAAAAAATAGCCTTTCACTCCTCGATGTTATTATTATTTAGAGTAAGTAAGGATTAGTGGCATAATTAAAAAAATGTAGTGTAAGAGTCAACAAACAAATAGAAAAAACTGTAGGTAACCCTCGCTTCGTTCGGATGTGTCACCTCTTGTATTTATAACATGTTATACAGACAGCGCTACCTGCCTCTTGTCAAATATTAAAATCTGTGTACTAAATTTCATCCAAACACGTCCAGACACTTTAGCGTAAAAGAATAACATACAGACATAATGAATTTTCCGCATTTATGTACCTACTGAGGTTATTTTGGGTACGCCAAGTTCCACAGTATCAAGCTAGCGAAGCAATTAAGTTTAAAGTAATTTTGACTTTTTGGCTTTAAAATAATCTATACATATAATAAAATTGTAACTAAGCCAAATCTGTACATTAATTATTTTTTGGAAAATCTTATTGAAATAAACATTATTATCGATACAGAGGCCGAATCTATAGTTTTTAGAATTTTTGTTTGTCTGTCTGTTACCGCATCACGGGAAAACCACTGGATAGATTTTGATGAAATTTGGTATGATGTTCGCTGGTTATCCGGGCCAACATATAGGATACTTTTTACCGCGGGAAAATGTCTCATTTCTGAGAAAAATACAAATACTGCGATGTAAGACTATACTAATATGTAAAACCTAAGAATTTGGTTTTTGGTCATCTGAACGCGGGCGGAGTCGCGGGTAATGCTGGTACAATATATAATTATTATTCATAGAAGGAGTTTGTTCTATGAATGTAGTTAACAGTTTTGGATAAACGCTTTTCTCGTAACGATATTTCCGTCGACACCACTTAAACTTTCTATTTTAAGCGTAGTATATAATGTTATATGTACCACCTGAGGATATATTGCGCGGGAAATTGGAACTAGGACATAACAATCGATCATATATTATGCTTTTAAAATAAAGAACACTTTATAAACATATAACAAATATTATCTAAGCAAAAATTGTATTTCGTATCGTTGCAAATGATATAATATAACATATTAAATAAGAAAAAATAAGGAATAAGATGCCTCGATAAAATGTGTAAAATATAACGCAAATGATTCGAGAGCCTACAGTCTGATTCATATGATAATTTTTTACATGTTTTTTACATTTGTACCTTTGTTTTTTTTACATTTTTGATACCTTTAACAGGTAACAAGTAGGGTTTATGTCAAAAAAAATCAACATCGAAAAAGAATGCCCGTTCTATTTTTTTTTATTTACAATAAAGAAAATTACAAATACACTTAATTATATATATACATTACAAAAGTAGACTTAGATATTACTGCACAAGTCATGTCCGCGTGGAATAGTGGCAAGAATCCTGGCCGCATCCGATTTCTCGGAGACGGCTTGACTGATTCTACTACTTTAAACTGCATTCTAAGGATAAACGTGGCAATGTTAGACCCGGACCGGAGCAGATCTAGGGCAGGCGTATAATAATATATAAGTATATAAATTCTAAGAACTAATCATGTATTTTCAAATAAAACGATGTTATAATAAAGAAATACGAATTGTTCCTTAATTGGAAATGGTATATCTAAAGATAAATTTAATTGACTACTCTGATCAACTTTTCTCATCTCATAAATATCAAAGCAAGCAAAATTTCAGATAGACACAAAGATAAGAGGGTGAGGAATTCCAAATGACTGTTATGATTAAGAATATTGTATACTTGTATAGATATTTATCATAAATCCACCCCTTTGTGATTCAAAACTTAAATATATTTATAATTCTAAGGTTTTAATATTATTTATTTATGAATTGAAATCCGATTTGTAAATGGGAATAACGACGGCTATAAAAGTTTGATGAAATAAGTTTTCAATACGCAAATATTGAAAATTTTATTAACATAATAAATAAACATAAATTGGTCTTCTCTATAAATGCTGTCAATGCTTTATCTCATATGAAAATAGAATTTAAGCAATGTGCAGAGCGTTAATCACATTAATTTGTATTAGAAGTTAAAATAAGCAAATTGGTCCATTTCGTTTTGAAAATTAATATCTCAGTCATTATTAACTCCGAAGCAAATGTAGACTTAATAATAAATACAACTCAATTATTTAATGTTCATAGGATATTCAAACAACGGGAACATGTTAGCTGGTTCTTACAATATGATATTAAGTTAACAATGGTGATTGTTAGTTTAATCCTTCTAACATTATGTAGACGAAAGAAATTTTAGAATATAACCCCTGGAGGCAAGATGGCACACTACAACTGCTGAAGATTGGAAATCTAAAAAAATAAATGGGAATAACATATTACAATGCTCTGACACAGTGATTGGTCATTTTAAAACAATTTTTAACCAACTTCCTAAAAGGAGGAGGTTCTATGCTCATCTGTATGTATATATTTTTTTATGTATGTTCTCCGATTTCTCGGAGACGGCTTGACTGATGGTGCTACTATAGACTATTCTATTAACAGATTGACTGTCCGCAAAATAGACATAATAGTTAAACAATCGAAATGTTCATATATGACTCATGGTACAGGAAAACGGATAAGGTAGGTCCCGAGGAGGTCCCATAATATTTTTTTTGACATAGTATACCGTTTTCGAGAAAATCAGAAAAATCATGATTTTTGAAGTATGTTAACAGATTTAATTAGTATCTTTTACCTACTCCTAATTGTCATACAGACTTGAGACAATTTTTCATGTATTTCTGATGATAATACAGCTATTTGGTATCGAGCTAACTCTTCAACGGCTACTAGTACTTGGAGTTTGAGCTTATTTGATATTTGATTTCATTTAACAAGCCCAATACGTTATAGTTGGATCTTAGAGACTATTTCTTATGTTGCTAATTTTTTAGTGTCACTAATAAAAGTAAGTTTTTTAGTACATCAGTTTTTATATAAAATTTAGCTACTTTTACCATAAATGGCTTAATCGAATATGCTATTAAAAAACTTTCTTCTTACAAATTACTTACTTATCATGTCTACACTAAAAATGGAAATATAAAAATAACTGAACGGGAGTTTTTATTTATGCTTGTTATGTTCACATACAAAATTATGCTGGGTGCTTATCATTACTTAGCTAAAAATATTTGAAAATTTATGTGCATGTAAATATTTCCAACTCACATAGTACTTATTTTATTTGAATAGAGTTTTAATGAGTGTTACTTTGGTGGCGTCCCTACTTCTCAAAAGATTAATATCACTTACCAACTATTTCATGTACCGCAATAAAATAGTCATCCTCCGACCCTTTATGCCAGTTTACTTATGCTTTTTACTAAAACATGTACACGGACTTCCAATCACTTAGAAGTATTTATACAACCTATACCTACATATATATATATATATACATATATATATATATATATATATATATATATATATATATATATATATATATATATATATATATATAATGTGATTTTCCAATATATATGCCTCCCATGAAATAACGGATTCATTTAAAAAGAATAATTATGATTCACATATTGGCGAATATATTGTGTGACATACACCAAAACAAGAAAAATAAATGTCACACGTACTTAGGTATTCCTTTGAAGTCATACCTTTCTCTTTTCGAAACGAATTTACGTCCTATTGTATGAAGAGTTCGAATCTTTTTTTGATGTCATAAATTGCTAGTAGGTATATAGTATTATATGATCTGTGCTAGTACTTAATACTTGAATCCATTTTTAAAATTACGTGACATTTAATTTAAAAAATAAAGAAAATAAATATTCTTGGTACGTTCAATAAAAACACTTGCTCTGTGTGCGAACTGAACGCGTGATCGCTTCGCTGGGTAATAAATAGGTGACAGGTATGCTCTATGATGGTTGTCCACACAATGATCTCCTATAAATTATAATATATCGTAGTGCTATAATATTCCTCAATAAATATAAAACCAAACAGAATTTTCCGAATCAGACTGAAAATTATAGAGATCAGTACTTTAAAACAAACAAACAACTTTAACTTTATATATATAAGTATGAGTGTAGATTTACTATTGAATCCTAGTTTAGTATTAATATCGCTTTGATGTACAGATGGAGTAGTTCAAAAGAAATCCTCTAGATAAAATAAAGGAAAACCTGAATAGGGTATTTCCGTCTCAGGTGGTAGCTTAAGGCTTTACTGGGGATTTTTCTAATATATATTTAAAATAAAATACAACAATCAAATAATCAATGTGGCATATTATCATGTAATAAACGAATTTAGGCTAATAAGTAGATTGTTGAAACTTTTAAGTTATACTCATATTTTATTGGGGACGGTATTAATATATTTCATTAGATAACATCAGCAATATATTTCTTAATATTTGAAACTTAATAAATATAAAACACTTCATGCGGTAAGTACAGAACGAAACGTGACAATAGCGTTACTCCTACCACAGCCGTTGATCATTTTCTTTACTATTCATTTTCATAATTTGTTCAATTTTTTTTTGTTATAACTGAAAATGTTATTCAGATATTAATTAAGATTAATAAGATAAAGCTTTTCAAAGGCATTTGTCTAATTTCAATTTATCAAATAATTATTTTTCTGTAAAATGAATTAGAGAGGGAATATTGTCAAATACTGTATTTCTAGACCATTTTTTTAATAAGGCAATACGTGGTGGCAAAAAAATAAAAAGCTCATGTAATCTATAAAATATCTATTTTCGACTCTCCTAACAAAATATATAGGGAAAACTATCAAATGACTGGATTATTTGGAAGTTTAATTTTAATTCGAGCGGAAATTGTTAAACAAATTTGGATGGAACTTGATACAGAAGTGTGCGCTTTGTTGTTTATTATTTTTTATGCCAGTACTACGTTTTCATGGTAATAGCACCACTTTTAATTTTATTTAAACACTAACGACTCACCCTCGCTCCGCTCAAGTTGATCCCTAGGTACGCTTTAACGGTTAGAATAAAATTCTCAGAGATGAGATATTTTCCCGCAGTAAAAAGTATCCTATATATTGACCCGGATACCCAGCTATCATCATACCAAACTTCACCAAAATCTGTCTAGTGGTTTCTTGTGATGCGTTTCCAAACAGACGGATCCAATAAGACATTAAAAAAAATAATGTACAGACAGTTTCGACTCAGTTAGAATTTTATTATATGTATAGATAGATAATTTAAACATACTTTTCATAATAAATGATGCTACCTTAGAACGATGAAAGAAAACTTCACACGGGGAACCGCAGGTAGAAACTCGTTGGCAGTATATTTTAGTCTCAAGTTACTTAACCTCTTTTCAACTGCACCGCTGTCACTAAATTACATATTTGAAACGAGATTCGAGGATCAAATAGACCGGCACGAAGCTTGTCACAGTGGGCTTATATAACAGATTACTAACCGTAGTTCTCTCTCTAGATTTCTCATCTAGATATGTTAACATTGTAATAATAGAAATTAAATTACATATATTTCTAATTACTTGCTATTTTTTTTTTATCTTTAAATTTTAACACAGCTATAACATTGTTTGTAAGTTTGTAGTGGCAGTGCTGACGCACACATTTCGACTATATACATAACAATTGTATCCGTCCGATATAATTGTCCGACACTCACTAAACCATTTTAATAAAGGAAGTGTGTTAATAGATATTTTTGTTTTATTTTTGTATGTTTGTATGTATAGTGTACACGGATTTCGACTCCGGGCCGAGTCCTGTAAATATGTTATTTTGGTTGAAATTTTATACTACGAATAGTAATAATATTTCTGAATATTAATATATGACAATATAAATTTGGTGTACTGATAATATTATATTTTGATATTTACAAATAGAAGTACACTGTGTTCTTCTACTTGTAATATAAAAGTTCTTGTAATATAAAAAAAAAACTGAACTACAGATAAATAATGCCAAGTATTATCTTTTATTGTATTAAGCGCTTTTCCCTGCAAGTATGAGGAGAATCAGGCCATAGTCCACCACGCTTGTTAAGTGCAGGTTGGCGGACTTCACATGTCTTTTGAAAACTTGCTAGGTTCTCTCAGAAATGCAGGTTTTCCTTCACCGTTAAGATAAGTAGTAATCATGTTGGAAATGATTCGCACATGAAAATATCAGAGATGCGAGACCCGGGATTCGAACTCGCTTCACTTTGTTTCTCAAGCTAGCGCGTTACCACTGGGCTACCACTGCCTTATATATATTTTATTATATACTAAATATTCATCATATTACATACCCAATCTCATCAATTGATTAAGTGATGGCGCGGTAAAGTTTGTCTCACTTGTTATGTGTACCATTACCATTATTATACGCTTTTTAGAAATTTCGGGTGTTTTTAAGACAATGAAACAATTTCAGTTTCATTTTTTAATAAATACCAAAATTATTAAAAAACAAACATTTAGACATTGTAGACTAAAATAGCCCTTTTAGGATTCATTGAAAATTTTATTTTACTTTATATTTATAATGAATGCTTGAACGGTGCAACCGTACATATTGTAATTCATCATTTTTTCTCATGACGCGTCATTTATTCCATTATATATTAATTATTATTCTAAAAGTTAGGCTAGTTCGCATTCGGCAAGCAAGAAGCCCGGGCGCGCTCACATCATATCATATCATTTTAATCATTTTAATATAGCAGTTTATTTCTAATAAATCAATCATTTAAAACATTCTCAGTAGACTCTTATCAATTTACATACTCTATCAATTTACATCTATCAACAACCCCCACAATGTTAATGACTTGAAATAAAACATGACAGTGTCCTGTTCAGAACCAAAGGTAATTAATTATATTTCTGTTTAATAACTGAACTATCAGTCTTGAAATTAGTTCTTAAAGTTTTTTTTGTATATTTTTTCAAGAAATCTATTTTATATATATTTGGATATATTAAAAAAAAGTACATGAATATTCGCCTTTCACACGAAACCCTTTTTGTATCGAGATAATAAGTACCGAGCATATGCTACTATCCATCTCATAATTCTCTCATCTTGAACTGATGCTAGCAAAAAGAAGGACAAGTCAGCAACTTTAGCTATAGTACTTGATATGATTAGTTAAATTGCATTTCCATATATTCATTTTGTTATGAATTAATACCCAAATTTTAATACAGATAGTGTTGCTGAAAATCACAGTATCCCTTTACGTCTACATTAGTTAGCACATCTACGTAACTTGATTACTGCTAATTCAGTTTCATCGCACCGAATTGAATGTGAGAACTTATCTGAACATACTAGTTTCTCTCAGATGTTTATTGAATCTATAGAATAGAAATTACTTTGAATTAAAAATCTTTATTCAGACCTCTCTCTATGGGATCATCCTTTAACATTAAGTTCACTTAGATGCTCCATTAATTCACAGTTCGGGATTTATGTTGGTACCTTATCATTTAATCATTTGTTATTGTTTATGGGAGATTAATTATGTATCGATATTAGATCATAAACGAGTTATTTCCTTAATAATTAACAATAAAACGAAAATATTTTATATATTGAATTTTCTGTCGTAATCCGAAATTTGAAAACATCTATACATATAATAAAATTGTAACTAAGCTGAATCTGTATATTACATATTTTTTTGGAAAATTTTATTGAAATAAACATTATTATCGATACAGAGGCCGAATCTATAGTTTTTAGAATTTTTGTATGTCTGTCTCATGAACGAATTAGAGACAATTCGTTCATGGTTTGTCTGTTACCGCATCACAGAAAAACCACTGGAGGGATTTTGATGAAATATGGTATGGTGATAGATGGTTATCCTGGTTAACATGTAAGATACTTTTTACCGCGGGAAAATATTACATTTCTGAGAAAAAATACAAAAACTGCATTGTAAGAGCATACTAATATGTAAAACTTAAGAATTTGTTTTTTGGTCATCTGTGCGCGGGCGGAGCCGCGGGCTATGCTAGTATTTAATACGAATGTTTACTTCTTTAAATAAGCCCTTTGACATTCTAAATATCAAATAGTGGATAAAAATGTTTCCACAGCTCATATATGACGTCAAAAACAGAAACATTCGAAGTTCAAAGGGATCCAATTTGGATTTACAGTGTCCACGTATTGAGTTGAATATAACGAACCAGCTAACGCAGTATAAAACAAAAACAGCCAAAATATCAGTATTTACACAATGTAAAATGGACCTTTGTGTCAAACAATAGTAGTCAGTAATTTGATCCAATATATTGGAAAATTCAGTGCATGCTTTTATCTGTTGTATCCTTATATTCACATATTTCAAAATAAATCCCGAATAACAATTTTTCAAAAGTGTAAATTTTTTAGAGTGTCACACTATTATCATCTCTAAAGTCGCCGAAACAACTGTTATTATAAGGTTAAAATTAAAAAAGATAGTAGTCTTTTGAGATGAAGGTATAAAATGAACATTTTTTATGTGCTAAAATCATTAAAAAAAAATTGAAATTAGTTTTAGTATGCATGCTTAATTTTTTTGTTAAAGTACCATCAACGTACGATATGGGAATAGTCTCAGATTTTTTAACCTGAATACAGCAAGTATAAGCACTAAGTAATTTATGTAAACGTATATATTACTAGAATTGCCCGCGGCTCCCCTCGCGTTCAGATGACCAAAAACCAAATTCTTAGGTTTTATATATTAGTATACTCTTACATTGCAGTTTTTGTATTTTTTCTCACAAAATGAGATATTTTCCAGCGGTAAAAAGTATCATATATGTTATGTATGTTATTAAGTATCGTATATGTTGACTCCAGTGGTTTTTCCGTGATGCGGTAACAGATAGACAGACAGACAGATAGACAAAAATTCTAAAAACTATAGATTCGGCCTCTGTATCCATAATAATGTTTATTTTAATAAGATTTTCCAAAAAATATCTAATGCACAGATTCGGCTTAGTTACAATTTTATTATATGTATACATAGATATACATATACCTATACCACCTACGTAATTAACCATTTGTAAAAACGCTTACCTACATTTGTATTTCATGCTGATATCAGGTATTCAATGAATACATTGCTTTATATAATAGGTATATGTTTGTAGGAAATTTGTTACTCAGTAAGTAAATGTTCCCATATTCGTGAAATACTGGGTCAACAGGATTAACGTGGACTCTCTTTCATTTTCCATTTCAAATATTATTGGCATATTGAATCTGTGACAATGTTTATTTAAGTTGGTAATAAATTATTATTTCGAAGACCATTCTCTTTTTCACTTAAGACCTTTTGTAATTATTAATACTGCGTTTATATTATTATCATTACTGTGTTTATGACAAAAGTATTTTATATCTTACCTGTTTTAACTAGCTTGAAAGTAACTTGTTGTTGATTTTTCAGTTGATCGTTATGAGCTGGATGTGTCAGCTCGCGCAGAGCCATTTCAATGGAAGGCTGCTGCATGGTTGTAGGTGGTGATGGTGATACCTCCTTCGATCGACTGAATTTTCTTCGAAAGAAACTAACTTTCTTCGGCTTCGAGTTTGTTCCTGCTTAAAAATATTAGAAAGTAAATTTTATGAAAAAATAGTAAAACAAATAAAACAGTTGATATTAAACAAAAACCCAAAAATGAAACTCAATAAAGCATATTGTTATAAATTGCAATCACCATGCAATGGGTGTGATTGTTACACGTTATCAATTAGTCGATGAACAGGCCTTCAAATCCAATCCAAACCAAATTTCTTATCAAAGACCTTCGAAAGATGACCGTTGCGTTGGAGGCGTAGATATCGAAGAGGTACGGGCAGAGGGTGTAGGAGAGGAACTTGGTGCAGGTTCCGATTGTGGCCGGGGAGGTAGCAGGCTAAGCGAGGAGGCGGTAGGGGACGGGAAATGCGCCGCCGATACATCGGAGCGACGATCTGACTCCGGAGTCGTTACACGAATGTTCGCACAGAATTCGGGAGTACTTGCGACCTCAAACAGCGCATCGAAATCTCTGTCAAATATATTCTTCCGCGAAAAAGCGGGGGTTGGTAATGGGGCAGGAAATTCGAATTCATCTGGTGCTGGCGTTCTTACTATTTTTCCGAATTCATTGTTCTCGTGTCGACCAAGCTTTTTTAATAGTTTAGCCTTAGTGCGCTCGCGCAGCTTAGCCGGCCGCTCGAGCGACGGCGTCGGCGAGGCCGGCGCGCGCTCCGCAGGCTCCGGGGGCGCCGTTTTGGCTGGAGTGGCTCGGGGTGGGGCGGGGGGCGGGGCGGGCGGCGGCGGCTCGAATAGAATGTCGAGTGTCGGTCGCTGCCGAGGCCGTGGCAGCGAATGATAGCTGTATGTCAGGGAAACTACTTCGTCCGCAGGATATATTACGTACATCCCTGGCGAGACCGCATTGCGCCGGCCCCTCGCGCCCTCCGAAGAGGATCACGCGCGTCTGACTTACTATCTACTTAATAGTGGTTGTATCGTTAATTCCTTCGTGAAATAATATTATGAGTGTATAGCTTTCAAGATGCTGAAGATTGTGGAATGTATCTTTCTTACAGTTTTGACTTTTTGTAGCGTGAAAGGAGTTAGGAATGTTTTATGGGAGAGATTTTGAGCCATATATGTATGTATTGTAGGAGTTAAGGATAATAATCTTCACACAAATTTTTCGCTAATTCGTTTGACGTCTCTTCAACCTATAATAAGAAAAAATAACATAAAAGAACAAAACAAAACTAAAATTATAAAATATATACTATATTTCTAAATTACAGATAAAATAAAGCTTTTAAATAGATTTTAATATAAATATTTTAATATCTATTTATACTTGAAATATTATTGCATTTTGCTGGTAAAAAATAAATATTCATTAAAAACTGCATGAATAATTTTTTTTTCAAAAGTTTTTTTTTTTGAGGTTCTCGTTTAATATTAAGACTCTCAACTAATAATTGACGGAAGTGTAAAGTATTATCGAGCTTTCCTGAGGTGAATAACTTAGGTTAGTAAAAAAATAAGAGGGACGCTTAGAAAATTTACGAATACCATATTATAGCTTTCCGGTATATTGTGGTCTGCTGAAGCGATTACAAGTCGGGGGAGATAAGCGGGTCAAGCGTCGATCGCCACAATGCCGGGGGCATATCCTCGAGTTGGAGAACACTTAAAATCTTCTGACGTCGAAATTCTATACATCCGTTCATTTACATACACTTTCGTGTATATCTCCTCAACAATATAACAAGTATTATATTATTAAGACTTTTCCAAGAATCGTGTATTTTATTTCAAATGATATAGGTTTCATTTATAGTTTTTTTTTGTGGTAAAGTTATAACATTTATTTTCTTTTTGTAATTAGATTTAAGAAACATTAGCTTTGTAGACATTTCTTTTTATCTAAATGGCTGGTTCTGTTTATGACCTACTTCAAAATAGAAAAGATACGCAAGTTGTTTGTGTTTTTTGTGGGCATGTTACGTGATATCTTCCCCAACTGTGTGTCGATTTTCCTATTTATTTTTTTAATTAATGTACTTCCAGGGTGGTGCTTTAATTATAAAATATATCTAACTTGAAAGAATTTACCTTTTTTGTTGAAAAGTATTAATTACGGAATTTATATATATTTTTTTAAATCATTGTTAAAGAATCAAGTTATGTTGTTCCATTGCTTCATAATAAAACAAGTCATAATAAACATTTATATTTTACATATATGATATTTATATTGGTGATAAATTTCATAAATTTTATAAACTCATACTCCTGTATATTTTTTTTAATTTAGTAAGTAGTAGCCATGCTTTTGATTAATAAAATTTTACTAATGAATAAATTATTTTATGCAAGCTTTTGCATTGTATTTATTTTTAGTAACGATCAATATCTTGCAGGCTAGCCAGAGAATTATCTATACTAATATTATAAAGAGGCAAAGTTTGTGAGTTTGTGAGATTGTGAGTTTGTGACGTTGTAGGGGGTATTCTCTGATCTGATCTACTGAATCGATTTAGATGAAATTTGGTAAGGAGATAGTTTGAGACCTTGGGAAGGACATAGGATACTTTTTATCCCCGAAATCATCCTTTATGGGGGTGAAAATGGGGATGAAAGTTTGTATTGGGAATCAAGCATAATGGTAAAAAAATCGTAATGGTATCAAATAAAAATATACATATTTTAAATCGGTCATTGTAATTCATGGGAAGATCTGACTCAAAATATAGATATGCTAAAAAATTCAACAGACAACTTTTAAATATGTAGTATTGTTCACACTACTATTTTAATGTTATTGACCTTCGTAATAGATTTCACAAAAATATTTTTAATTTTAGATTTAAACTGTTTTAGCGACCTATTCACTTTTAAGGTGAGACTTTGACGTCATTATCTTTTTTTTAAATGGACTCTAAGATATCCAAGCTCCACTTTGTTACAAATTTCAAATAGCTTATTTTTAAAAGATAAATTTAGGTTTAATCTCATCAGCATCGCTCTATAATAATATTCCGTAGGATAATGCTGTACAAAAAGCTAACATAAATTGATTTCAAGCCTCAGTTTGTCTAATACTGTACACGAGCTTTTAATATAAACCGCTTACACATCGCCATCCAAAGTTAAAGGGGGTAGATAAGTGACATTCTACAAATAAGTTGGCGATAAGTCGACAATTGTTTTCGTTAATAATCACTTAAAAATGACCATGATATATTTAACAGTGAAGTCAAATGGCTATAAGTCTGAGAAGTGATTCTCATATATTTTTAGTTTTCTTCTAAAGATATCGAGAAGTGAATAGACAGTTTGTTACAGGGAATAGGTGGTTAGAAGCGTACAGCAATTTTTATTATAAGAAGCTCTTATTAATGACTTTAAAGCGTTGAGTACTACTACGCCATTGGCATGTACTTGTACAGTCTCAAATTGCGAAAATAGCGCATTTGGTTTAACGAAGGCGTTTGACTTTGACTTCCTCTTGAGAAATGTAATTAAATTCTTTATTATTTATTTCCTCATTGTTTTCTTTACTGTCTATTCAATACATTCTTATAGCTAGAAATGTTATCATAGAGACGTGATCAAAAATTGTACTAAATTGATAGGTAACTAAATAGTAAATATCATTTAAAAAAAAAGAAGATTAAAAAAAATGCCTGATAAAACTAGAATTTAGATAAACTTAGAGTAAGTTTATCTAATTTCCGTATTATTTAAGGGCGACCCAGCTACTACTAGTGGTACGCTAAAACTGCTGAATAAAATAGAAATCACAAAGCGGTATGACTGTGATTTCGAACCTGGACACAAATCGATTTTAATAAGATTAATAGAATAAAACACAGACTACCGAGGGCAACATGTAACACAAGACTTGATTAGACTAGTTATATCAAAATTAAGTCAGGATTAACTGTGCGAGTGCGAGCGGTCGCGTGGTCACTGAGGCCTGAAAATAGGGTTTCAGAAGGTTATGTTTATTTATACAGTATTAATATTTAAACAAATTAAATGCTGATAATATATAAATTTAAATTAAAGAGTTCAATTGTTAAAATGGCCACAATGTAAAATGATTATTACAAAATATGTATACTAATACTGTTTCGTGTCCTATTTCTATAGGAAATTAGCTTATCAACCCTCAGCGCACGCAATTAAAAACTTTGAATTTACTACAAAGGACTTGCATTTAAATTAATTCTTCCGTCATATAAACGTATTTTGCTATTTATTGTTACTTACAGTTGGTTAGTAACTTTAGAAATGTAATGTAGATATATGTAGGGTAGATAGAGGTAAGGAGAACTATCTCTGTGATTAAAAATTATTTGCCGAAAAGCATTAAATTAGGGTGGCGCTACTGTAGCAGGTAAGTAAATTAAAAAAAAGCGCCAAAAGTTATTAGAGATTACACTATCTCACAGCAGTTTATTTGGTTATATTTAGTAACTTATTTTAGATCAAAGTGACTAAATGAGGTTTTGCATACTGCAGTTTCATTAACTACTCTGGGCGTTTTCCAATTACAGCACTAAAGCGCATTATGTGGCATAATGATCAACTTCGAATTTTTCAACTATAGCGATGCTCCGCACAATCGATTACTTTAAAAAGTACTGTTTTGACGTGACCAACCAACTCAGTAGCAGAAAATATAAGAAGTGGTTTTTCGCGTTGTTCGTGTTTATGAGCCAAAGTGCAACATAATGCTCTGTAATTGGAAAACAGGCTCTAGTTACCCAAAAATATAGCATTTTTCAACTCAGCATACTTCACGCCATCTACAACTACTAAATTCATATCATATTCCATACTTACGCTAGCCCCATTCTGGTGGCTTTTTGAATTGTTTGTTACCGCTTACAAGGGGGACACTATGTCATCTTATCTCACATATAAGATGGTTCTCGTTACCTCTACCCTCCATACCAAGTTAACCTATACTTTGCTGTTCGGCTAAATAAAAAGTAATAAACTTTTACTTTCCTATTTTCTTGGTCCTAGATCATATTAAAAAAAACGTTATTTATGTATATATTTGAGTGGTAGTAAAACTTGTATATGACCTAGGAGGGTTGTGATTCTCTCTATGTAAGCTGGTTGTGTAGAAAAAGTATATATTATATATTATTTAGAAATAACGCCTCATAAAAACACGTAGCAACCACTATATCTTTAGTTTGTTTCAGTTCAGTTTAGTTTTTTATTGTATAGACTTCTGTATAGCTTTATAATTATGTTATGTTTAGTTTATCTATTTGTTTTCGCACTTAAAAATCTAAGTTTAATTATTGGTGAAAGTAAAAATATTATGCCATCGGTTCATACAAAGACTTGCATTTTCCTTTGTCCCACTATTATAAAATATTAAAATTAGCGACTTACTATATTAATAGAATCTTCTTTAACAAACTGTTTCCTTTAATTTTTTTTCTGTTTTCTTCTATGTTGGTTTATTCTTAACACAGTTACAGAGATATGTTTTGACGGTATTTTTGTGTAAACATACAATTGTGTAAACATACGTTACTTTTAATCGCGGAAAATGAAGTTTTTCCCGTGAGATATTAGTATAATGTAAATAATTCCTTAAGGACGCTCGGGGCTTAGTTAGTCATGAGTGATGTGAGGGTCAGGCACTAATTGGACTAGTAATATAAATGTGAAATTATATGTGTGTGTATGTTTGTTACTCTATCACGCTGAGATGTCTGAACGGATTTGGACGACATTTTGTCTGCAGACAGACTATGACCTGGAATAATATAGCCTACTGTTAGGCACCTAGGAATACTCCCGAGCTTAGCTAGTCGTTAGACTTATGTAAAATTAAAAAGCTTAATAATTTATAAAAAGAAATATGAATGAATGAATAATTATTAAATTATTAATCCTGAAATGCATAATGAAATAAATTTTCATAAATTAATATTTATTGGTTAACCATAATATTGCAAGACAATCAACATGTTAAGTTTGTGTGAAATCCGCATTAATATTATAAATGTGAAAGTTTGTGAGTGTGGATGTTTGTTACTCTTTTACGCTAGAACGGCTTATCCTGGAGAAATGTACGGTTTCCGTGGGATAGGTTTGATTTTGTTTTCCTAGAGGCGAAACCAAACGAAGTGAGGGTGAGCCGCTGGTTTAAAATATAATTATTCATAAAATTGAGTTAAAGTGCTGTATAAAATACGTCAGAATTATTAAAATTATAGGCAAATAATTAAGGAATTCAACTTAGAAAAAATTTAAACTAGTAAACACTTTGTCAGTGAAACTAGCCCACTAAAATGTATTTTAATTAATTAGAATACCTACTTAATGTTGCTTAATACATGATCGGGGATTGATTTGCTATTAAAAAATGTTTTTACTATATATATTTTGGATGTCCATGATGCCAAGTTTCATTAAAAAGAGTTTAACATTTTATCTGTGTATATTTATTATCTATCAAGCAGGGAAAATCTATACATATAATAAAATTGTAACTAAGCCGAATCTGTACATTAAATATTTTTTTTTGGAAAATCTTGTTAAAATAGACATTATTATCGATACAGAGGCCAAATCTATAGTTTTTAGAATTTTTGTGTGTTTGTCTGTCCGTTACCGCATCACGGAAAAACCACTAGAGGGATTTTGATGAAATTTGGTATGATGGTAGCTGGTTATTCGGGTCAACATATAGGATACTTTTTATCGCGGAAAAATATTTCTGAGAAAAAATACAACAACTGCAATGTAAGAGTACATATGTAAAATATAAGAATTTTGTTATTGGTCATCTAAACGCGGGCGGAGCCGCGGGCAATGCTAGTGTATGTATAATTTTAAGTACGGACATGATAGGTAATAAGGTTTTGCTTTTTAAGTTTATTCATATAGGTGACTTTTCTAAAAAAAGGCAATTTTTCACAAAAAAAAACCAAAAACCTCCTAACGAAGCTCGGTCGCCCAGGTACTGTACTTTTTAATGATTCATATAAAATGTAACTGCCGTAATAAACATAGTGAAGATGTTCTTTTTACTTTAATTCTCAGAGAATAAAAAGTGTAATATTTGCTATAAACTAGGAAAAAATCAATATAACATTTAATTTAGCACAAACATTAAACTTTGTTAATTGCAGTGAGTACAGTCAAAGACTGTAAAAATGTTTGTTAAAAATGTTTTCACACAAAAATTGAAATTTATTAGACTAATTAGTCTATTAAATTTCAATTTTGTGTTTTTCCATAATATATAGTCTATTAAATTTCAATTTTTGTATTATTCCATAGTAATTACTATGAAATAACACAAAAACTGAATTATTAGAACTATTTTTACGTTAAACACTTACGTTACGTCTTAATTCTGTTTTCCATCAAGTAAAATGAAGTCAATAACAAGCTGAAATCAAATTATGCAATTATGAAAATGAGATCGTAAACGAACGCGGTACACAGAGTACAGACTTGAAATCAAAAATGTTAAAACTATATTATTTATTTGAACCTGCTTTATACTTATAAAAAGCACTATAGGCATAAACGACTACGAAATGATCATATTTATTAGATAACTACTAAAATGTACGTACATATATATTATATATGTATTAAAACAATAAAGCAATAGAGCATCGATACGTTATTTATATAAATATCGCATATGAGGTCACTGTTAAAAAACAATTTCAAAATTTAATTGAAACTCGTTTTTACAAAATTCCATTTTCTGCTGTCAACATTGTCAAGCGTAAAAGATTGAGTAACAAATTGAATGTGTTTTTGCTTTCAAATCATTTAGGCTTCACCCCAAACTTTACAGCATATTTGAACGATGCTTATAATAATATCTATTTATACATATAATAAAACTGTAGAGGTCGAATGTCTGTACATTGAAAAAAAATGCTAAGGACCGAGTCAGGGGGATGTAAGAGGAAAAATAGAACAAATCAACATTTTTTTCATTTTTTTTGTCTGTTTGTACGAGCTGATCTCCGAAACCGTTGGACCGATTTAAATGAAATTTTGCATGGTGGTACCTTATATCTCCGGTCAACATTTTAGGTATTTTTCATCCCGGAAAATTAAATAGTTCCCGTGGGATAGTTAAAAAACTATAGTAACTTATACAGCTTAGTACACAAAAAGTACTGATTGGATTTTAATGAAACTTTACAAGAATATAGTTCATACATAAGAATAACAAATAGGCTACTTTTTATCTAGGAAAAATGTACGGTTCACGTGGGATAGATTTGTTTTTGTCGCAAGCGTGAGCCGCTATTTAATAATAAGTTTAGCCCTTTTAATATCCCACTGTTGGACACAAGCCTCCCTCTAAACAAAAAGAAAGAAATACTGATTAGGTCTACCACGCTGACCAAGTGGCGGACGACTTTACATGCCTTTATAAAACTGATTAGGTTTTCTCAGACAGTAGGTTTCCTTACGTTTTCCTTCACCGTAAGGCAAGTGGTGATCATATTGAAAATGATTCGCACAGTAGAATATCAGGAGCGCGAAACCAGCTTCTTGGGCCTATTTCATTTGGTTTCTCAAACGAGCGCGTTACCACTGTGTTAGCATTACCTTCTATGTGAATGTTGAATGTAATAAATAATGATTATAATTAACGTAAATTAGTCTAATTAATTCAGTAGCATGAAAGAATCGTTTTACAAGAACAAAATTTACCTGTTTCGTGTCTAACAGGAAATAAAAATTTGAGGTAGTGAATACACAGGCTTGTATTGCATTCTAAATTATTAATGTAATGAGGTAGCTTCGCGGGCTTTATTGTGGGAATACTCGACCTCCTTTCATTCTCTGCCAGTCGCACTCATTGTCATTGTGTTATAATATTTTAAATAAATGATCACATTTCAGTGCTTCATTTGTATGTATAAACTATGCTTAATATTCAACCACTGCTCTTTTATGGTTGAAGCAATTTAGGCACTAACTTCCAGTTTGAACAACTCGTCGAGTTTTGAACGCGTTTATAAAATCTTTTGATATTAAAATAACAAAATAATTTAAGCAATTTTTTTAAATTAATTAAAAATCTTACTCATTAGATTATATTCGCAAACAAAAGTAACTTTTAAAGGTAGGTTTTTCGTACATTTTATTGAAATTTAGTTGATATTATTAATTATTATAACTTCTAGCTTCTTTTTCACGCAAGAGTTTTTGGAATAAAGTATAATTTTCATTTTCTTTCTTTTTTAAATCAAAAACTTGAATAAATATTTAAAAAAAAAAACAAAAGTAAAAACTTTGTATGCGAGCGAGATCCGAACCTGGACACCTGTGATTGTTGATCTTGCACCTTGGCCGCTTGATCATGATGCTTATGCCCGAGCGTGCAAATTATTGACCATATTTTGCGTGGAATAATGCAAAAGAAAACTCCATGAAAACTCGAAAACACGCGTTTTCTTAGACATAAGACTAATCTAGATCGATTTGTCGCCCCCGAAACCCCCTGCATACTAAATCTCATGAAAATCGTTGGAGCCGTTTCCGAGATTCAGATTATATATATACAAGAATTGCTCGTTTAAAGATATAAAATAAATAAGGTAACATATTTTTCATTAAGAGTATTTTGAAAAGAGTGTAAATTTAATTTATATAGGTAAAATGAAATATCAATTCAATATACATCGTTGTCAGTGAAATAACCTGCGGCTCTGTTTGAACACAGAATGGTCATATTGCAAATGACGTATAGTTGGGATGCAGTGAGCCCAGTAAAGTGGATTCCTATTGAGAGATAATTTAACGCAGTACAATATCATGCTTGTATTGTAATGTTCAGTGAGAACGCTGGGAATGTATCCTTATTAATATTTTCCTTTCATTTACGTTAAAGATGTTCCAATAAATATTTCATTAATAGCTAAGAACAATTCTCCTCCTTACTCCATATAATAAATGCTAAATTATTTGTTAGTTTATTAATTCGTTGAATTACAGTATTTCTTGGTCCATTGATCTACGTTACAAAGAAATAGGCATCTTGTAGGCAGTGTACTAAAAGTTACCTAATGTCAAAGCCAAAAGCAAAAATTATTGTATGTTTGTTATTACGCTAATACGTTAATATGTTGGTGCGTCAAAATGGAAGATTTAACCAATTGCCAAATATATTTTCACATATTATTATTTGTGTATATTATATAAATTTATTTTGTGTATCCCGAAAACGCCTTTAACGATTTTGATCAAATTTTATACGTAGATAAGGTTTTGCTTTTTCAGTTTATTGATATAGTTCTTTTCTGAAAACAAAAGCAATTCAAAAATTGATATATATATATATATATATATATATATATATATATATATATATATATATATATATATATATATATATATATATATATATATATATATATATATATCTGTACGTAAAAACGCTTGGGTACTTATAGGAATAAAGTAATACTTTACGACTCATCTAGCACTGTAATTATAATCTACTTTTATATGTTATATTAACGTATACTGATACTTCTTGTTAGGACTTTGTATACGTATATCTATATTTTTCTGATAGACAAACATCTTGCTCTTTGTTAATTGAAAAGTAAACTTTATTGTGAAAAAAAAAAGAATCTAATGGTTTTAAATATTCTTAGTCTACCTTAGGCATATCGGAACAAAATAATGTTTTTGACTAACTTCAAAAAAGGTGTAAGTGCTCGATTTAGGGGTACCTATCCCTAAATCGATGGGTGGGTGGATCAGTCAGACTCAATTTAGGTATAGGTATGGTTGGTGGTCTGCCAGCGTTTAGGCAGACCTGCCGCCGGGGGTCCGCGCCGTAGTAGTTATGCGCAAGCGATCCTGCGGCGTCCCACTAAGGCGGGGGGAAGGGATGTCGGGTTTTAGTGGGTAGTACCGGCTGTTCTAGCCGGTGAGCCCCACATCACCACCTGGGGGATCAGGTGGTATGGGTAAATGTATTTCCCGACGATAAAAAAAAGGTATAGATATGGTTATTGGATGTACGCCACATTGTAGATAAATTTCTAGTATTTCACTTTGAATAAATAGGCTATATCTAATTTAAATCCCATTTATATTTCAAGAAAAATCCACCCCTACGGAGTACCTTTATCATACTTTAAACTCGCTAAATAGTGAGAAGTGGTTTTTTTTAATTAAAAAAGTAGATATTTACTATTATATTCAATGTACAAACTTGATTTAGTATGACCTGAACATAACATAGACTTACATAATATTATGTAATCTTTTGAACATATCTCGACCAATAAGAATTATTTGTACTTTTCTTGCATGACGTACACGAATTGAATGAAAAGACGCTCAAATACTGTGCATTGGCTCGATTGACTTTAAAAAATGGATATAAAGAAATCTCCAAAGGGGACGTAGCGTGCATCAACACAGTATTACAATAGCATGATTACGAAATACAACGTCACGAATATATTATTAACAATTTTGATTACATGTTATGTCATTAATTTTAGTTTTTGTTGGAAATTGTAATAAATCTACAATTATTTAAATACTAGTTTCCCGCCTACGAATGGTACGACCCCAGCGTCTATAGTAACGTTTTGCAGTTTTTTACCTACTTAGCTAGACAGTAGTTATCGATTTACTGAACTATTTAATGTGAAAAGTTACATCAATTCGTGCTCTTTTAAGCTTTATATAAAGTCTTGGCTTAGACAACATGTCATTCTGCAATCGTTTCAGAATTGTAATCAAAAAGGTATATGGAAATGACATGTTGTGATTCTATCCTATATAAATATCTTGTGTCACGGTGTTTGTGGTCGCACTCCTCCGAAACGGTTCGACCGATTTTAATGTTTTTTTTTGTATATTTGGTAGGTATGAGAATAGGTCGTAAAGTATTTTTCACCCTCCTATCCCCACCCCCCATTTTTTATCCTAATTTTAGTATTTTCGTATGAACAAAATTATACAAATACATAGCTTGCATGCATCGCTTTATAACATAAAGCCAAAGATTTTTTTGTATATTGAACGCGGGCGTAGCTGCGGGTTCTGCTAGTATTATATTAGACTAGCATTGCCCGCGGCTCCGCCCGCGTTCAGATGACGAATAAGAAATTCTTAGGTTTTACATATTAGTATACTCTTATAATGCAGTTTTTGCATTTTTTCTCAGAAGTGAGATATTTTCCCGCGGTAAAAAGTATCCTATATGTTGACCCAAATAATCAGCTATAACCATACCAAATTTCATCAAAATCTCTCCAGTAGTTTTTCTGTGATGCGGTAACAGACAGACAGACAGACAAACAGACAAAAATTCTAAAAACTATAGATTCGTCCTCTGTATCGATAATAATGTTTATTTCAATAAGATTTTCCAAAAAATGATTAATGTACTGATTGGGCTTAGTTACAATTTTATTATAATATGTATAGATTAAAGTCTAAGTTACATTCTGAGAAAAACATCTTGAGAAAGTTTTTTGTCATTTTCTTCATTCCTCATATTTCCGCCTATTGAAAGGAGAGATCATATAATTGGGAATTGCTATAAAAATTATAATTTACATTTAAATGCTAATTTTAAACGACGAGAGTTTTATAATAAACTGGACCTCGCGTCTCGTTGTTTTATCTCACCGAAAGTATATTTTTTATATTTTAAAGATATTTTATATTTCAATATCATTCGTAGGCTACGAATGATCCTAAATATAAAAAAAAAAAAAATTTATCCAAAATGTCAAAAATTATTCCCACAATTGTATTCCATCTAAAAGGTTTCTATTTTCAAAGTCTACCTACATCAGAGTTCAGAAACAACTGAAGTGAATTCGTACATTTCTTTGTGTTCTGTTGACTACAAAGGTTGCAGCCAATCAGACATTTTCTAAATATATTTCATTGTATTTTTACTATATAGAATGATACATACAAATTACAAACACTTATAATACTAATATATATAATAATGTGTAACTGCCTCGGTGGTGTAGTGGCTAGCATGTGCGGCTGCACCCTCGGAGGTCCTGGGTTCGAGTCCCGGGTCGGGCCAAGTTTAGTTATTGAGTCTTTCTGTATAGTAAATCTCAGTAACAGCCCGGAGTTGGGAAGTTGGCGGTGTTTCACCCCCGTGCCTCGGAGAGCACGTAAAGCCGTCGGTCCTGCGCCTTAACTCTCACCGGTCGTGTCAAGCAGTCGTCCCACCGGAGTATGAGAGTGACAGGAATTGAGAGTGCACGTTGTGTCTGCGCGTACACTTGTGCACTATAATATCTCCTTCGCAGTTGGCTAGTCTCAATGAGATTGGTCGCCGGAATCGGCTAGGAGAACATCATCATCATATAATAATGTACAGATCCGACTCAAAATTTTATGATATGTATAAATAGATACCTATTGATATCTTGGTAAAGCCAGTGCTGGATTTATACTAGGGACACTCGGGGCTAGTGTCCAGGGCGGCAGTTTTTTAGGGACGGCAAAATTTGGAGGGCGGGAAAGAAATCTTCACGTTATCGAAAATGCTTTGTTTATTTTGCAAAAAATGAGAAATAAAAAAGATTAACTTACCTACTAGAGGTACATTTTTCGAAAAAATCATATCTTATATAATTTTTTTTTTACATTTTCCAAAAAAATTAATAATGGAAAAAAAATTTTTTCAACATTTTGTTCAAAATTTCGATAATAGGGCGGCATACTTTATAGTGCCCATGGGCGGCGCTAAGGTTAAATCCGGCCCTGGGTAAACCCAAATTATTTAACTAACAACGTGTTCTTTAATATATAGGAATTAGGAATAAGATATAGGTACATGACTTGTATGACAATATCATTATTTTCTCAATATCTCAATATTATGATTTCTATGGGCTATTATGAACATCACCATGAATCATTATTTGGTTTATCAAATTTTGTTTCACGTGAATTTTTATTTTCGTTTATATTTTCTATACAAAGCTTCTTTTGCTCAATCTAATCTAACAAATACTTTAGGGAAAGTACTGTACATTTTTGTGAGTTTAGATAGTCGAAGTCACGTATTCGCGTAAGGAATCAATTAAGTTCTTTAGTGGTACGTGAAGACTTGTAAGAGCATTATATGGTATGGCATCTCTTTATTATACTGGTATTATCAGGGACTACCTAATAAAGAGGTCTTCTAATATACTGATTCCACACATAACATTAACCGATTTTTTAATATAAAACTAACGATTCAACCTCGATTCGCTCGGGTCCATTCCTAGATACATTATAACGCTTTGTATGGAATAGATAGAATTGGAGTTTCCTATTTTATTCCATTCAACCACCACACACACACCTCGAACAAAATAATTTGTTTTTATTCAAATCGACCACGACGAAAACCATAGAATAGATAGACTATATATATATATATATATATATATATATATATATATATATATATATATATATATATATATATATATAGTCTATCTATTCTATGGCTATTTGTATATGGCTCATTGTATGACCATTTGCTAGCAATGAATTTAAGCATTTGGGTGAAAAATATAGTAAAAGTTATTTTATGTTAAAAATGAGGACTAAAGTACACGTGAGCGAAGTTCCGGGCGAAAGCTAGCTAATAATGATAGCTAATAATAAAATAACTGCATAGATCAGAAAATCTAAATTTCTTAAGAGATATTTGCCATCCATCTTTTGTTTCCGTGAAGGCGCTTGGCGTTCATCACTTAGAAAATTAATTTTGTACCTTTTCGCGAATTCTTTTAGTCAATTTTCGGATAAGTACACGGCAAAATTAACAAGTAAATACAGGAACAAAACATACTAGGTATGTATGGTCTAGGTGTGTTTTATATTTTTGTATAAACTCAGTTATATACTAGTATAAACATGCAAATTAGTAGATGTTATATGATAAAAATAATAATATTTTTAATGTACGTGTTCTTACTATACTTTAATTAGATTTTTATATTCCTTAAACTATGAATTTTTTTTAGTGTATTCTTTCTAGTTTAAGTAGACACAGGTAAAACACCTTCCGGTAACGGGCCAATGCGGATGGTTTTACTAAACAGAAAAAAATAAAATTAGATTGTTTAAAAACATTTATATTTGTTTGTTGTATATATAATTATGTAATAACTGCTTCAGTGGTCTAGTGGCTAACATACTGCGTGCAGAGATGGCGACCAGGAGAGACTGGGTTCGAGTCTCGAGTCAGTCCAAGTTTAATTATTGACTTTTGCGCCTGAGCCTCGGAAGATATCACTCTTACCGAATTGTCGAATTATTCTCCAATCGGAGTATAAGAGCGGCAGAAATTGACGTACAGTCCTGAGATTATCTACTGTGATCGAAATCGATTAGGAGGACATTTTTATTATATTTATTAATATTTGACTCAACCGAGAATCAAATCCTCTACTTTCTGCATAGTAGGAAATATCAGCTAGGCGCTGCGGTTGTCACATCTAATTATACTGCATTTAAATACAGCTCAAATCTGTGCAGTCTTTAAAGTGTAACAGAAAGTAAAGTTGAAAGTGTTCAGAGCATTAAGTTAAGCATCGATAACAAACTATAACTTATCCGGAGTTCCAGCACTTTTAAAATTTAAATATGTTCTTGTACATACATTTACTTTTTAAACTTTTATAGACTTTTCGTAAGAATAATATTTATTTCAATTCAATTCTTTAGTTAATAAAATTATTAGTTTGTTTTTTTTTTTCTTAATTTTTTTCCAGTAATATTTTCTTAGATTTACACGAATATTTGGCAGCTATATAAATAAAAATGAATCGCTAAATGTGTTGCTAAGGGCCAAGCTCGAGGAAGGTTCTTATGAAGAGAAAAATTGGAAAAGCTGTCCGGAAAAACGTAAAAACACTATTTCTCTAATGAGCCTGGTACACACTTGATTAGATAGAACGACATCTGTCGGGTCAGCTAGTTCTAAATAAAACCATATTTTCGGACGAACGCGAAAGACTTCCGTGACCTGATTGTTGAAAATATTTGAAACTTCGGAAACCAAAAATCAAAATAAATTCGTGAAAAAATCCGAAAAGATAGTTTTACTTAATATGTATTTTCAGGTGTAAAAAATATATTGTATAGGTAATCAAAACGAAATATTAAAAAGGCAAAAGCTACAATACTACAACACAAATTTTATAAAGTACTTATGATATTATAGTTGCTGTATGTGTTTCCTACTTATTGGAAAATGATTTCCGTCCATGGGAAATACCTTTCTCAATACACTTCCTTCAGAAAATTAACCACGAAGTGGGTACATAGTTAGGCTAAGCACGCAAGTGTCGATGCTCATTTCCTTTGACTAACTCCGTTTCTATTTAACGATACTGACGTGTTGATCGATTTAAACGTACGAAATATTTATATTATTTTATAAACTAGCGATTTGCCCTCAATTCGCCCGGGTTCGTCCCTAGGTGCCTTTTGTGTCTATAATATTAAAAACAGGTTGCGTCAGTATTTGGAATATTACAGTACTAACAGTAGCCCATATGTTACTTCAGGTCCTAATCTGTCCCGTGCAACCGTTACATCCTAAAGGTGTAACAGACACGCATATATATGTTCGCATTTGATGATGTTCTCCTAGCCGATTCCGGCTACGGCGGCCAATCTCATTGAGACTAGCCAACTGCGCAGGAGATATTATAGTGCACAAGTATACGCACAGACACAACGTGCACTCTCTATTCCTGTCACTCTCATACTCCGGTGGGACGACTGCTCGACATGACCGGTGAGAGTTAAGGCGCAGGACCGACGCCTTTACGTGCTCTCCGAGGCACGGGGGTGAAACACCGCCAACTTCCCAACTCCGGTCTATTACTGAGACTTACTATACAGAAATACTCAATAACTAAACTTGGCCCGACCCAGGACTCGAACCTAGGGCCTCCGAGTGTGCAACCGTACATGCTAGCCACTACACCACCGAGGCAGTTTTATTTTGGCATGTTTGGCGAGTTATTTTCGCATTTATAATACTGGTCAATACTGGTCATATATATTTTTTTTTTATTTTTTTTTATAAGCCTTTTTATTTCCTTAATTAAAATTGACAATTGGTTTAACATTATTAGGTTTTGATTTGATTAGATAGTAGAATATTTATATGTTACATAACAATTCAATGAATAACTGCATAATTATAATGAGATACATTGAGTTATAATCTAAAGAGATTATATGTAGCAAATTTATTACATAATCTATATTAAATTTAGTTTTATATATTAATCATTATCATTATTTTTATATGCATTATTATAAAATATAAAAAAAACATTGTTTAACAGTTATTTAATTTGTTTAGTTATTATTTTTATGCAACATTATAACTTTTTAAACTATGAAAAAATAATAATTAAGAAATTAATAATAAGTTACACTTAGCAGCTTATTTTTTTTTTGTTATCATAGCTATATATTATAAGTTATTTAAAACTAGGTATTTTTTATTTATTTTTAAATTAAGGACCTCTCTTCGAGTAAAGGCCTCCTCCATTTGTCTCCAGGTGGTTCTTTCTTTTGCTGCATCTAACCAGTCTGTCCCTGCTGTTTTTAGTACCTCGTCTATACATCTCTCCATAGGTCTTCCTCTTCTTAATAATAATACTATATTAAATTTAAATTTAATTTAAAATAAAATATAATTCTTTAATAATAGTACTTTTGTAACATTGCTTTAAAGATTCTTGTATTTGGTGATAGAATTTTGTTATTTCCTCATCATTTGCTTCAATGGTTGGTGCATGAACTTGAATAATGGAGAGTGTATTATTTTTAAATTTAAGATTGAGTACACACATTCTTTCAGATATAGCTATAAAACTTTCTATATTTGATTTCAGTCTCTATTTTATAATAAATCCAACTCCATATTGACCTTTGGTTTCACTATAGTAGTAAAATGGTCATATATATATATATATATATATATATATATATATATATATATATATATATATATATATATATATATATATATATATTATATATATATACATACATAACTTCTGTAAATCTCTAATTATTTCAAACGATATTTTAATTATAAAGCCGAACTCTTAGCACTCAACCTACTTCTTTTTAAATATTATATTTTTCTTTGATTACTGTTCTATGAGAGTTTTTCCATTGTATAGTTTATTATGTTATAATACTACATATAGAACATTACGAGACAAAACCCTTCATTTGCAAGGGTCTGCATAATAAATATTGTCTTTTCGTAATAAGGGCCTAAAAATGAACGTTTCTTTTTTGTTTTGTTTTTTTGGGAACAACCTCTTCCAATAGAATTATTTTTTGTCAATACCTACTTTAAGTAGGCATTTTTATAATTGCTTATTAAAAAAACATATTCTTATATTTTAATTTTTTAGATCTTATTTTTTATAGCTCGAAAAGACGTTTTATGCCCGATTTCACCAACGTCACCTAAGTTTGAGGGATCCCGTAAGCATGGTTAGGGGGCTGTTAGGGGGGGCTGTTAGGGGACAGTTTCTGTTTCACCGACGGTTAGGGGTCACCTAAATGTTAAAAGGCCCCCTAAATTTAGGTGCTCGAAATATGGGCTTAAAGAGGATGGTAAAACGAAATTTAATTTAGCGGCTAGTTTAGGGGAACTTTTAAGCTAGGGATCCCATACGTAGGTGGTAGCTTATGGGTTGTTGGTGAAATCGGGCGTTAGCCTCATAAAAGTTAAAGCACAGTTTTTAACGTAACACCACTCGATTCCATATATCTTTTCCATACAGGATAGTAGTGCTTGAAATTGTGTTGCATTTTGTCATCAATTCTACCTTATATAAAAGTTGAAATGAAAATATTCTCATTTAAAGTTTGCCGTGCCGTGGCGTGGATGAATCGATTTAATAACGTAGATTTATTACTCTATACATTGTTTACTTTATTACCATTTTAGATGTGGATTTTTACTTTGAATTAAATATTCTTAAAAAATATAAATTTATTCATCTATACCTTGATGATTAGACGCTTATATATTACCAACTAGTGACTTACCCTCTCTTCGTTCGGGTGGGTCCCTAGGTGCGTTATAAATAGATATGAGTAGATATGAACAGTTACTGCGAGTCTACCTAAGGAGAAAGACTTATGCGATTGCAGATTGTATTGACAGATGTATCTCTTAAAGTTTAGTCAGCGTTAGACTTGTAAACTAAGAACGACACGATAGAACCAGTTATTGTGCTTTTCTGTGGGAATAAAAGGCTTTTCCCAGTTGTAAATGTCGATCAGAGTAATAAGCTACCACTACATACCCACCTCCCCTCCCCATCCCCCGCGCCAACGTGCTTTTGTGGTTTGGGTTTATCATTAGCATCCGGCAATCCTGCCGGGCGCGAAGTCAATAAACGCCTTGCAGGTGGCCCACGTTAGTGGGCGGTGTACCAAGTGAGCTGCTCCTGGTACTGTTCTGATATTTATCAGAAATGCTCCCCCATGGTTGTTGTGGTCTACCTCGGCAGATCTGTCGTCGGGGTGTCGTGGTTGAGTGCGTAAGTGATCCTCCAACGCCCCGTTATGACGGGGGAGGTTTTGTTAGGTTTTAGTGGGTAGTACTGGCTTTTCTAGCCGCTGAGTCACATATAAATACCTGTATGTGTATAGCAGTGGCGAAGGGTCCATACAAGACGTCTTACCATAAAAATTATTTTGCTATAATTTACATACATTTAATTTTTTTAATGTATAAATGTTCTTTTGGAAATATATGTTTATATAGCTTTATTTCTTTTTGCATTAATAGTTATATAGAAATTTTTGAACGGCTTGCCTCTGCTAAAATTTTACCCTTCGCCATTCGTATATAGGTAGAACGTATAAATGCATTTCCCAAAATAAAAAAAAAAAAACAAAAAAAAATTAATTAAATCTGGTCCCGTACTTTTTGCGTGAAAGGCGCCCCATCTATTTCGCTGAATTACTGTTTTATTATATGTATAGATTATAATGTGCCTAAGACGTAAAATGGATTATTGTTATGATAATACACTCAGGTGAGATGTTCCCAAATATCGTGTAAGCACTATTGCTTTAATTATATGATCAAAGTAGCCTGAGATTATCCTTAAAGTTAATCACTTAATAATTCATATGTCAAAGACATTCTATGATAAAATAATATACATAATATTAAGACGTACATAAATCTAACGTAACTACGTAAATATTCAATGCTTCTCAAGTCCTCTAAAAGTCGATCAAAGGATACATTAGAGATTATTTTCTGCAATAACGTTAATTGAGTTTTTATATTTTGTTGTTTTTTATTATTTTACACTGTTATGGTTTTACATATTTATTTACTGAGATGTCAATATCAATGGTCTCGGATTATCCTAAATAAATAAATAAAAAATATTTATACTTTCATATGGATTTTTGAATAGTTGTATTTTCACATAAAACTTTTTTAAATGTTTTATTGACAAATCTATGGGTCTCTAGGAGATAAACAGGATGCAATTTTTGTGTTCTGTATATAACTGATTCAGTTAAATTAAAATTGCATTATAGTTAGTTCAGATGATTGGGATCGGCTTTCGACTCATTACTACACAAAGCAGACTGGCGAACTAATTAGAAATAAAGACGCGACCGGAGTCAAATAACAGGAAGCTTTAAAATAGCACCAGTAACAGAAAAATTAAAAAAAAAACGTCTGAGTTGGTAGACATATTGTGATAAGGAGTGACGAAATGCATGTGGCGAGAGGAGTTATGCAATGAATGTCGATGGATGGAGAGGAACATTAAGACCAAAAAAAAAATAGATAGATAATGTACGACAGGACAAGAAAGAGTAAGAGATGATGAGGTGATGAGTAATAGAGTAGAGTGGAAGAGGAAGACGCGCTGACCCAAATAATTTGGGAAATGGTCCGGAAAATGATGATGACGCAAGCGGAGTCATCGACTATTCTTTGCTCTTATAATCATCTTCAACGCTTTACATAGTTTTTTATCGATACTTAAAAGAGGATCTGATATTGTAATACCAGCTATGATAACGGAGGCGAAAGCGGGAATCTATTTTATATTAACCCAGCATTCTGTAATACTAACATTAAAGATGTTTATTACAACCATAAAATTCACACGAAATCCACGCGTCTTCATTTTCCTTTCATTATTCGATTTCAGCAATAGTAGACTTCGCTACACGGGTTCTAGTTTTAATAGAATATATGGAGAAGAAAATTAAAAATTAATTGTTCTACTTCTCGATGAAAATCGCCTTTATAGTACGTATGTTTGATAACGCCTGTGACGATCTCTGGCATCGCAGCTTGCTAAGAAATGGATCTATTTCATAGCACTGCTTTTTATTCGAAAATTTGTTTATTTACATGATGATGATCAACATCCATTTAATTAGTCAATATAAATATGTAATTATTAAGATTTTTATACTTACATCATACACAATGCTTTTTAAGCGAAAACATAAGAATTTTTATTTTATTTAATGTTATACTATACTACTTTGAACTACTTTATAAGCGACTCTTTTGAAGATGCTGACAGTGAGTACTCGACAAATTCTGGACTCTAAAATGCCTTTACAAAATTTTATCTTAAGTTCGTTATTAAAATCATATCCTTCTTGTAACAATGAGGGAAGCAAGTTAAATTATGTTTGATCACGTCTCAGATGCTTTGAAACCATGTATTAAAATGAGAAAGTTGTAACTCAAATACTACTAGTATTTCCTCGCGATTTCACCTTCGTATATATTTTGATTTAGCCAATAACAAACAAAATGGCCCTCTCTATATGTGTATAAATAAGAGTAGATTTCTTACTTATTTATATGGGAGCCATATAGTATATAGAATATCTTGAGTAAAGATAAAATATATCATGTGTATGGTTAACACCTTTTTTTGAAGTTGGTCAAAAATGTCGAAATATTTTTATAATGAGCATTATAGTCGATAAAATTTTTATATAGGTAAGTTTAAATAATTATAATGATACCATTACGTTTATTAAAATTCAACCTAATTTTAATTCCCAAAGGATTTCGTGCTATGAGAAAAATATGTCTACAACGCGCGTGTTTATTAGAAGTGAAGGAATTCCCCGGGAGCCGACCTAAATGAAAATTTATATAGCGGTCAGTGGGACTGAATAGGATGGAGGAAAAGTTTAAAACTGTTCATTTAATATCTGGAAAGACAGCTGTCGCTAAAGTCAACATGATGTTTTTTACAATTCGTAGGATCTCAACCATTCGAGTAATCGAAAGTATGTAATTTGTGTTTTTTCAAGTGTTTAAATTGTGTTTGCGATTCCGTCTCGTACTCGAGGGCGAAGGAAAATCTCTTGAAAAATGTAAATATAAAGTCGCGTTCAAACTTTTATGGATTTTTTTTTCACATTTAAGGGAAAAGATTTTTTTAGTACTTTTGTTGTTATTTTCTTTAAATATTTAATATTTTATTATTCATGCATATTTAAAGCTTTTGATTTAATGATGACATAACGCATAACGATTTAGAAGTTTAAAATAAATATTCTTTTACTATAATTATGTGCTCAATTCTATATAAAATTTTTCGAAACAAACAATTTTGTCTATTGCAGTGCAAATCTTGATATTAAAACTTCATTCTCAAAAAAACAAACTGGAGATCAGAGAGGACGGCGCCTTTATCAAAGGTTTTTAATTTAAGCGAACTTTGAATTTTGCCACTTCATTTACATTACAAAAAAGTAGACCAATTTTTCATGGGTTTTTCGCTAGCGCTTATGCAAACTGTGAAAATACTTCAAAAGCTTCTATTCTGCATATTCACTCACTCTTGTGTAACAAGAACGTTAGTATATATTTTTTAATTCCCCTCTTAAAATATCTTCATACATAACAACCGAGATGTCCTAAAGAATTCTGGCACGAAAAGATAATGAGATGCAAAAATAGACATCGCCAATGTACGCTTTGACACATTTTGTTACGCGGCCAAGTGCAGCACTGGATATCGGTCAAGTTTGTGATGAATATAAGAAATGTACTAGCGAAAATCTGATAGAAGTGACGTTAATATATTTTAGCGAAACAGCTGTTTATCGTATTAATTACCAAAGTTCCTTGGATTTAAAAAAAAGAACGCCACAATGTGCTAAATAAAACGAAAAACACTAAAAATAATACTTATTCGTTCCTTCCAATAGATTTTTATTTTAAAGGGGTATCTTTTTTATTATATTTAATTTTGTGCTTATAATAAAAGTAATAAAAAGTACGAAAACAATGCGAACGAGTTTCGAACTCTAATTTTTGTAAAGGTTATATATTTCGGGCTTCATATTAGCTCTTAAAATTACCTGATATCAACGAATCAATTCACCTCATGTTCGGGGACGGGGGTGGGTCACACGTATCGTAGGAAAACAATAGATATTTCCATATGATTGAACAGCGGTGGCAAAAGATTTTATTCACAAGATGGAACTGGATAAGCTAGATATGCCACATTGGAAAAAGCGAGTTTCAATCTATATTATATCGTAGAGCGAAAACAATCAGTTATAATAGGATCAGCAGTTAATATAAATAATAATAAATAATAAATTATTAATTCATTTTAGAATTTTTAAAGTGTTATTTGAAATTCTTATAGCCTTAAAAAGAACAGTACAATGTTTGCTTACAGATTTTGATTATTAGCAATTATTAAATCTTTCATCAATACAATATTTAATAAATCCTTCAACACTTAGATAACCTTTAACAGGCTTTAATTCTTACTAAACAAGAAGCAACAGAAAATTGCCTTAGGAGTTTATAATTATAGCGCTGTCTCCTGTACGCTAATTAAAATAATTTGCCATGTCAAAAATCAAAATAAACTTAGAAATCCTATACTTATGAACTTAAGTTAATAAATTAACAGTTATATTGCAATTAAACAACAAAACAAACACGTATTTGCCCTTTAATTAAAATTGTTTGTTTGTCAATCATAAATAGGTATACATATGAGTACAATGCAAATAAATATTTTGTTACGGACAACTTTTTTTTTCATTTCGGAATACGAAACTGAAACGCATAGGAATTGTCTTAAATTTTATTTAATAGCTAAGTTACTAGTGTGTATACAATATATGTAGTTTTTTCGGATTATTTCGCGGATTTATTTTGATTTTTGGTTCCCGACGTTTCGAATGCTTTACACGGGAGAGACTCTCCCGTGACCATGGATGCTGTAAAACATTCGAAACGTCGGGAACCAAAAATCGAAATAAATCCGCGAAATAATCCGAAAAGATAGTTTTATTTAAAAATGTCAAACATTCGCGTAAATCTAAGAAAGTATTAATATATGTAGTGTTTACACATACTCGTTGGGCGCTAAAAATTGATAATGATTAAATAAATAAAAGTATATTTTTGGATTATTTGCGAATTTATTTTGATTTTAAATTCCCGTTGATCGAAAGCATTTGAGAATGCTTTACAGCAATCATGGTCATCGGAGAGACTAAGGTTTATTCTATACAGTCTGTTACAAATAAATAATTAACCTTTAAGAAGTTTTAAAGCTTACTCTCTCCCATGACCATGATTGCTGTAAAGTATTCGATTCTTCGGGAATTAAAGATCAAAATAAATCCACGAAAATATATAGTTTTATATAGTTTTATATATATAGTTTTATTTAAAATTTCAAATATTCACGTAAATCTAAGGTGGTATTTTATTATTAATTATTGTATAATAGTTTTCTAATAATAATACGATAATTAATAATGTAATATTTTCATAATAAAAATAATATGCTTGTTTAAAATAAATAAATATGGCTATGAGAGGTATTTTCAAAAGAATGTTATTGCATTATCCTTTTATAATCATATATTTTGGTATAATTGATGCCTGTAATTGTAAAATGTGACAAATATTTATATTATTAATAATATTTAGTTGCATTATTAGTTAGTAGTTTTGCTTGAACGCATTACGATCGGAAATTACCAGACCGGTTTGAAAATTTTGATCACATTTTATAGTCTATTCTAATGAAGCCCAAGAAGGATTTATTACAAGTTATCTCCAAAAACAATTACACATAAATAAACAGAAGCAGATCCACTGGAAAAAGCTAGTGTAATATAATACAAAAACGAGAAATGTTAATAGCAATAATAACAGATCAACAGTTTGACGTGATATTGCATATTTATTAGTATATTGTAAAAGATACTAAAAATCTCTTTGAGTGCTGCGTGGGTCGAGAGAATAAAGGGGTTATTAGCCTAAAACTACAATAGATATTGGATGATTCACAAAAAATATGAAATGATAAAAATATTTCAATAAAATAATGAAAAAAGTGACCTGATTAAAAATATATATACAAAGTCATTGTAACTTTGCTAATAACAATGATTATAATATCTTTATAATCATCTCACATCTGCTCTTTAACACATCGTTTGAAAGCAGTTATATTTTATTACACATCCGAGTCATGAAATTATCAGCACTAAATTTTGATGGTTAATGTTGCTGCACTTTATTTTTGGTGTTCGTAATAATAACAAAATATTATAACGAGTACTTACAATACGTTAAAATAAAATATTATTACAATACCCCATGAAGAATTTTTTTTAATATATTTCAATAGTATTGAAATAAAGTTAAAACATATTAAACTAAACTAAAAAATGTGAGAATTCACAATAATATTTCAACGATTTTCAACTTATGGTGTTTGGAGTGAGTACAAGTTAAATAATTCTACTAACACGCGTTTGCCACCACGCCCTACCCTTTAATTTATGACCTACTTAAGTATTAATATAAATGAGACCGTATTCATGGGTTGAACTTCCACCTGATATTTGTAATTGCGACGTAAAACGCCAATTTTGTTGCACGTTATTGTAACCTGTACATTGTACATATTATATATCAGTCTACTATTATAAATGCTAAAGTTTATATGTGTGTGTCTGTGTGTGTGTTTGTTATTTATTTACGCTAAAACTGCTGAACGGATTTGGATGAACTTTAGAACAAAGATAGGTTATGAGCTGCAGTAGCACATATTAATAATAAAATTTACACCTAGGCCCTAGGGTATCGAATGAAAGTCGCTAGTATTAAATAATGTCCCATACCTATATAATATTTATACGTTATATAAATGATGGTATGGGAAAATATTCCATGTTTAACATCCCTACAACAATGGGAACGATTAAGCGATTAAGTATGAAATATCTTTATGTAACATTATCATCATGTTACGTTACTATATCATTATTTAATATGCAAAATGAAACTAGAGTAGATGTCATCTAAGAAAAGTGAGACTTAGCGAATTATTATAATACTAGCAGCACACCCTCGCTTCGCTCGGTTTCCCCTCTAGAAAACAAAAACAAATATATCCCACGGGAACCATACGCTTTTCCGGGATGAAAGGCGTATTTGCTATTTCCAGTCTATAATCTGTCTCTGTGCCAAACGTCCAGATCCGTTCAGCCTTTCTGGCGTGATTGAATAACAAATATCCAAACATCTAAACTTTCACATTTTAATATTAGTAATATAGAATAGTGATATAGGATAAAGCTATAAATAATTTTAAATGAAAAGCGTGAGATGCCTAAATTATTTATAGCGCTAGGTGCTAAAGTGGGTGGTATGAATTTTAAAATCCAGCACACACGTTAGTTAATTATTGTTGTAACAGTATAGTAAACATTTCCCAAAGCTTATACTACGTACAATGAAATATATAATATCATTATCGTATTTTAAATATCAATTTCTGCTTGTAATAATATTTATGCAACACAATACAGGTATTATTTATTTGAGTGGGAAGTAAGTAATTAAGCTCGTACCATATTTGTATAAAAGAATTTTGCTTTTATACCTATTATTGAGAAGCAATAAAATTAAGGATACTTTTGAAAAATCAGTAAGATGAGTTTTTGAAATTTTAAAAATTTAAACGTTTTATACAACTAAAGACAAAACTCTGAAAATTAATCATAGTTTTTTCTATACCTCCTCAAAATTCAATTTCGAATTGATTGTAAAACTTTAACCGCAGCCTATGTATAATGTATATCCACTACGAATAACTTTTTCAAGTATAATATATTAAAGAACTAGCGACTCACCCTTGCTTCGCGCGGGTTCGTCCTTAGGTACGTTTGAACGTTTATTGTGAAACTGTAAGAACCAGTTATTGCGTTTCCCGTGGAAATGAAAGATTTTCCTGTAGTAAAGGATATTTAAATGTTGACCCGAGTAATAAGTTATCACTATACAAAGTTTAGTTAAAATCGGTTCAGTACTTTGTGAGTGACATACAGACAAATAGACAAACAGACAAAAAATAATAACTATTGTTCTGGGGTCTATATTTTGTACACAATACGTTACAGGGATTGTTTTTAAATATTTCATGTACAGATTTCGCCAAGTTACTATTTTATTATATGTATAGATAATAAAAAACTATTTTAATTTTACATTTTTTTATATTAGCTTACAATTCATTTATAACATCGCAGTAAACATTTAATTTCCTCAAATCAGCATTATTTAAAATGTTTGTATCATTTTTATATGATATAAAAGTATCCAACTTTTTTATTAAATAAGTTTTCACATTTGCGTGTTCCATCAGTTTTCACTTCATAATTTTTCAGAGATAAAGCTGTTTCCGTATTGTAGTGGAAGTTACCGTCGCAAGCGTCAATGATCGTATGGTTATTGCTTAGAACTTGTTTTTTAATAAAATTTAACTACATTTTTATATGGAAATCCATGATCAATAGAGTTTATGTTATTCAATAGATATGTATTCAAAATTTAATAAATGTGCTTAAGGTTTTACTTGTACTATGTTGAAATTTATTATTTGCTATTTGTATATGCTTTTCATTTTAAAAATAATAGCAACCATACTAATATTATAAATGTGAAAGTGTGTTTGTTTGTTTGTTTGTTTGTTTGTTTGTTTGTTTGTTTGTTTGTTTGTTTGTTTGTTTGTTTGTTTGTTTGTTTGTTTGTTTGTTTGTTTGTTTGTTTGTTTGTTTGTGTGTTTGTTTGTTTGTTTGTTTGTCCTTCTTTCACGTCGAAACGGAGTGGCGGATTGGCGTGATTTTTTGTGTGCAGAGAGTTGGAGGGCTGGACAGTGACATAGGCATACTTTTTAACGCGGGATATTATCTAATTCCCATAAGATTACACGTTATAATACAATCCAAAAAAAATATTTAGTAAATACGTGTTTTAGCATTTTTTTAGCGAAATTCATCCTATAAGGGGGTTAAATACGGGATGAAATTTTGTATGAAACTACTTTTTTAGAGATTTTTTGCAGTTTTAGCGCGAACGAAGCCGCGGGTTTTGCTAGTATTACATAATTAAATATATTAAAGCATACTTATTGATGCGATGTCAGAATACTAAAGTACAATATATATTACTTTAATATAACTATTATTCATCATACGTTTCGTTGTGGAAAAAATGATGCTACGAAGTCAACTTATACTCGTACATTATAAGAGCATGAAAGTTTTACCTAAGTCATTATGTAATATTTACGTTCGCCAGAACACTTAAGAATATAGAGTGCCTATTTTATCCTTCTACGTTACATTAACTTTAATGGTTCAAGAGCTCACGTTAATACAACATTATAAGTATTGGGCCAACAACACAAACATACTCGTATCACCATCTTTTTCAAACAGAATAGATAGTACGGGGTGACACTTATAATTTGAAAGTTATAGGAATGCATTTATAATGAAATTGAATCGATTAAATATGAATGCTTTATACATCGAAGTAAATAATATGATATTAAGATTAAACCTATTTATCAACTAACGGCTAATCCTTGCT